>CM077257.1:27798682-28076182 GCA_039654775.1 Spinibarbus caldwelli
CCATCCATCCATCCATGTATCCATCCATCCATGCACCCATCTATTTATCCAGTTATCCATCCATCCATCCATCCATCCATCTATGTATTCATTCATCCATCCATCCATCCATCCATGCATCCATCTATGTATCCCTCCATCCATCCATCCATCCATCCATCTATGTATCCATCCATCCATGCACCCATCTATTTATCCATCCATCCATCTATGTATCCATCCACCCATCCAAGCATCCATCTATGTATCCCTCCATCCATGCATCCATCTATGTATCCATCCATCCATCCATCTACGTATCCATCTATGTATCCATTCATCTATCTATCCATCCATCCATCCAAGCATCCATCTATGTATCCCTCCATCCATCCATCCATGCATCCATGTATCCATCCATCCATCCATCCATCCATGCATCCATCCATACATCCATCTATGTATCCATCTATCCATCCATCTATGTATCCATTCATCTATCCATCCATCCATGCATCCATGTATCCATCCATCCATCCATCCATCCATCTATGTATCCATCTATACATCCATCCATGTATCCATTCATCCATCCATCCATCCATGCATCCATCTATGTATCCCTCCATCCATGCATCCATCTATGTATCCATCCATCCATCCATCCATCATCCATCCATCCATCCATCCATCCAAGCATCCATGTATCCCTCCATCCATCCATCCATGCATCCATCTATGTATCAATTCATTCATCCATCCATCCATGCATCCATCTATGTATCCATCTATGTATCCATTCATCTATCCATCCATCCATCAATCCATCTATCCATCCATCCATCTATATATCCATCCATCCATCCATCCATCCATCCATCCATCCATCCATCTATCTATCTATCTATCTATCTGTCTGTCTGTCTGTCTGTCTGTCTGTCTAATCTCAAACCCTTTTTATGCAACTTACCTACAACAAAACCAACAACCACATACCCCAAACCTCAAACTGTGACCCTTAATCAACCACAGCAAACTGCCTAAACTGAGTCAATGTGACTCCTGTCTTCTAGTAAACCTCTCTGTAAACCTCTCTGTAAGTGTTTGGGCAGTTATCAGTCTGGACAAGGGTCCCATCTAGTGGTCAGTGGACATATACAGACTCAAGTGGACACATACTGAGATCCAAAAACAACCCTAGCTTCAGCATTCTTTAGTTTTAGGCTTTCATGATCAATAACACACCTTACTTTTTTTTATTTAAATATGTTTACATAATATTATGGGACTTCTTACTGCTGATGCGCCAAAGGGAGGATCCTCAGGAGGGACTCTGATAGTTTATTGCTGATATCAGGAAAAAAGAGTAATAACAAAAAGTACCATACCTACCAACATACCATGGTATAAATACCATCTAAAAACCATGGTGAATATATAGCCTATATTGATAGGGTTTTCACTACTGAAACTAATACTCAGTATAACTGAAATTGATAATATTGTTATTATCATATTTTGTCATTTTAACACTTCCATCCATCCAACTGTCTATCCATCCATCCATCCATCCATCCATCCATACATCCATCAATGTATTCATTCCGTCTATCCATCCATCCATCCATCCATCCATGTATCCATCCATCCATGCACCCATCTATTTATCCAGTTATCCATCCATCCATCCATCCATCCATCTATGTATTCATTCATCCATCCATCCATCCATCCATGCATCCATCTATGTATCCCTCCATCCATCCATCCATCCATCCATCCATCCCTCCATCCATCCATCCATCCATCCATCCATCCATCCATCTATGTATCCATCCATCCATGCACCCATCTATTTATCCATCCATCCATCTATGTATCCATCCACCCATCCAAGCATCCATCTATGTATCCCTCCATCCATGGATCCATCTATGTATCCATCCATCCATCCATCCATCTACGTATCCATCTATGTATCCATTCATCTATCTATCCATCCATCCATCCAAGCATCCATCTATGTATCCCTCCATCCATCCATCCATGCATCCATGTATCCATCCATCCATCCATCCATGCATCCATCCATACATCCATCTATGTATCCATCTATCCATCCATCTATGTATCCATTCATCTATCCATCCATCCATGCATCCATGTATCCATCCATCCATCCATCCATCCATCCATCTATGTATCCATCTATACATCCATCCATGTATCCATTCATCCATCCATCCATCCATGCATCCATCTATGTATCCCTCCATCCATGCATCCATCTATGTATCCATCCATCCATCCATCCATGCATCATCCATCCATCCATCCATCCAAGCATCCATGTATCCCTCCATCCATCCATCCATGCATCCATCTATGTATCAATTCATTCATCCATCCATCCATGCATCCATCTATGTATCCATCTATGTATCCATTCATCTATCCATCCATCCATCAATCCATCTATCCATGCATCCATCTATATATCCATCCATCCATCCATCCATCCATCTATCTATCTATCTATCTATCTATCTATCTGTCTGTCTGTCTGTCTGTCTGTCTGTCTGTCTGTCTAATCTCAAACCCTTTTTATGCAACTTACCTACAACAAAACCAACAACCACATACCCCAAACCTCAAACTGTGACCCTTAATCAACCACAGCAAACTGCCTAAACTGAGTCAATGTGACTCCTGTCTTCTAGTAAACCTCTCTGTAAACCTCTCTGTAAGTGTTTGGGCAGTTATCAGTCTGGACAAGGGTCCCATCTAGTGGTCAGTGGACATATACAGACTCAAGTGGACACATACTGAGATCCAAAAACAACCCTAGCTTCAGCATTCTTTAGTTTTAGGCTTTCATGATCAATAACACACCTTACTTTTTTTTATTTAAATATGTTTACATAATATTATGGGACTTCTTATCTGAATTATTTTCAGTGTAAAACTATTTTATCTGTACATTGAGTATTGTTGTATTGCCTAACAAACAGATGGAAGCTATGTAAAACCCACAGATACATAGTTACCATTTTCTTTACCTTCTAGATATTTTCCAACGTTATTTAACTCTAAGTTAAAAAGTCACCTGTTCAGTATAATCACAGATAATCGAGCAGCTGCTGCAGTTCTTTATTACACCATTAGAGGACGCTCAACACCAAAAAGCGAAAAAACATCAGTGTTTATACGAGAAACAAAGAATATGTTAAACATTTTGTTTTTTGTTTTTTTTTCACTAGGTTGTGCAGCATTTACCCTTGAAACAAATGCTTTAGCTTTTGCTGTAGTGTGCTTGCTGTTATAAGGGTTTAAGAGCAGCATAATAAGCACTGTCCTCAACTCAGAGGGTCTATATCACTCCAGAGCAGACAAAATGTCTAATGTTTCAGCAATGATCCTGACTGCCCATCACTTAATTAAATTGAGCTAAAGACATACAAGAGCAGAAAGCATGGTTTTGGCATTAAGGAAGAATAATGGAGGTAATAAACAGCGGATGCAAATAGCTATTCTGTCAGGCCTGGAATCTCGAAGACAGGCCTGCGCTCATCTTCTCATGGCTCTGGTGCAGATGAGCTGTTCCAGCATGAGGAAGAGGTTTTTATGCGTGTAATGAGATCTCCTTCATCAGGATCAATCTTTCGGTTACACTCTCTGCTGGCTCACAAACTTTACCTTTTTTCATGAGTTCTGTTGTTTATTGACTGCTCCTCTACTGCAAACACTTGTTTTCATTAAGAACTACAGGCCTTTATAAAACATATATGCAGGCCTTTACTTAAACGCTGTTCAGCTGTGACAGATTCGTGACAGCAAAGATCCTGTATGAATGAGATGCTATGTATGTGCCTGAAGACAATTTGCATATATACAAATTAATGTTTAGAATGTACTATTATCTTCCTGTGGGGCATAATAATGCAAATGTGTGGTTTCACCTTCAATGTATGCAAGCATTGTAAAATCCAAAATCACCTACATTGAGAGGAATTGTTCAATGGCTCCACAAGAAAAACTGCTTAATAAACATCCTTAATAAAATCCAAATGAAAATCTAAAAAAGCAAACGTTTAGGTTTAGAGGCAGAGGATAGTCACAATATAATTTTCTCACTATAAAAATAATCAAATAGAGGAAAGTCTCTACCAACATAGACAAATGGACACGTGTGTTTTTTAGCAGTTATTAACACTCACATGAACACACTATTTATACATTGTTGGTTCATCTAACGTTTTGTAAATATTAATACTTCCTAGTTTCAAATGGTTTAGAGAACATTTAAAAGTAACTTCACATATTGTTTGCAAAATGATAAAATAGACTGTTCCCTTAATGTTATCACTAACATTCACATAACCAAGAACTTTATTTATTTATTTTGAAAAACACTTAAAGATTTGAAGAAAATGGGAAATAATGTTTTTATAACTTATTGGGAAAGTTAGTAAAACGTTCTTAGAACGATTTTTTTTGCCAGCTGGGAATCTTCTGGGGACAAAATTGCCAAGTAAATAGGAGGGAAAACTATTATTATGCATGCCTTTAGTTTTTTATTTTATTTAAGCATTTAAAAATGCTAAACCACTGTTATAAAAGCTTATTTATTTTAATGTATTATTTATCTTAGACAGCTGGTCGAACTTTATTTACTAGTTTCAGAAAGCAAAGTAACTTTTCCCATAATGATCCCATACTCATATATCTTAACGTTATCAAAACATATTTTGTGGGCGAAACTCCCAACATGTTAGGAGGGAAAACTAATTTTGTGGATGACTTGCTGCATTTTTAGAATTACAAATATGGTTTGAATTAATCTACTGTAATTGTAAACCTTAGATAGCTGTTTAGTAAACGTGTGCGTGTGTGGCCGTGGCGCGCGCGCGCCTGACAGATCCACGCACAAAGTGGGCGGGGCTCTCGTGCCATGACAACCGCAGAGAGTGACTGAACCAAACCAAACCAAGGGGGGTAAGAGGGTCTAGTTTCGGACGTCATTACGCGCTCCCCGGGGGAGGAGGGTTAGGAACCGGCCACACAACTAATAACAGATTATCCGCTGTCCGTCGGTGCAGTGTGCTTCGCCTAAGCGTGCGCGTAAGAGCGTGTGTTTGAGTTGCACGCAAGAACAAAAGCGCAGCAAAGAAAACAGCCACATACATCCTCCTGTGAGCACAAGGAAGAGCTCCGCTGAACAGCGATGAAGCACTTATGCGGCAATCTGACATTCTGGGTAAGTTCTCATCAACTCTCGCATACTAAAAACCTCCGTACCGCGAGCTTTGGATGTCTTTAGCAGCTTGTGAATGCATATGAAGCTCTGTTTCCTTGACACTCATTAAACTACATCAGCCAAGAGAAGAGAAGAGAGCCGCTGGAGAGACTGGGTGTAACGTTAACAATCACCGCGTAACGAATGTACTTATAACGATCCGATCTCAAATTTTGCTGTCTTAGTATTAGAAGTAACAGTCGTTCAAATAAAATTACGAATCTGCTGATGTTCCCATTAGGCTAAGTTATGAAAACGTTATTTTGGAATGATTCTCTGAAGTTCAAAACGGGTACATTTTTTTAAACGTTGGTGAAAACATTTTGCTGACATGATCGTGAATGTGTTTTTGAATGTTTTCTGAACCACTGGGAAAAGTCATTTTTGTTTTAAAAAAGTAAAAATCTTTTGTAAATAGGAGGGAAACCCAACGGCTAATGTACTCTCAAGTAACGGCTAATGTACTGGAAAGGTTCTCTCAGAGTTCTTCCAGGAACGTTAATAGAACGTCCGTTCAAAGTTATCTGATCTTTAATAACGTTCTCAAAACGTTAGTACATTATTCATACATCATTCATAGAATATTTTCCTGAAACATTTTAGTTGGACGGATAGTCTAACGTTTTTAAACATTTCATAAACATTAAAGTTTTCGTAACGTTCACGTAACCAAGACAAAACGTTTTTAAATGTTCAAAAATCATGAAATTAGATGAACTCCCAAATGAAATGTTTCATGAATGATGTAAATAATGTTTTTGTGCTAACGTTTTGAGAATGTTTCAGATATGTGATAGTTATCATTCGCATGTGGGATACGAGCATAAATTAACTGCTTCGCAGTGTTGCAAGATGAAACAAGCAAGTTGTCATCATGATGAATCATTTTTCGGAATTGAATCATTTGAATGAATCGGTTCACAGAATTGCTTATGAGTTACAAGACTGAATCGGTTTGGGAGAGCATCGATCATCTAAATCATCGACTCGCAGTGATTCGGTTTACAGAGAGAACTTTGAGCGAATCGAGTATTTGATTCACTATCAGGTTGACTTTAAGACTTGAACAGACAAATTACAGATAAAATGTACTGGATTATGCTTAAGAATTGTATCTTATGAACACGTTCGTGAAAAAAATTTGAATGAATAAATAAAGAGTTGAATGAATAGCCTTTTCTCAAAACATGCAAAACCTTTGTGAATGCATGCATGCAAATTCAGTTATATTTAGGTTTAAAATGCCTGAAACTTTGTGTTATGAGCTGAGTGATGGTTTGAATTAATACATATGAAATTTCAATAAATAGCCGACCTATATTAATAAAAAGTTATTACAAAAAAAGTTTGCACGACATGTGTCTGCAAATGACTTTTTAGAGCCCAAAGGGGGATTCTAGGGACCATGTGATCACAAACAAGCAGTGAATCAGTCTGTTGAACTGAACTGTTCAAAGGAAGTGATTCAGGGAAATGAGTCAGACTTCACATCACGTTCTGCAACCTCCATTAACATTAATAGCATGTTTGTCTCCATATGGTCTGACATTTTGCTCACCTTTCATGGCCGTTTATTCGGGGTCAGGCCACGTCACAGCTTCTGGAGAGAAATTTCTGTTGTTTACAAGGTTATTGGAGCTAATGGCATCCGTGTGCATGGCCTAGTTAGCTGGACAGACACAGCGAAGGATTATTCTCGGGGTCATTAGACTCTCCGAGGGGCCCGTACAGTCAGTCAGCATTACAGACGATAAACACTATGTAGGTTAAGAAGAAACGCAAAGGGCTGAAACTTTCCTCCGTTCAGAAATGTCAGTCACCGAGTCCAGGGTCAAAACAGGATAAGCAAGTGCAAAAATCACATGTTTGTCCTTACAGCAACCTAATATGAGATAAAAAGTCATGTCAAATATTCTTGCAAGAGGTTTCAACAGACCTGGAACAAGCCAGTATAAAAAAATCTATATTTTCATGGCATTTTATAATTATATGTATTATTTAGTTTTTATATGTTTATGAATCATTTCTTGTAATGCACCTTATAATGCATTGCATGGAAAATTATAAACCCTGTTATAAAACATTATAATACTTATTAATGCATTGCATGAAAAATTATAAACACATTTATAATACATTATAATACTTATTGTTATACCTTTATAAAGTACAATGCATTCAACCACATGACAAGCAACCAGTTTCACATGTAACAAGAAATTTGCAAATATTATGCATTTTAACTGGTTGCAATTATTAATGAAAATATACAATACATTATACGTAAAAGCTTCAAGTACAGTGTGTAAACATTAAAAAACATTTTTAGAATCTGTATCATTATTAATACACCACAAAATACAAATATATAACATAATATGTGTAAAAATCCAATATGTTTTATGTCTATCTGATCTATTGAATTATCATCATCATCATGTCTTAAGAATCAGTTTCCTGTGGCTAAAACGATCTGTAAAGACAGACAGAGGAAGCTTGAGGCTTGTGTTGTGAAATTATTCTGCATTTAATGTAACACAACAGAATACGTCAAAAAATATTCTCAGTTCTACGGTTTAATATTCTTATTAAATCAAATTTAATTTCCAGGTTTTATTTTGTAGGTTTAATTCACAACATTTAACTGCAAGATCATACTATTCTTGAGACCTACAGGAATATTTAATGCAAATGCAAATTTTACTCTTTTTATTTTATAAAACTCTGTTGTTTTGAGATAAGGGAGAATTTTTGGTCTCATATCATAGATTTAATTACTCTATTGTTCCTATTAACCCATTGATTGGTGTGCACTGAAACCACTATCACCATCTAAAGTCTGTATTAAATGCTGTAATTAAATACAGCAAAAAATACTCATATAAGTCATATAAGACAGTTTCATCATTTTTTAGCATGCTTTTTAGCTGTTTTTTGAATCCTGTATGGCAGTCATTTTAGACTATAGCTAGTCTTACTGTATAGACTGAGGCGCCGCTGTCTGGCTGCATTCAGCTCATTTCATTGTGCTCGCTCAGATTTAGATTAGTTTTGCTCAGAAGCTGCGGGTCACGTAAGGTAACGGCAGACTCTCGCTGAATGTGTGTGTTTGTGTCAGCGGCTCCTCGTTGAATCTCATTGATGTGACTCTTTTGCATGAGACATGCACTGAAACACATTTCTCTCCTGCTCCTTTTTCATCTCTGTTTCACCTGCTTTCTCTACATTCTGTGTTGCGCATACGGATCGTGTCCTCAAATGTCCTCGAACGTCTTCATTCATTGCTGCAGCCATTGCAGAGTAGCGCCGCTGCTCTGTTTATATGAAGGACAGCAAAACCACTAAAGACAAACTTATGCTATTATCATGAAAGCTGCTATTTTATTGCAGAGATAGTTGTTGCAATGCGGAAAAATGTTTCCAAGATGTCAACTAGAATTGTCAGTATCTGAAATTGAATGAAAAGCTGTGCGTTTCTCCATACTAAACAAGAAACTACGGCATGATGGGAATCAATCACAGTCAATCAGGAGATATTTTAGGAGATGGAATCAGGAGATGGAATTTTGGATCAGTTGCTGATCATTATTTTATATATTAAAGATATTTACTGTAATATACATTTTAAAAATATACTGTATAAAATATTTTTAATTTTATACATTTTTTTTATTTAAAATAATTATTAATTTAATATTTATTGCATTTTATATAAAGATCTCTTAACATTCTATACAATACTGTCTTGAAAGAAACACTAAAAATTAAATCAGTGAATTTAGGCATCATAAACGTACAGTATTAAAAAAATTAATATTCATTATGAGACTTTTTATTTAACTATATTAAATTATTAGTGTTTTTTAATCTGTAAGTGAGTGTTAGATGACAGCAAATGTAATCTGCATGTAAAAATAAAAGAAATGAGCATTCACAATTGAATACCTAATACTGAGTGACTGATAACTGATATGATACAAGTATATTATGTATTCCTAGTCTCATACTATCAGCCTATGTATTAATGTAAATTGTTCCAGTATCATTTTGTCAATAAACTGATGCTGCTTACTCAGATAAAATGTTACCCAGCTTTGTAACTTTGAAATGTTACTATTTTATTGTATCATATTTCACTTATGGCATTGATTTCATGTTTCATATTTAGGTGAAATCCCTCTCAGTGCTAAACAAACGACTGAGTTACTCGAGAAGAGCAATGAACTGAACTGAGATCAGTGGGAATTACTTGTAGCATGTTGCTGTCCCAATTTCAAATGAGCACAAAGTAGTTAATCCATCAGGGATTACCTCCGAATCGTTAATACTGAATGTTACTATAATGAGAGCTAAAGCAATTACTGGCATGTGTGAAATGTCAGGTAAGGTAACTCATTCCAGGGCAGAGCACGTTTCTTGGCCGGATCGGTAAGGTCTGCTCCGTTTCAAATCTCTCATCTCTTTTGACCCATGTTTTCACAGGAAATTATAGGCTACATTGGCGACCTACTGGATTTTGCCTGGATTGTCTTGTGACTGACATCGAATTTGTCACTTTTGGTCCTGAATATATTTAATGTCTGCTTAAATTATTCCATATTAGGCAAACAACTAAATAATGCCACTGAGCAGGTGCCTTTGCTTTTATGGGTATTAAAAAATGTTTCCTGCAATTAAAAAAGTAGTTCAGCCAAAAATGAACTCTCAGTCCATTCAAGATGTCAAGATTTCTTCATCAGATTTGAAGAAATGTAGCATTACATCACTTGCTCACCAATGGATCCTCTGCAGTGAATGGGTGCCGTCAGAATGAGAGTCCAAACAGCTGAGAAAAACATCACAAGTAACCCACACCACTCCAGTCCATCAGTTAACATCTTGAGAAGACAAAAGCTGAGTGTTTGGAAGAAACAAATCCATCGAGACATTTTTAACTAAAATAGTCTAAAAGTCTAAAAACCATAATAACTTCATCCAGTGAAAAAGAAAAAGTCATCTGGTCTGAATCAGGAGAGAAAATTGCACAGATCAAAACAAATTTGTGGCTGGCTGGATATGATGTGAGAGACAACAGGAGATGGGCTTTTTCGCTGGAGGAAGCGTCATGGATGATGGACTCATATTTTAGCTAAAACTTTCTTGGTGGGTTTGTTTCTTACAAACACACTGCTTTTGGCTTCACAAGATGTTAACTGATGGACAGGAGTGGTGTGGATTATTGTGATGTTTTTATCAGCTGCTTGGACTCTCATTCTGACGGCACCCATTCATTGCAGAGGATCCATTGGTGAGTGAGTGATCACATGTAATCACATGAAATCTGATGAAGAAACAAACTCATCTACATCTACTATTCTTTAAGTTAACAAGTTCTCTGTATTACTGTCAGTTAGTCTCTCTTGGGTGTGTTTTGTTTTGTTTTGTTACTGTGGAGTGATTCCAGCACCATAACATTAAAGCTTTCACCTATTACCTTAACTTTTATTAATATTTAATACATCTTTAACTATGCTAATTTTTGGCAAAACTAAAAAAAAAATAGCAAACTCACTTTGTCACTCATAACACAATGACCTAAAAACACAGGTAGCATTACACAATTTCTTCTATAAAATTTCTTTATAAAATAAGAATAACACTCAACATAGCTGTCTTATTGAGTGTTGTATTATGTTAGGTTTTGAACTTAAGTTGAAAGTGTAAATTGGCCTGTTTTTGAGTTTTTGCATTTTTTGTGTCTAACTGAGAAAACAATTCATGTATGTAGTCATTGTATGTACTGTATTTGGTGCCAAAAACAATAATAAATGAGCTACAGTTCATGCACGCTGCTGTGCATCACTGTGCAAAGGGTTTTTTAAAACGTGACCAAAGTTTTGAGAGACAGGTCCTAGCAATTGTAAAAACTTGCCACAGAACCACATAATCGAGCCAGCAGTGTCCTAATGTTTAGTGCACACTTTCAACTGTTCCGAATTCATGCCGTGATAGCGATTCTCTGCCTAGGGAACTAGAGAGTGCAATGACTCGCAGCATCTGATCTGCTGATTCATGTGAGCAGCTGCCTGAAACGGACATCAGCAAAGCGGCGCTGAGGTTTGTTTCCCTTACACAGAACCACACCTAAACTTATCTCAAGCTTTAACAGCATTTAATGGAAGTGTCAGTATTTGAAATCAAACAAAATAATATTTGTCTGTCCATACTGGACGTGAAATAGTAGATATTTTACGTTTAACGTTTGATTAAATTCACTAATCAGATTTAGTAGTTCTTAATATAAATAAGTATAATTTAAAAATATAATATTAAAATTTATAGAAAAATATTTTATTTTAGATATTAAAATTCTATATTGTCATAATCACTAAAAAATTAAATCTGTGAATTTAGGCATCAAAACAGTATGAAAAAACCTTAACAGCATTCTTCTGTGAGCGCTGGTATTTCCTACAGGAAACGCAAGTCTAGTTCAGCTTTACTCTTTTTAAGCTTTTCGTGTGCAAATATTATTGAAACCCTTCCAGAAAGTCAGAAACATATACATTCAGCTCTGAATCATTACAGTCTCTTGACACAAACTCACCAGTGTTTACTTTCCAGGGAAGTAAAACTTGATTTAGTAACTCGACATGTAGCAACACGTATAATGGCTTTGGGTTGAGCAAGCAGAGCGAGCCGATCCGTTAAAAGCTGACATTGCTCTTGCACTGAACAAAAATCAACCATAATTATGACTTAAAGGTGATTTCCAGTTGATGCCCTTAATGATGTACTTTTAACTCATGTGCCAATTATTGGGTTGTTACAAGTCCACATATTATAATGGCCTCTAACAATGGAAACGGGAAAACCAGTGTCTATAAATGAGTCTTCTAGGTTTCTCTTCCTTATTAAAGCCGTGTGAAATCCCCCTCATGCGGGTTTGCTCGTCATCCGTGTCAAATGATAACTTGGGAAGGAAAGACGGTGCTCCGTGCTATGTATGGAAATCAAAAGTCAGCTCGTGTCACGCTTCCTGTTGAAGTCAGCGTGTTTCCCTAGCCGTTGTCTAAATCTGAAAGCATGTTTAGATTAGTCCGAACCTGATTCTTGAGCGTGTTTGATATGGTACACCTATGGGAGATCTCCATATGCCTGTTTAAACACTGCTTTATTTACACAGCTCACTATGCACGATTGTATCAGTCCAGTTATTTGTGTGAATGTGTTTGAATATGACCAATAATATTATGTCAGAGTTTCCCCTATGAAATATTAAAGCAGATATCATGCTTTAATTAATCTCTGTAGGTGAACTAAACACTACATTAGAGGTAAAGTGATGTTGGTTTTTAATGGCTGATGCAATATCTAAAGAGCTTGATGTCGAATAATACTTATTGTCTGATGAATTGGGCATCTTTTGCAGATGTGTATGGGTTTATGCATCATCCCTAATGCGGGTGTGTGACCGTTCGCAGCTGGGAGCATGAAGCCGTTAAACTTGCGAGTTAATTGTTAACCATGCTTCTCCTCTTAGTGTGCTTTGAGGTTTCTGAGAACACTGTATGGCTTTGTGATATTGCGACCGCCTTTTTCCAGTATATGAAGGGTGTCCTGACGTGGCTTTGATGGACAGTCTAAACGTGCAGGACAGGCTTTCTAAGAATCGCTCTGAGGATTGGAAATGTGGGTCAAATACCCGAGGTGTTTGTCCTGGGGTGACTTCAGTGATTAAGCACATGAAAGAGGTCATATTCTGCATCTTTCTACCATTCATTCACTCGTTAAGTCCACTTGTAGTATTAATCAAGGTTTTATGAACCTTATGCAATCATCATTAGGTTTTACATTAACATTTCTGCTTTCTTCCTTATATATATATATATATATATATGCAATTGGACACACTCATATGTATTCTTTTATATTGCTAATTTCTATAGATTTATTAATTATGAAGTATATTTATTATTATTAAAAACAACAGTAATAAATAAAATATAATAATAATAACAGCAATAATAACGTAAAATATTAATATATTATTAAGGTTCAATAATAATAATGATAATAATAATAATAATTATTATTATTATTGACAAACATAAAACTGGTTTCTTTGAAGAATCTGATATATGAGAGTTTTGATTTTTGGTGATTAACTAACCAGCTAGCTAAATAAAATATGTAGCCACAAATTAAATTGGTTTTGTAAACATATACAACTGTAACAAATAATGAAAAAAAAAATGTAAATTTAATAACACTATACAAAGTGTTATATTTGCGTTTAATTACAAAAAACTAGTTAATAGTGCTGTGCGAGTGTTTGTATTGTAATAAGGCAAATTTGACATTTTTATCTTTTCTGACTGACAGATCAATCTCTTCATATTATTGTCCTCTTTTGGAAAGTTCTAGAAACACTGTTGTGATTTTTGTCTTTTGCTATTGGAGCAAATAAGAACACAGAACATGTATATGTTGTATTTTCCATTCACAACATGTAAATGTGTGCAGGGTCAGTAGTTTCATCTCTGTCCTAATATCCTCACGAGTGGCGTCAGCCGTGTTTTCTAGCGCCCACACAGGCTGATCCTGTATCACATTACTGCGCTCTGGACTCTCAGTAGGGAGAGTTTGTGTTTGTCAGCATGTGCTTCTGTAACCGCTGAGACCCTGCAGGATGAGGGCAGCTGCCCTGCGGTCCTATCATACCGGAAAGAATGACCAAAAACACACAAAACATAACAAATACGTCCCAACAACAGCACCTGTTTCGCTCGACAGCATGGAAAATAAATGCATGTGAGATATTTGAGCTTTGAATGTAAGTGTTTGAGTCAAGTCATGTAAGTCATTTAATTTTAGACTCTGGCATGATCAAGCATTAAGAATAGAGCTGATTCTGCTTATGCAATAAGGAAAAATCATTATTCTGAATAGAAAAGAATTGAATAGTTTCTGACTGTGCCACTTTTGGCATGAATACACCTTTCAGAGAATGATTCCTCCAGCTTTCGGCAGGTTTTCCCATTAAACCAAGGGACGTAATAACGGCGGTAATCTCCAGCAACAAAGAGCAGCTTTGAAGTGCTCCATCAAGAACTTCTGGTCTTATTAGCCTGGAGAGGAACGAGACTCTCAGGTGCTCCGACAACATCTGAGACCGCTGGGAAATACGTCTCCAATGCATTCTTGTGTAATCTAATGCATTTTTATTACAAATTACAACACAATAGGTTGGTAGCACAATTTCAGTGTTATTTTAGTGTTTATTAACAGTTTGAATGCTTTTATTTTTATATTATGCATTTTAGTAATTTTGTAATTGTTTATTTTTTTTAGTACTATAGTATTATAGTTTTTTTTTTTTTTATTATGCATTTTTAAATGCATCTATATACTTTTTATTTTGGTTTTAGTTTTAGTTATTTTAATTTAGATTAAATGAAAATGAGAAACATTTCCTTTGCAAGTAGATGAATAAAATAAGTTATTTTTTAAAAATATATTTTAATTAATTTCAACATGTATTTCATTTCAAGTAACAAAAATGGTTTTAGTTTTATGGTTTTAATTTAATTTTAACCTATAATAACCCTATAATGTCACAAAAATTTGTTGACCGCTAATTAGCTGACAGAAATAAACTGTTTAAAAATTTATTTCTAGGTTTAAATTCAGTTTTAATTTGACTTTTATGTTGCATTTGTTTTAAATCAAGTCTTTATCAAGCTTTGTCCCAGGTAGAAAATTGTGAAGCACTAAGGCATGAGATCTTTATATTCATATACATTCATATAATACACTCTAAAAAATGCTGAGTTGTTTCAACCCAATTTTGGGTCAAATATGGACTAACCCAGCTGTTGGGTTAAATTTTTACATTAAATTTTTAACCCAAAGTTGGGTTAGTCCATATTTGTCCCAAAATTGGGTTGAAACAACCCAGCATTTTTTAGAGTGTAAACTGTAAATAATACAAGTTTCTGACTGAAATATCATCGGTCTTTGAGATTGCGTCTTATTGACAAAGAGTGGTAGAGCGGTTCAGAACTGATCTTCCCCCAGTGATATATACAAGGATTCCTCACGACTGCTGAATGATTTACTACATTTATCCAAACACACAGATATGAAGCATATGTGTTCACTGAAACCATTTACTTTCCATGTCTGCAAGCCAAAATATCACCATATATAGCGTTTCTTCCTGATGTGCCTGAGACTGCAGTTTTGGTTACTCTGGATGTTCATCAGTGATGCATTGGTTAGTGAGGTGTTTCCTCCGAGTTCAGATTTAGTGTAAAAACCAGGCAAAGGGTAAAAGCATTTGTGTTCGGCTCTACGCCGTGTTTTGCACTTTTCTTTCAGAAATGCATGTATCATTGCCATCTCTAACCCCTCCTGTTCCTGTCAACACAGGGCCATTCTGTAGATTGTTAAATGATTTCATGGTGAGGGTGTGTTTGTAGATTTATTAGAAAGATAGGAAATGTGCCTTTAGTTCACTGCAAAAAAATAAAATAATTATAATAAAAAAAGTCTTGATTTCTTAGAAAGATAAGACTGGTTTTCAGAGAATCATGATATAGTTTTTTTTTTTTCAATTCAAATAATCTTAAAAATTAAAATAAATAAGAATTTAATTTAATCTTACTTTGAGATTTAAAGAACTTTAAATTTTACTTGAATTTTAAATTAAAGATTAGAAGAGAAATTAAATGTAAAATTAAACATGATATAGACTTATATTTTAGTACTTGAATAAAAATAATGTGTGTGTGTGTGTGTGTGTGTGTGTGTATATATATATATATATATATATATATGTATATATGTATGTGTATATATATATATATATATATATATGTATATATGTATGTGTATATATGTATATATATATATATATATATATATATTAGTGCTGTCAAACGATTAATCGCGATTAATCACATCCAAAATAAAAGTTTTTGTTTACATAATATATGTGTGTACACTGTGTATATTTATTATGTATATATAAATACAAACACATGCATGTATATATTTAAGAAAAATATGTTTTTTATATATTAAATATATTTATATATCTAATATAAAATATAAGAATATGAATATATAAATGTGTAAACATTTTCAAAATATAAACTGTATGTGTGTGTATTTATGTATGCATAATAAATATACACAGTACACATACATATATAATGTAAACAAAAACTTTTATTTTGGATGCGATTAATCGCAATTAATCGTTTTACAGCACTAATATATATATATATATATATATATATATATATATATATATATATATATATATATATATATATATATATATATATATATATATATATATATATATATATATATATAAATTTGTTTATTTCTTTATTTCTTTATTTGACCATAAATTCTTTATCATCTGTATATATAACTTCATAAAATGTTTCAATGTCTTCTCTCCCCAAGTATTATAATAGGATTCTCTTCTTAAAAAGCACTCACCAATTCATTATTGCCACTACATTGCATATTGCGTTCTTGAAATAGAATATACACAGCCTTTAAATCATATAAACATATATCCGTTGTAAGATCTGGCATAGTTAAACAAAAATGTGTATGCATTCATTTGTGAATTGTGATATCCTTGGGCTTTGCCTGCAGCTCTGCTGTGAATATAATGCATGTAATGTGATAGAAGTGCCTCCAGAGGTTCAGGAAAGAGCCGAACATGTAAACTCTGAAGGAATGTTCCTCTTCTGGTTTGCTAGGTGTGCCTGAGCGCTGTTTGCATAATTCATTGATCAAGATGAATAGAGGTGCACAAAGTAAACGCTGACCTTCCTGCAGCCTTGAGGAGGAGAACACGCCCGTCTGGATCAGAACAGACGGGCCTTAACACTCGTAATCCTTTAAGACAGAAACGCTTCAGCGTTACAAACACACTCCATATCTGCTCTTCCCTTCAGCAAGCTTTTTGTGAAAGAGAAAAATGTTGTGTGTAGTTTATTTAATTTAAAACATACAGCGGGTAAAGTAAGTATTGAACACGTCACCATTTTTCTCATTAAATATATTTCTAAAGGTGCTGTTGACATGAAATTTTCACCAGATGTCGGTAACAACCCAAGTAATCCATACATACAAAGAAAACAATACAAATAAGTTCAGAAATTAAATTCTGTGTAATAAAATGGAATGACCCAGGGAAAAAGTATTGAACACGCTTACTGAAATTGATTTAATACTTCATACAAAAGCCTTTGTTGGTAATGACAGCTTCGAGACGCCTCCTGTTTGGAGAAACTAGTCATATGCATTGCTCAGGTGTGATTTTGGCCCATTCCTCCACACAAACAGTCTTCAAATCTTGAAGGTTCCATGGGCCTCTTCTATGAACTCTGATCTTGAGTTCTTTCCATAAATTTTCTATTGGATTCAAGTCAGGTGATTGGCTGGCCATTCTAGCAGCTTTACTTTCTGTCTCTGAAACCAATTGAGAGTTTCCTTGGCTGTGTGTTTGGGATCATTGTCTCGCTGAAATGTCCACCCTCATTTCATCTTCATCATCCTGGTAGATGGCAGCAGATTTTTATCAAGAATGTCTCGGTACATTTTTTCCATTCATCCTTCCTTCAACTATATGAATTTTGCCAGTGCTACACCATGATGTTTTGGGGTGATGTGCAGTGCCGTTTGACCTCCAAACATGGTGTGTATTATGGCATCCAAAGAGTACAATTATTTTGTCTCATCTGACCAGACTATATTCTGCCAGTATTTCATAGGCTTGTCTAAATGTTGTGCAGCAAACTTTAAACAAGCTTCAACATGCTTTTTCTTCAGCAATAGAGCCTTGCGTGGTGAGCGTGCATACAGGCCACGGCGGATAAGTGCATTACTTATTGTTTTCTTTGAAACAGTTATACATGCTAATTCCAGGTCTTTCTGAAGCTCTCCACAAGTGGTCCTTGGGTCTTGGACAACTCTTCTGATAATTATTTTTACTCCTTTGTCAGAAATCTTGTGACGAGCACCTGGTCGTGGCCAGTTTATGGTGAAGTGATGTTCTTTCCACTTCTGGATTATGGCCCCAGCAGTGCTTACTGGAACATTCAGAAGTATAGAAATCCTTCTGTAACCAATGCCATCAGTATGTTTTGCAACAATAACTTTGCGAAGGTCTTGAGAAAGCTCTTTGCTTTTACCCATCATGAAATGCTTCTTGTGTGACACATTGGTCATGAGACACCTTTTTATCAGCCATAAATTTTAGGTTATGAAAACACTGTAGGAACGTTGTTTTGAAATGTTTCTAAAATGTTGAAATGTCCAGTTTTCCTCATAACATTGCACTAAATTTACTTTCACTCAAAATAAAACAATATTTAAATGTTTATTTTTAATATTCTAAGAACGTTAAAATGTTCAGTTTTCTTGTCATGATTAGAACATTACTTAAAGGTTACAAAAACATTTCTTAAAACGTTCTGCTAACTTTATTTTCCAAATGTTATAATATTATTTGAACTAATATTCTTAAAACATTTAAATGACCGGTTTTCTTGCCACGATTATAATTTTATTTGAAGATAACAAATGTTTCTTACAACGTTATTTTCACCCAAAATATTATTTAAAAGATAATTTTTAATATTCTTAAAATGTTAAAATATCCGGTTTTCTTGTCATGGTTTAACTTTATTTAAAGGTTAAAAAAAAAAATCTTACAACATTCTACTTTATTTTTTACCTTAAATACAATGTTATTTGAATGTTTATTTTAATATTCTAAGAACATTAAAATGTCTAGTTCTCTTGTTGTGATTAGAACATTATCTAATGTTACAAAAACATTTCTTAGAATGTTCAAGTACAATTAACATCATAACATTTTTAGAATGTTGTTCTCAGAACCTTTTCTTTCAGTGTTATGAGAATGTATATCAAATATTAAGGAAGTTATAAGAAAATTCCATATACATTACTTTAAGAACATTTTGTCTTAACAGTTATATAACTTTTAAATAACGTTAATTAAAGTTATGAGAACTTTCCATGTTAGCTCTGGATGCTGCATACAAAAATCTTCTGTTTTGTCAAAATTCCTCTGTTTTGCATTTTCTTTACGTTGCTGTCTTGAGCTCTTTTGCATGTCGTGTTGGTTATGTGGACGTTTACATGTGAACGCAGTACATATATCAGTTGGTGGATCTGGGTTTGCTCTCCTCAATGGCAGACGCCCACACACACACACACACACACACACACACACACACACAGACAGACACACACACAGACAGACACACACACACTCACACACACACACACAGACAGACACACACACACACACACACACACACACACACACACAGACACACACACCAGAGCGATGCTGACAGACAGAGAGGAACAGCAGCTGTGTTTATCTTACTGAGGGAGCAGGGAAAGGCTGTCTGGTCTCTGCTGAATTTGTTAGTACACCATCTTTTTTTTTTTTTTTTGGTTGAGTCAGTTTTTAATATCTTTCATGTTTGTGGACAATACTGACAATTCTTTTCAAGAAAAACTTTATATGCATAAGCAGTTACGTTATGTTCTCTATATCAACCCCAAACCTTTCAATACAATTCACATGATATTATTCATATCAATAATAAAAATAAAAAGATAAGAAAATAATAGATGCACTTAAAAAAATTGCCTTTGAAAGAATTTTCATTTAGAAATTGCTAGAAAATTTCAAAAATAAATATAGCTGCAAGCAGCGATTACCGGGGTTCGAGCCTTAAGACAAATTTTCTTGCAGATATAGATATTTGAAATAAATGATAGGTGACAAAATACTTATTGCAAGTATTCTGTTTTTAAGAGTTCATATGTTATTTTCAGGTTTCACTGTAATCATAATCTGGCATAATTGTAAAAACTGATATGTCTGTATGAACTAAATGGTAAACTTTGATTTAATGTGATTTTAATTGTTGTAACAGTACTGTTCATAAGACATTATAAGATCACTGTTTTATTTAGCTGAATGAGCCCATTAGTGGTCTTCCACTGCCATCTAGTGGCAATAAATTGCAATTTCTCATACAACACTCTGTTTTTAACCTTTGAGTATTATAGTGTTATTTTTTGCCCGATCTCTCTTAAATTGTGCATGCTTGTTTATGTCAGGAGCCTGCCCTCACTGTGTTGTCTGTCTTGTCTTTGTTTCATGTTCCTATGTTTGTTTTCTGTTTGAGCCCATGGCTCTGTCTTTGTTGTTGTCAGCCATGTGCTCCTCCTGTCCTGCCTCCTTGTTACTTGTTGCCACGCCCCCTTGTTTAGTCCTCCTTTGTCTGAGTTCTGTCACCTGTCTCTCTCGTTCTCTCTTGTTTGTCTGAGTGTTGTCACCTGTTCCTCATGTTCTCCGGTCGCTTTGTATTGTTCTCTTTTTCCTTCTTGTTTTATGTTTGTCCAAATGCAACCCAGAGAGCAAAATTTGTCTGGCCCACCTCTGGGCCACAACCTTGCTTAACTTCTGGTCCTATTCTGGCTGGGTCCCCGGCCCAAAACTGGCCCACACACTGAAAACCGACTCAAACAATTTCCTCTGGCCCAGATGCGGCCCACGCCCTGTAAAATTACTCTTATTTATTGATGTGCCCCAGATCTGACCCGCATACTGTAGAGTGACTTCTGTCATTTTATGTGGCCCAGGTCTGGCCCAGACACTTTAAGACAGATCTGGCTGAGACTCAGCTTGGTCCCCGGGCCAAATGTGGCCCAGAAACTGCTAAATGTAATTCAGCAGTGAAACACAAATGCAACCATTTAAAAACATTAAAAAGGCTTTAATTATAAAATTACCAAATACTTTAATATAAATATATATTAACAATGAACAAATGCACTACAGTAAAAACATTAATACACTTTTTAAACCACAAAGTAACAAGTAAATTATATTTACTGTATATTATATATATATATATATATATAAAACATTGTGTGTCATAATTGAGTTCAGTTCTTATCAAATGGCGTCAGTGCAGTGAAGTCAATAATATTGCTGAATATTAGCAGTCTTCAACTAAGCAAGACAAAAGGCAACAGTGACGAGGAACCCGAACCCAAACCCAAACAAGATCAGGCTCAGTCAGGAAACCAGTTCTTTTTTGACCAAACGAATGAACGTGGTGTGATTATTGCCGAGACTGAGCCGACAGTGCTGCATTTCAGCCAGAATCGGCCCGAGTGTGCTTGCTATCTGGAAAATGTTCAACATCTTTTTTTATTTGGTAATTATTGCCCTAGAGAGTGTAGAGAATAGTACGGCACTTTTCTCACAGACACTCACACACACACACACAGAGAAATGAAATGGTGTGTGTGTGTAAGCATGCTTACTGATTATTAATATGATAGATTAACCACACACACACAGACACACACATACGCGGACATACATGCACACACATTTTGTTGCAGATATAGATATTTGAAATAATTGATAGGTGACTCAAAACTTATTGCAAGTCTTCTCTTTTTAAGAGTTTACATGTAATTTTCAGGTTTCATTGTACTCCTAATCTGGCAAAATTGTTATAACTGATATATCTGTATGAATAAAATGGTAAACTTGAATTAAATGTGATTTTAAATGTTATAACAGTGATTTTATAATAACTCCATAAGAAAACCTATTACTGTTTTAGAGTTTAATAAGCCCATTAGAGGTCTTCCGCTGCCATCTAGTGGTTGTAAATAGCAATTTCTCATACATCACTGTGTTTTTATTCTTTATAACAATTATATTGTAATTTTTTGCTCAATCTCTCTTAAATTGTGCATGTTTGTTTAGAATGAAATTACGCATCATTTCATCATTTTACACAGTTTTGAGAGACGTTGAAGGATGTTTTTTGAATTTATAGGCACCTGAGTACATTATGTAGAGAACATATTATGAAATGACCGGTTTACAGTTGTTCAAATGCAACCCAGACAGTAAAATTTGTCTGTCCCACCTCTGGGCCACAACCTTGCTTAACTTCTGGCCCAATTCTGGCTGGGTCCCCGGCCCAAAACTGGCCCACACACTGAAAACTGACTCAAACAATTTCCTCTTGCCCAGATGCGGCCCACGCCCTGTCAAATGACTCCTATTTACTGATGTGGCGCAGATCTGGCCCGCATACTGTAGAGTGACTTCTGTTATTTTATATGGCCCAGGTCTGGCCCAGACACTGACCAAATGAATGAACGTGGTGTGATTATTGCTGAAACTGAGCCGACAGTGCCGCATTTCAGCCAGAATCGGCCCGAGTGTGCTTGCTATCTGGGAAATGTTCAACTTTTTTTTTTTTTTTTTGATAATTATTGACCTAGAGAGTCTAGAGAATAGTATGGCACTATTCTCACAGACACATACACACACATACACACGCGCACACACACACACACAGAAATTAAATGGTGTGTGTGTGTGTAAGCATGCTTACTGATTATTAATATGATAGTTTAACCACACACAGTCACAGACATACACGGACATACATGCACACACATTTTGTTGCAGATATAGATATTTGAAATAATTGATAGGTGACTCAAAACTTATTGCAAGTCTTCTCTTTTTAAGAGTTTATATGTCATTTTCAGGTTTCATTCTACTCATAATCTGGCAAAATTGTTATAACTGATATATCTGTATGAATAAAATGGTAAACTTGAATTAAATATGATTTTAAATGTTATAACAGTGATTTTATAATAACTCCATAAGAAAACCTATTACTGTTGTAATGGTTAATAAGCCCATTAGTGGTCTTCCACTGCCATCTAGTGGTTATAAATAGCAATTTCTCATACATCACTGTGTTTTTATCCTTTATAACAATTATATTGTTATTTATAGCTCAATCTCTCTTATATTTTGCATGTTTGTTTAGAATGAAATCATGCATCATTTTACAGAGTTTTGAGAAAGTTTAGGGCTTTCTTTTAGGATTCATAGGTCTTTGGGTTCACTATGTAAGACCATATTATAAAATAAAGGTTTTTTTGTTGTCCAAATGCAAATGTTCAAATTTTTGTGATAATTACTGACCTAGAGAGTCTAGAGAATAGTTCTGCACTGATTTTATTGATTTTCAGTTAAAAACTGAGGGCTAGTTCGTAAAAGTAGGTATTTTAAATAATCTGAAATATTTAAAGAACAGTTTGATTGACAGCAGTGATCCTAGAGGAAAAGTTGCTCAGAATGAGAAAATCTATCGTATGATATGAAGATATAGTGTATAAGTGAATATTATGAACATTTTATTGCAATTTGAGGTCTTTTTGTATAGAAATTTTGTGATTTTGCGGCCTTTTTAACTGTTATAGCGCCACTTAAAGTCCGATCTCTATGAAACTTTGCGTGCTTGTTAAGAGTCATCTGACACATGTTTTCACCAACTTTCGTAAAGTTTCGAGGTTTCGTTTAGGTTTTATAGGCTTTTGGGTATATCTGGCCACTCCCCTTTAAAAATGAGCCAATTATAGCTAACCAAATGACAAAATTCAACATTTTTTCGATAATTATTGATCTAGAGAGTCCAGAGATTATTACTGTGGTGATTTAATCAAGATTGAGTGAAAAACCTAGGACTAGTTCGCAAAAGTAGGTTTATAATATATTTGTGAATATTTAATGAACGATTTGATTGACAACATTACTCCCAGAGGCAAAGTTGCTCAGAATGAGGAGATCTATCATACGATATGAAGATTATGTGTTTGTGTGAATATAAGAACATGCTATGCAATTTGAGGTCATTTTCTATTGAAATTTTGAGTTTTTGAGGCATCTTTAACTGTTATAGCGCCACCTATAGTCCGATCTTTATGAAACTGTGCATACTTGTTAAGAGTCATCTGTCACATGTTTTCACCAAGTTTCGTAAAGTTTTGAGCTTGCATTTAGGTTTTATAGGTGTTTGGGTATATTGGGCCACTTCTCTTTTCTAAAAGACCCCATTATAGCTAACCAAAGGACAAAATTCAACATATTTTCGATAATTATTGATCTAGAGAGTCCAGAGAATATTACTGCAGTGGTTTGGTTCCGATCGGGTGAAAAACCAGAGACTAGTTCGCAAAAGTAGGTTTTTTACATATTTGTGAATAATTAATGAACGATTTGATTAACAGCAATGGTTCTAGAGGCAAAGTTGTTCATTATGAGGAGATCTATGATATGATATGCATATTGTGTGGATGTGTGAAACACCACGTGATTACAGAGCCAAAAAACTCGTTAGCGCTAACTAGTGGCCGATTTCTTTCAAAATTCTGACAGACCTTTAGGGCCATGAGTCAAACATGCTCACTGAGTTTCGTTCCGATCATCATCCGTTAACCTTGCCAAATAAGTGATTAAAAGTTTTTGCGCAATGGCGGCCATGTTTTTTGAGATACGCCAATGTCCTCATAGACTCGTGTTCCATTTCAGACGAAGATACTGCAAACCAATTTTCAAGTCAATCGGACAAGCGGTTACTCAGTTATAGTTTTCTCAATCTTATAGCGCCACCATCTGGCAGATCTGCGAATTTTTTTTTGATTTGACCAAAGTTTAAGCTCATTCTAATGTGTAGCAAGTTTGGTGAAGATATCTCATTTCGTTCACGAGTTATAACCTTTTTAGTAAAATTGGTCCTCGACTTTCGAACGTTTTGCCGCCCCATTTCGACAGTGAGTCGAAATTTCAACTTTTTTTTGATAATTATTGATATTCACTGTCCAGAGAACATTTCAGCTGTGGTTTGGTTACGATTGGGCAAAAAACCTAGGACTAGTTCGCAAAAGTAGGTTTTGGACATGCTTCAAATTTGCGGAAAAACGAGGCCTCCTAGACCCCAAATCAGAGTGACCGTTTATAAATTCCGGTGACCCAAGGATTCCAAAAATGTAAAATTTTTGAGTCTACGACAAGCGGTTTAGGAGTTATGAGCACTTTTGCGTTTTTGATCGCTGTAGCGCCCCCCGTAGGCCGATTGGGCTGGTTCTTTGCGCCTGAGTAGCGAGCCAAACTACTACCTTTTGACCAAGTTTCAGCTCTCTAGGCCTTACGGTTTGGGCTGCACGATCAGTTTTAGGGCGGAATAATAATAATAATAATAATAATAATAAAAAAAATCCTAACAAATACAATAGGGTTTCAGCACTTCGTGCTCGAACCCCTAATTAAATCGAACATTGAATTAAACATGAAATTTTGAAGTAGAAAAACCGAAATAGTATTTTATTGGTACTCCAAAATTATAAATACTCAGAAACCAGTTCGTAAGATTAAAGATAATAATAATAATAAAATAAACGTGTATTGCGTAAGTTCATAAGATGTAAAACATAAGTAAATGTACACATCAGTGAGCTGTGCATGTGTGCACTTTAATTGAGAAAATTTGGTTGGGAAAATATGCATATTAAAGCATTTAAATTGTGATTTTTTTTCAATGTTGATCTGATTATTTCAGTTTTACACCACCCTTTTCAATCCGATCGACATTTGAGTCTCAATGAGCTCAGTCGGTTTGGTTGAGGCTTTTTAGTCTGATTTAGCCATCAGTCTGATTACTAACAGATTATTTGGGTGCATGTAAACTTAGCTAGCTATTTTTTTCTTAGTTAAGTTAAAATGGTCACCGTCTGCATCCCAGGTAACAAATTTAGGTTTCTCAACATTATGAGAGTCTTTATCAAATATTAATAAGGTCATAAGAACATTTCATAAACATTACTTCATAAATGTTTTATCTTAACATTTATGTATCTTTTAAATGTTAGTGAAAGTCATGAGAACATTCCGTGTTAGCTGGGTGGTTACAGGTGATATATTATGATTATCATTATTTGTCTTCTTCTTTACTTCCACATTTCTGCGTGGGCCAAGTGTCTGGTTAGCCAGTAGGTCTGATATATAAATCTGCAAATTCATATGTGACCCTAGACCACAAAACCAGTCATAGTGGTCATTTTATTGAAATTTCTGAAATACATCATCCATTGATGTATGATTTGTTAGGATAAGACAATATTTGGCTGAGATACAGCTATTTGAAAATCTGAAATCTGAGGGTGCAAAAAAAATCTAATTGAAAATATTGAGAAAATCACATTTAAAGTTGTCCAAATGAAGTTCTTAGCAATGCATATTACTAATCAAAAATGAAGTTTTGATATATTTATGGTAGGAAATTTACAAAATATCTTCATGGAACATGATCTTTACATAATATCCTAATGATTTTTGGCACAAAGGAAAAATCAATAATTTTGCCCCATACAATGTATTGTTGGCTATTGCTACAAATATACCTGAGCTACTTATGACTGCTTTTGTGCTCCAGGGTCACATATGTCAGTATTTTGTTTTCAGTAGATATACAGGTGCATCTCGATAAGTTAGAATGTCGTGGAAAAGTTCATTTATTTCAGTAATTCAACTCAAATTGTGAAACTTGTGTATTAAATAAATTCAATGCACACAGACTGAAGTAGTTTAAGTCTTTGGTTCTTTTAATTGTGATGATTTTGGCTCACATTTAACAAAAACCCACCAATTCACTATCTCAACAAATTAGAATACTTCATAAGACTAATAAAAAAAAATAAAAAATTTACTGAATTGTTGGCCTTCTGGAAAGTATGTTCATTTACTGTATATGTACTCAATACTTGGTAGGGGCTCCTTTTGCTTTAATTACTGCCTCAATTCGGCGTGGCATGGAGGTGATCAGTTTGTGGCACTGCTGAGGTGGTATGGAAGCCCAGGTTTCTTTGACAGTGGCCTTCAGCTCATCTGCATTTTTTGGTCTCTTGTTTCTCATTTTCCTCTTGACAATACCCCATAGATTCTCTATGGAGTTCAGGTCTGGTGAGTTTGCTGGCCAGTCAAGCACACCAACACCATGGTCATTTAACCAACTTTTGGTGCTTTTGGCAGTGTGGGCAGGTGCCAAATCCTGCTGGAAAATGAAATCAGCATCTTTAAAAAGCTGGTCAGCAAAAGGAAGCATGAAGTGCTCCAAAATTTCTTGGTAAACGGGTGCAGTGACTTTGGTTTTCAAAAAACACAATGGACCAACACCAGCAGATGACATTGCACCCCAAATCATCACAGACTGTGGAAACTTAACACTGGACTTCAAGCAACTTGTGCTATGAGCTTCTCCACCCTTCCTTCAGACTCTAGGACCTTGGTTTCCAAATGAAATACAAAACTTGCTCTCATCTGAAAAGAGGACTTTGGACCACTGGGCAACAGTCCAGTTCTTCTTCTCCTTAGCCCAGGTAAGACGCCTCTGACGTTGTCTGTGGTTCAGGAGTGGCTTAACAAGAGGAATATGACAACTGTAGCCAAATTCCTTGACACGTCTGTGTGTGGTGGCTCTTGATGCCTTGACCCCAGCCTCAGTCCATTCCTTGTGAAGTTCACCCAAATTCTTGAATCGATTTTGCTTGACAATCCTCATAAGGCTGCGGTTCTCTCGGTTGGTTGTGCATCTTTTTCTTCCACACTTTTTCTTTCCACTCAACTTTCTGTTAACATGCTTGGATACAGCACTCTGTGAACAGCCAGCTTCTTTGGCAATGAATGTTTGTGGCTTACCCTCCTTGTGAAGGGTGTCAATGATTGTCTTCTGGACAACTGTCAGATCAGCAGTCTTCCCCATGATTGTGTAGCCTAGTGAACCAAACTGAGAGACCATTTTGAAGGCTCAGGAAACCTTTGCAGGTGTTTTGAGTTGATTAGCTGATTGGCATGTCACCATATTCTAATTTGTTGAGATAGTGAATTGGTGGGTTTTTGTTAAATGTGAGCCAAAATCATCACAATTAAAAGAACCAAAGACTTAAACTACTTCAGTCTGTGTGCATTGAATTTATTTAATACACGAGTTTCACAATTTGAGTTGAATTACTGAAATAAATGAACTTTTCCACGACATTCTAATTTTTTGAGATGCACCTGTAAGTCAAGTTCAGTAAGCCAAGTTCATGGGTTGCACTTTCATTTGAAACCATGATGTTCTAATGAGAAGTACAGCAATATAGCTGTAGGATTGTTAAAAATAGTTAACAATAGAGTTTTCCTTTGACAGTTTAAATGAGGTGAATATTGATCTTCATGAGAATGAATCATGAATAGGTCTGCTGTACTGATTGAAGGAAGTACTTGTGTGGAGAGACCAGGTGGAATAAAAAATGTCTAATCTATTATAAAGTACTGTGCACTGAGCAGTGTGTATGAAATACATTAACATGACTGAGGGGAGAAACTCGTTGTGACCTTATCAGAAATGCATGTCATTTGAAGGCCGTGGCTCAGATAAAAGGACAGGACAGCTAGAGCCAGCCAAGAACCTGCCGCACAAGGACTTCATCCGAGTTCAGAGAGCATGTGCATGAAAACCTTGCTCTGTGAGCTTCATTATTCATGTCCACGATGGCCGTTTGTCTTCTGAACGAACATGACACAATGACCTAGGCTGGATATCAAGATTTTCACTAATGTCTTAAATCTCAGTCTGTTACTCATAAAAAGCTGTCGTATGGGTTCAGAAGACTTGGAATATAAATGTATGGAAAGTTTTTATGATTCTTTTGCATCCATTATGAAGCTTGAAAGCCTTAGTCTTAGTTCACTGATTTATTGCAAGCCTTTGAAAGTCAATGAAATTAACTAAATTTACAAGTTTCTTCTTTTGTGCTCCTGTGAAGAAAGAAGGCATAAAGAGAAGTAATGCTGTTTAACCCTCAATTTCTGGCCATTTTGGCCCAAAGAGGATTTTTTTGTTTTTTTTTTTACCTGAAAAGGCTAGTTAATGTTATCGCTTTGGACTAAAACTTACTGACTTTGCTCACTCCGCTTCCTTGGCCATTTTTGGGAATTTATTCCCACTTGAGATGTTCAAATTCAAACAATGACTAGCCTACAGAAAATTGCTTATAAATTTCTTGTTATAGCTATATTATCACCAAACGTTAGATTCAATGTTTTAGTAAACTTGTTTTCTTTCAATCAGCACAGGTTTTGTGCTTGTTTCTGGATCTGATTGATCATAGGCCTTATTGATCTGAGCTCATGCACTTCAGTTTTTGAGCCAAAATATCCACAAATAATGCTTTTCTTACTCAAAAGTTGAGGTGCATGAGTTCAAAAAGAAATACAAAACCTGTGCTAATTGAAAGAAAACAAGTTGATAAAAAATTGAAAGGTAATAATAGCATAATGAGAGATTTACTGGCAATTTTTGAATGGGAACATCAAATTAGGGAAAGGATTTTGAGCACAGCCCAGGAGTTAGTAGTAAATCTGTCACTGTTTTATGTTTGTGTTTCCTAAAAACATTTAAACATGTTAAATGTCATGATGAGCAGATGTGAGCAGCTAAACAGATCGTATCCAGCTCTCTCTTAGAAACTGTTTTCATTTTAAAGGATCTTAGCGATTAACACAAGCAGCTGCTGTACCATAATAGCATCTGAAACACACCATGGAGCTGCTTGTGTTATTCTGCAATTCACCTCGAGTTTAAAGACTCAGCACTGACTGAAGTGGAGCAGAAATTACCTTGTGTTGAACAGATTTGTGCATGTGACCTCATAACCTCACAACTAAGGTGGTGCAGAGTGGTGTCTTCCCTTCAAACCGCAGCCCACATCCTGTGAGAGCAACAACTCTCAGGTCTCTTGGGTCTTCAGCTCGACAACAGAAAACCCCTGAGTCTGCTGTCAGTATCCTCACATTCACACAGCCTAACCCAGTGCTGGGGACAGTTGCTTTTAAAAGTAATGTATTACAAGAATGCGTTACTTCCTACTTAGTTACTTATTGTGGAAAGTAATGCATTACGTTACTTTTGCGTAAATCTGGGCTAGGGGTGGGCAATATGGCAAAAATATCATATCAAGATTTTTTCCAGAAATATCACGATTCACGATTTTATCACGATTCTTTGTCATGTTGATTTTACTATTTTGCAAGCTGTCTGAGCAGTACAGCCAAACTAATTTCCCTTTTTTAAAAACAAAGCCTTTCAAGGTAACAAACTATAAAATAAAAAAGAATGGCAGATATTTAGGCCAAAATGAGCGAAGATAAAAATTGTTGTCATTATTTTATCTGTTTTTAGAAAATAAGAACAAAGATACACATTACAAATAAACATAATACGAATTTTTCAGGTACAGTAGGGGTATTTAGCAATATTGAATTAACATATAAAAAGTGAAACACTATATACTTATACACTATATACATAAATTGTACATTGATTCTAATGAAAGCAACTATATTAAAGTTCTTCAGTCAAGAGCAGTGAGTGATTTTTCTCTTTGTGTTTTGTTGTTTTATTAACATTGCAAGAATAGTTCACCAAAAAATGAAAATTCTGTCATCTGTCTGTCAATTCTGTCATAGTGTTTTATTTTTATACCATCATTTACTCACTCTCAAGTTGTTTTAAACCTGAATAGGTTTCTTTTTTCTGTTGAATATTATATTATTAAATTCAGTGGGGACCAGCTACTGTTTGGTTACTCAAAATATCTTATTTTGTGTTTAGCACAAGAAAGAAATTAATACAGGTTTGGGACAACATATAAGTGAGTAAATAATAACAGAATTATAATTTTTGGGTGAACTATTCCTTTAATGACAGTCGGCAGCATGTTTAGTACTGTCCCTTTAAGACCTGCACGAATCTAATATACAGGAACGCATCCTTTTTTCTCTCAGTTGTTTACTTTCACTTTAGACATAAGCAACTGTGTAAACGTTGTGTGTTTTTGACAGTGTTAGCGCAATCAGATGCGATACATAACTTAGTTCAGTAATTAGGCGCTATTTGACAGGCTTTTAGTGCACGCGCGCTTCAGGTGTAACGTTACGCACTGGAAAAGCGCGTCAGAACAGCACGCATATAAAATGTTTAACCGGCAAGACTTTAAAGCAGATAATGTACTTTTGTGATTATGAATAAGTGCACTGTCCTGTGAGTGTAACTCTACCACCTAGTTAACACTGATGTGAATGTATGTGGCGTTGTACAGTATACTGAAACGAAGGCGTCAGAACTGCAGCTGATAGAATAGCATGATACTACGATATTTCTCCAAAAGCAGATCGTGGAGACATTTTTATCGTCCACAATCAAAAATCGTCATATCGCACACCCCTAATCTGGGCTATATATATGAGGTCACGTTAACCGAAAATATTCCGTCATTGATGGAATTTGTGTGGCAGCAGAGCGTGGGATCATCAGCTCCAGAACTAAAACTGTCACAAGTCTTTTGCTATGCCTTTGATTATGCCGCTTCGCTTGATTACAGTGATCTTTCACGCCACATTAAAGAGCGCTAAAACAGTATTTATTGCTAAAATTTCCTAATATAATGAGCCCGGTCTCATGAAAAATATAAATAGTACGCCAAATAAAAATGAAAACTCGTGGTATTGATACGCAAAAATGGACTTTGGTGTTCATATGATACGCACGTGTTTGGCGTGCTTATAATACGCAGTTTTCACATGCAGTATAATATGAAATTTGTTAGCGTGCATATGATACGCAGTTTTCGCGTACATAGGATACGCATCTACCCATAATCCTACCCATCGCATAGCATATACACGCCAAAGTCCATTTTTGTGTATCAATACCATGAGTTTTTGTTTTTATTTGGCGTACTATTTATATGCACTTTCATGAGATCGGGTTGGAGCAACTGATGGGAGGCGCACTACTGTTCATTCATCAACTGAAAACAGCATCAATTGGGATTTAAGAATCGATATTGGTTCATAAAAATGAGAATCTATGAAAATCGAGAAATCTTTTTTTTTTGTTTGTTTTACCCAGCCCTAGCATGTTTTGTTGTTTTTAGTGGCCTCTGCTGTCAATGCGGGGTGTGGTGTTGAACACGAAAAGTGACGCACAGTCTCTGTTTATCTGCAGTGTTGCCAACTTCTTTCAATGGAAAGTAGCTAAAGTCTGCTTGAAAAGTCGCTAGATGATGTCATACGCTAATTAGCATATTCATGACGTCAGTGCATCATATTGTCTTGCCTCTCTGTGCTCACATACTGTATTTTAATGAAGCCAAATTCTCAACAGAACTGTTTTCATTGATATATTTTACTGTTTCTGTTGCCAGAAAACGGGATGAATATGAAATAGTGACTGAAACGCGGCCTATTAAGACTAACCAGCTCTCCCTTACAAGATGTTAATCTGCACTAAAATCCTGCTGATTTATAATTGAGCCGTCGTCTAATGAAATCAAATACATATAAGATAAAGACAATGGCTGTGCTGTGATTTCGGCTATATTTGCATGTAAAATTGAGTTAGAAGCGACAGAATATCTATTTTAACTGAAAGCACTGCTCCTCTCTGCTGCTCGCTGAACAGATCAGACGCAGAGAGAGGTGTGTACGCGCTAGGAAAGAAGACCTCGCGCTCGTGCGGCACTACCGGCGGGTCTCAGAGATTAAATAATGTTTGTCCAAGAAGTCGCTAGATTTGTCGCTAGGCGCTTTTTTGGAAAAAAAGTCGCTAAGGGGGTCTGAAAAGTCACTAAATCTAGCGACAAAGTCGCTAAGTTGGCAACACTGTTTATCTGTTCTCTTCATAAATAAATAAAACGTAAGCCTATATACTCGTCCTGTAGGCTCATTATTAAAAATGAAAATGTGAACAAAAATACAAGCAATTGTTATAATTAAAATGTGAAAATTAAAATGACGAGTAATAATAGATTATGACGGAATTTTTACAACCCTGTCCGTCAAAATGACAGACAATGTTAAAGTCTAACGCGGCCTCTGATGTAATATATATATATAGTTCTATTTTTGGCAAATGTAAAAACCCTTTCACACTAAAAGTAAATACATTTTTAAAAATCTGTAATATCGGCTGAAATAATATGATGCTGATTTATTGTGCACTTCTAAAAGATACATATTCATATTGTATGTATTTTATAATTTTTATAGTAATTTTGAAAAATATTCATATTTCTGTTGATATTTGCGTTCCAATGTAATTTATAATTTTTTGTTGTATTTTTGAAAAAATATTCATAAATATTGATATTTCTGTTTATGTTATGAGTTCCAATGTTTAATAATTTTTATCATGATTTTGAAAAAATATTAATGCATATTTATATTTCTGTTTATATTGTGAATTCTAATGTAGTTTATAATTGTTTTATCATAATTATTATAGTTCTCATACATATTCATACTTCTGCATATATTGTGAATTGTAATGTAATTTATATTTTCTATCATAATTTTGAAAAATATTCATACATATTCATATTTCTGTTTATATTTTTGTTTATATTTATATTCATATATTTCTGTGAATTCTAATGTAATTTATATTTTTATTTCAATTTTGAAAAATGTTTATACATATTCACATTTCTGTTTATATATTTCTGTAACTTACGTTCACACAGCCTAACCCAGTGTTGGGGAAAGTTACTTTTAAAATTAATGCATTACAATACTGCGTTACTCCCTAAAAAAGTAACTAGTTACGTTAATTTTTGTGGAAAGTAATGTATCACGTTACTTTTGTATTACTTTTTAAATGTGGGGTGGGCTGGTTTGTTTATTTTTAATAAAAAAAAAAATACAGATTTATCATGCACTCCTAAAAGATACATTCATATTCCTGAGCTCCTATGTAATTTATAATTTTTATCATAATTAAAAAAAATATTCATATTTCTGTTTATATTTGAGTTCCAGTGTAATTTATTATTTTTATCCCAGGTTATCCCATCCCAAACAAACAGATATTTTCTTGTAAATTAAAAAGTAATACGATACTAGATATTTGAAATAAGTAATCTGATTACTGATTACTTGCATTAATGGTGATGCCTATCCCCTAACACTGGCCGAACCTTTCTAAACACTATGAGAGATGGAAGTGATGTACATGTCCTCCTCTCCATTATCAAGCCTTGCTTTATTTTCTCTAACTGTATTGAATGCTGTGCATTTGGTATCTCATGTAATGGCTGCCGTTTGGATTTCCCTGAGTTTAATCAGGTTTGGTTGTTTAAGTGATCAGGTTAAAGCCAGAACTCAGAGACTCTAGAGCATCATGGTGATTAGAAACGAGAGAAGAGAACACAAATACACATCTGAGCTCTCTTTCCCTGCTCTGTTTGCGCTTGATAAGAGAATACGGCTCTCTGGAGATGTAATTTGCAGCTCTTTTATAGTGACGGTTGCCACACTGGAGTCTCTGTCGTGACTGAGGAATATTGGATGACTGTTGTTTGTTGAAGTCTTATCATGCAAGGTGTTATAAAATATATTTTTAGTGTTGTGTATAACTGATTCTTGAGACCTGGGACAAAACAATTACTTTAAAATGATAAGAAAGACACTAGAGCTTCATATAAAAATGTGCTTTGTTATTACCTGATTTTTCAAATGTTTTGATAAATATCTAACATAAAATTAACCTGTTGATTTATTTCAGGACACAGAAATATTTATTTGAAAAAAATAATTAAATGTTAAAATTATGGCTGATATTAAAATTCTAGACTATTCTAAGTAAATTAAGAGTAAAACATAACTAAATTAAATCTTCTTAAATACTAGGCAATTTAGACCACACAATTTCATTATGAAAAATTTCTTTTTAGATTTGCCGCTGATGAACAGATTTAACACTTAATTTACCCTATTAATTTTATTTGTTATGAGTTCTAAGCTATGAATCATTTTTATCATAATTAAAAAAAAATGTATTCATAGTTCTGCTCATATTGCAAGTTCTAATGTAATTTATTTTTTTAGCATAATTATTATAATATTTATATATATTCATTTTTCTGCTCAAACTTCTAATGTAATTTCTATTTTTATCATACGTTTGAAAAATATTCATAATATTCATATTTCTGTTTACATTATAAGCTCTAATGAAATTTGTTTTATTATAATTTAGAAAAATCATACATATTCATATTTCTTTCTATATTGTGAATTCTAGTGTAATTTATAATTTTCGTTATATATATATATATATATATGAATGTATGCCTTTTATTGTCATTATACATTACATACAATGAAATTAGGATATATATATATATATATATATATATATATATATATATATATATATATATAAACTAACAATATAAAACTATAGATATATATACTGTATATATTAGTGCTGTCAAATGATTACTCGCGATAAATCGCATCCAAAATAAACATTTTTGTTTACATAATATATGTATGTGTGCTGTGTTTATTTATGATGTATACATAAATACACACACATACAGTATATGTTTTGAAAAAACATACATTTATATACACTAAATATATTATGTTTTATATTAGTTCTAATATAATTTATAAGTTTTTTCATACTTTTTTAAAAAATATTCATACATACATTGCAAATGACATGGCATCCAAAGTATGCATATTTATTCACTTCATATAGGCCTATTAACTTGAGCTCATAAAGAGACGCCATGCTGTACAGGACAGCTCAAATATTATATATTGAATATAAAAATGTATAATAATTAGTGCTGGGCAATGATTAATCACATCCAAAATAAAAGTTTTTGTGTACATAATACATGTGTGTGTGCTGTGTATATTTATTATGTCTATATAAATACAAACACAAACAGTAAATATTTTTGAAAATATTTACATGTATATATTTATATTCATATAACTTAGATTACATATATATATATATATATATATATATATATATATATATATATATACATAAACATAACATTTTTCTTAAATATATACATGCATGTGTGTGTATTTATATATACATAATAAAATATACACAGTACAAATATATATATTATGTACACAAAACTTTTATTTTGGATTCGATTAATCATGATTAATCGTTGCCCAGCGCTAATACAGGTGCATCTCAATAAATTAGAATGTCGTGGAAAAGTTCATTTATTTTACTAATTCAACTCAAATTGTGAACTCGTGTATTAAATAAATTCAGTGCACACAGACTGAAGTAGTTTAAGTCTGGTTCTTTTAATTGTGATGATTTTGGTTCACATTTAACAAAAACCCACAAATTCAACAAATTAGAATACTTCATAAGACCAATAAAAAAACATTTTTAGTGAATTGATGGCCTTCTGGAAAGTATGTTCATTTACTGTATGTGTACTCAATACTTGGTAGGGGCTCCTTTTGCTTTAATTACTGCCTCAATTCGGCGTGGCATGGAGGTGATCAGTTTGTGGCACTGCTGAGGTGGTATGGAAGCCCAGGTTTCTTTGACAGTGGCCTTCAGCTCATCTGCATTTTTTGGTCTCTTGTTTCTCATTTTCCTCTTGACAATACCCCATAGATTCTCATAGAGTTTGCTGGCCAGTCAAGCACACCAACACCATGGTCATTTAACCAACTTTTGGTGCTTTTGGGAGTGTGGGCAGGTGCCAAATCCTGCTGGAAAATGAAATCAGCATCTTTAAAAAGCTGGTCAGCAGAAGGAAGCATGAAGTGCTCCAAAATTTCTTGGTGAACGGGTGCAGTGACTTTGGTTTTCAAAAAACACAATGGACCAACACCAGCAGATGACATTGCACCCCAAATCATCACAGACTGTGGAAACTTAACACTGGACTTCAAGCAACTTGGGCTATGAGCTTCTCCACCCTTCCTCCAGACTCTAGGACCTTAGTTTCCAAATGAAATACAAAACTTGCTCTCATCTGAAAAGAGGACTTTGGACCACTGGGCAACAGTCCAGTTCTTCTTCTCCTTAGCCCAGGTAAGACGCCTCTGATGTTGTCTATGGTTCAGGAGTGGCTTAACAAGAGGAATATGACAACTGTAGCCAAATTCCTTGACACGTCTGTGTGTGGTGGCTCTTGATGCCTTGACCGCAGCCTCAGTCCATTCCTTGTGAAGTTCACCCAAATTCTTGAATCGATTTTGCTTGACTATCCTCATAAGGCTGCGGTTCTCTCGGTTGGTTGTGCATCTTTTTTTTCCACACTTTTTCTTTCCATTCAACTTTCTGTTAACATGCTTGGATACAGCACTCTGTGAACAGTCAGCTTCTTTGGCAATGAATGTTTGTGGCTTACCCTCCTTGTGAAGGGTGTCAATGATTGTCTTCTGGACAACTGTCAGATCAGCAGTCTTCCCCATGATTGTGTAGCCTAGTGAACCAAACTGAGAGACCATTTTGAAGGCTCAGAAAACCTTTGCAGGTGTTTTGAGTGATTAGCTGATTGGCATGTCACCATATTGTAATTTATTGAGATAGTGAATTGGTGGGTTTTTGTTAAATGTGAGCCAAAATCATCACAAAAAAGAACCAAAGACTTAAACTACTTCAGTCTGTGTGCACTGAATTTATTTAATACACGAGTTTCACAATTTGAGTTGAATTACTGAAATAAATGAACTTTTCCACGACATTCTAATTTATTGAGATGCACCTGTAATAATCTTAATATTGTTTGTGCATATTGTGCATTTTTACAAATTGAATTTTTATTTTTGTGTGCTTTTTTGAAGCTCAAACAGTAGAGCATGATACTCACGTGATAATGGGTTCAATTTTCACAAAAAGTCCCGTGCATGAACTGATTCAAATCGAATAGACTCCTGTTCTTTGTGCTACATATGATATCATGTATTTTTAGAACCGTGAATCTGAATTGATGTTGGTGTTCATCACGTTTGCTCGTGTTCCCCCAGGACTACAATCTCACGAAGCACACAAACCTGCCGGATCTCCCAGCATGCTTTCAGCTGTCCGTCCTGCCATGGACTCCCTGCATCTACCTGTGGCTCACGTCTCCTTTCTACATCCTCTACCTCAAGAGGAACAACAGAGGCTACATCATGATGTCTATATTGAACAGAATCAAAACGGTAGGAGATGTGAACATCTCTCAGGTGTGCTGGAGTTCTCTGCTATCTCTTTGTAATGATTCGTTGTATTTGTATGTGCAGGTTCTCGGCTTGATATTGTGGATCGTATGCTGGACAGACCTGTTTTCTTCATTTCACGAGATGAGCCAGAATCAGTCTAAACCCCCAATATATTTCGTGACTCCTCTAATAGTTGGCATGACAATGGTAAGTGCGAACAGACACTGAATATGTCGCTTGTGTCCCGTGTGTTAGATCTTAAAATTTCAGTATACAATGAGCTTTCAGACCTCTCTAGTCCAAAAAAGCCTTCATTCAACAATGACTCGTTCTCATAACCTCCACGCATGTCTAAAAACAGATCAACACATCAGCAGCATGAACATGGAGCACATGATTTGTTTTATGAATCTCTGCAATTCAGGCACTTTTGTTCCTTTTCATAAAAGCACAGCGGAAAATTCTGACCCTTTAATTATAGTGGAGTAGAGAGTGTGAACAATAGTCTCAGTTATATCTCAGTTATAACTGACCCCAGTGTTGTTCGAGTTTTCAAGTATCTAGTTTTTATTCATTTTTATTTCAGTTTTAGTTTTAGTTATTTTAGTACATCAAGTTAAACTAAATACAAATGAGAAATGTTGCCTTGGAAAGTAGCTGAAATAAAACTCTCAGATAAAGTTTATTTAATTTCAAATAATGAAAATGTATTTTTATATTTTTAGTTACTAAAATAACCCTGACTAACCCTTGCATTATGTTAAATAATACTACTACTACTACTACTACTACTAATTAAGAGAGGCCTTAATTAGATTTAATACAATTCACCAAAAAACACATAAATATTTTTTTAAATGAATGAATGAAAATCAGGTAAAACAGTGAAACTTCAATATTAATACTTCTCAAACATTAAAAAAAAAGTAAACATGAAAATATACCATTTCAAAAATTAGTTTTTTATATTAATATTATTAACTATTTTATTTTTTGCTTTGTTTTTAAATTGTAAAAAGAAAGATTGTTTATTAGCTACAAAATACTTATTCACTTAATGCAAACACTCAAATATTATATATGAAATATAAAAATATCTAATAATATTTATATTGTTTGTGCGTGTTGTGCATTTGTACAACCCGAATTCTGGAAATGTTGGGACGTTTTTTAAATTTGAATAAAATGAAAACTAAAAGACTTTCAAATCTCATGAGCCAATATGTCACTCACAATAGAACATAGATAACATAACAAATGTTTAAACTGAGAAATTTTACAATTTTATGCACAAAATGAGCTCATTTCAAATTTCATGCCTGCTACTGGTCTCAAAATAGTTGGGATAGGGGCAAGTTTACCACGGTGTAGCATCTCCTCTTCTTTTCAAAACAGTTTGAAGACGTCTGGGCATCGAGGTTATGAGTTTCTGGAGTTTTGGTGTTGGAATTTGGTCCCATTCTTGCCTGATATAGGTTTCCAGCTGCTGAAGAGTTTGTCGTCGTCTTTGACATATTTTTCGTTTAATGATGCGCCAGATGTTCTCTATAGGTGAAAGATCTGGACTGCAGGCAGGCCAATTCAGCACCCGGACTCTTCTACTACGAAGCCATGCTGTTGTAATAGCTGCAATATGTGGTTTTGCATTGTCCTGCTGAAATACACAAGGCCTTCCCTGAAATAGATATCGTCTGGAGGGGAGCATATGTTGCTTTAAAACCTTTATATACCTTTCAGCATTCATAGTGCCTTCCAAAACATGCAAGCTGCCCATACCGTATGCACTTATGCACCCCCATACCATCAGAGATGCTGGCTTTTGAACTGAACGCTGATAACACGCTGGAAAGTCTCCCTCCTCTTTAGCCTGGAGGACACGTCGTCTGTGATTTCCATCAAGAATGTCAAATTTGGACTCGTTTGACCATAGAACACTTTTCCACTTTGAAACAGTCCATTTTAAATGAGCCTTGGCCCACAGGACACAACGGTGCTTCTGGCGGCGTTCACATAGGGCTTCCTTTTTGCATGATAGAGCTTTATTTGACATCTGCAGATGGCACGGCGGATTGTTTTTACTGACAATGGTTTCTGGAAGTATTCCTGGGCCCATTTACTAATGTCAATGACAGAATCATGCCGATGAGTGATGCAGTGTCGTCTGAGGGCCCGAAGATCACGGGCATCCAACAAAGGTCTTCGGCCTTGTACCTTACGTGCAAAGATTTCTCTAGTTTCTCTGAATCTTTTGATGATGTTATGCACTGTAGGTGATGAGATTTGCAAAGCTTTTGCAATTTGACGTATTCCACAATCTTTTTACGCACTCTTTCACAGATTGGAGAGTCTCTGCCCATCTTTACTTCTGAGAGACTCTGCCTCTCTAAGACATCCCTTTTATAGCTAATCATGTTACAGACCTGATGACAATTAACTTAATTAGTTGCTAGATGTTCTCCCAGCTGAATCTTTTCAAAATTTCTTGCTTTTTCAGCCCTTTGTTGCCCCCTGCCAACTTTTTTGAGACCTGTAGCAGGCATCAAATTTGAAATGAGCTCATTTAGTGGATAAAAGTGTAAAATTTCTTTGTTTAAACATTTATGTTCTCTTTGTTCTATTATGAATAAAATATTGGCTCATGTGATTTGAAAGTCTTTTAGTTTTTATTTTATTCAAATTTAAAAAACGTTCCAACATTTTCGGAATTCGGATTGTACAATTTAGTTTTTATATATATTTTTGTGGGCTTTCCTAAAGCTCAACAGTAGAGCAAGATGCTCACAATGATCATGGGTTCAATTCAGATCAAAGTTCACATGCATGAACTGATAAAAATGTGTGCCTTCAATGCAGCCTACATTTCTTTGAATAAAATTGTCTAAAAGAGTTAGGTCACAAGTAATCTAAAAGTAATCTAAAAAAAAGTAGTCAGATTACATTAAAGGGGTCATATGATGCGATTTCAAGTTTTCCTTTCTCTTTGGAGTGTTACAAGCTGTTCGTGCATAGATAAGATTCCTAAAGTTTCAAAGACTAAAGTCTCAAACCCAAAGAGATATTCTTTATAAAAGTTAAGACTCTGCCACGCCCTCCTAAAACAGCTCATTCAAACACGCCCCCACATCTCTACGTCACGTTGTGGGAAGATTTGCATAACACCGCCCAAACATATACGCAATGAAAGAGGTCAGGACTTTTATTCTCACTGTAGTATTGTTGCTGCCGCTGGTGCCATGTCCTGGAGATGCCGTGTTTCGTTGTGAAAGTGAAACTACTTTGTTTGGGCTTCCAAAAGAGGACACAACTAGAAATCAGTGGTTAAGTTGTATCTACAACACTGTTCCAGAACAGTTCAACCCAAATATTAGAGTGTGTGCGGCGCATTTTACGGAGGACTATTTCCTGAACCTGGGAGAGTAGCCTACAATGCCAGCTGTGCTGTTACTATAAAGTGGGGGAATTCCAACTTTGCAAGGACAGTCTGGCGCTTCTGATTCACAGCCTGTAAGTATGTTTTCATATTTAAATAATTTGCCACTGACTATTCAAACGCGAGTTTTGAGCAGTGTAGAGTAGCGCCTGTTGTTTGTAGTTTCTCCGATCACAAATGCAGACATGTTAATGTTTACGTGGCGCGATGCAACGCGACGCGTAAAAAGACCATATAAGTCATTATAATCAGTAATTATGTCCCCACTGGATGCAACAAATGCCTCGTTTATAATGGGTTTTATTGTTTTTGTCTCGTCGCGCCGGTACACGGCATCACAATACGGTAAGGGGTGTAACATTTCCGTCACACGCTTGAGGTATTCGGTCAATCACAACGCACTGGATAGCTGGCCAATCAGAGCACACCTCGCTTCTCAGAACGATGAGCTTTGTAAAAATCGACGCGTTTCAGAAAGGCGGTGCATAGAGGAGCAACTATAATGTACAGTATGTGGAAAATAATGTTTTTTTAACCTTAAACCACAAACACATTGCATTACACCAAATACACAAAATAATGTTCTTTTTAGCAATCATATGACCCCTTTAACTAAAATATGTTATGTAATGGATTACGTTACTAACTACAATTTTTGTTATGTAATTTGGAACAAATAGGCTAAATAGTCTAAGAAATGTATGACAATGTATATCTCCACTTATATTGTGTGCACTATCCAAAAGTCAGTATCTGCTCAGAAGGAAGGTGTATCTCCATGTTTTGTGAAAGTTTTGCTGTCTTTTGTCTCTTGTAGCTGTTAGCCACGTTCCTGATCCAGTATGAGCGTCTGAAAGGAGTGCAGTCGTCCGGTGTGCTCTTCATATTTTGGACGATCTCAGTGTTGTGTGCCATTGTGCCTTTCCGCTCCAAAATCGTGTATCAGGTCAGTATGTCCATTTTAAGCAGATATTCCAGTATGGAGTAGTTCATTTCAGTCTAACCATGTAAACTGCTCTGCCAGCACAGTCATCTCTCAGTAATGTGCGACTCTCTCTCCTTCTGCACTTTTCCCTCCCGTTTTATTCCTCACATGCATATTTTGACCTACATGTTCAGCTTTCTCTCGGCTCTTACGGAGTTCAGTTAAGGCCATGACTGTTTTGAGAGAATAGTGCTGCTGTTGTTCCTAAAACCTGCTTCAAGACAGCTTATCTAACTCACAGAGCAAACAGAACTCAAGGCTGTCGCTGTTTTCCAAGTCAAATAAGTCTGATTCTTGCTCCTGGTTATGACAAATGCCATGTGATTTAGAATTTTGAGTAATAATTTATATGCACTTGACAGACGCTTTTATTCAAAGTGAATCGCATTGCATTTAAAGTGTATTTATTCACTTCATGCATTCCCTGGGGACTGAACCCATGAACTGAGATGCCATGCTCTGCAGGAACATTCAAATATAGTAACTAAAAATATCTAATGATATTAGTAATGTGTGTGCATGTTGTGCATTATGCATTTTTCAGATATATCAATTTAATAATATTAATATTGTTTGTGCATGTTTTGCAATTTGAGTTTTCAGATATATTTAATACTATTCATGTTGTTTGTGCATGTTGTGCATTATACATATTTTTTCAGATATATTAATTGAATGCCGTTATTATTGTTCATGCATGTTTTCCGTTAAGATTTTTGTAGATATGTTAATGTATTAATTTTAATATCGTTTGTGCATGTTGTGTATTTACATTTTTCAGATATATTTAATGCTATTAATATAGTTTGTGCATGTTTTGGATTACATTTTTTCAGATATATTAATTTAATAATTTTATTATTGTTTGTGCATGTTGTGCATTTACATTTTTCAGATAAATTAGTTTAATAATAGTTATATTGTTTGTGCATGTTTTGCATTATGCATTTTTCAGACATTAATTCAATAAAATTAATATTTTTTCTGCATGTTTTGCATTTTGAGTTTTCAGATATATTTAATACTATTCATGTTGCATTTTACATTTTTCTGATATATTAATTGAATACTATTATTATTATTTATGCATGTTTTCCATTATGTTTTTTTAGATATATTAATTTATTAATTTTAATATTGTTTGTGCATGTTGTGCATTTAAATTTTTCAGATATATTTAAGAATATTAATATGTGCATTCTGCATTTTTTTTTTTTATATATATTTCATCAAATGGTGGTTTGGTTATAAAGATTCATTAGTTGATGAATTTTTTTTTTTTTTTTCAGTGTTTAAATACTGTCCGCTGTAAGCATAATGAGGATATACAACTAAAAGTTAGCTCTTTGTAGGTAGATTTCCTCCAAACATGTAAACAATGTGACATTATTCAAAACATCACTCATTGTTTGAGCGTCTCGACCATCCTGACATGACGTGAGTGTGGGGTGAATGTGCGATGTGAACAGGCTTGGTCTGACGTTGTGAACTCAAATAAGTAGTAGATATCTTGAATCTGTGTGCTCATATAGAGCAGGGTTCGGTGGAATAAGGACACGCTCAGGGCTGAGGGCATTTGTGATGCTGTGTGTAGAGATGTTACGATTGCTTGATAAAGCAGCGTTCTCTGTTTTCAGAATGGGGTCGAAGACAAGCTGAGGTTCACCACATTCTACATTTACTTCGGCCTCACCCTGCTTCAACTCATCCTGTCATGCTTCAATGAAAAGCCTCCTCTCTTCTCCAGCGTGGTCACAGATCCTGTAAGTGTGTGTGTGTGTGTGTGTGTGTGTGTGTGTGTGTGTGTGTGTGATCTAGGGCCAGCGGTAACCGTCATGCTTTCAAAATACAAGATTGAATAAAAGAATGATTTAGTGCCATAAACTGTGGATTATGTGGATCTTTGAACATTAGAAGGGTCATGGAAAGGTCAGAACTGCAAACTAAAGTGCCTGTGGTGTTTTTATTGGATTTTCAGAATGCTTGTCCAGAAATTACTGCTGGTTTCCTCTCCAAAATGACCTTTTGGTGGTTTACTAGGTGAGTAATATGAAGTGAAATATAATATAATATAAAAATATAAAATAAAAGTAATAATTAGTGGCTGTTTTCCAGCTGTTCTCACAACTTATACTAACGTTTTTTAAAAGTTATATAAATGTTAGATGTTAGGACAAAAGGTTCCTAAAGTAATGTTTATGGAACATTCTTATAGCTTCATGAATGTTTGATATAGATTCTCATTATGTTGAGAAAAAAAACATTCTTCGATCAGCTCTCTCAGAAAGGCTCTATGATGATATTTGTACATGAACATTGTAAGAAACATTTTTGTAACCTTTAAATAACGTTCTAATCATGACAAGTAAATTGGACTTTTTAGTGTTCTTAGAATATTAAAAATAAACATTCAAATACTGTTACACTTGAGGTGAAAATAAAGTTAGTAGAATGTTGTGAGAAATGTTTTTGTAACCTTTAAACAACGTTCTAATCAAGAAGAAGGTATCTTATTAAATATTGGATTTTAAATTAATGCACATATTTTCTCAAGATTTAAAGGGATAGTTCACCAAAAAAATTGACTTGGTCTCATATCTTTCCCAAATCTCTACACTCTAAAAAATGCTGGGTTGTTTTAACCCAATTTTGGGTCAAATATGGACTAACCCAACTTTTGGGTTAAAAATTTAATGTAAAAATTTAACCCAACAGCTGGGTTAGTCCATATTTGACCCAAAGTTGGGTTAAAACAACCCAGCATTTTTTAGAGTGTAGGACTTTCTTTCCTCTCTGAAACATAAAAGAAGATATTTTGAGAAATGTCTAGGTGTAGTGACCAATTCTTCAAAATATCTTCTTATTTGTGTTCTGTAGAGGACAGAAAACATGGTAAATGAACAAGTAAATGATGCATGACAAAATGGTTTTTGGGTGAACTGTCTCTGTTATTCAGCATAAACAACAAAAATAAAAGCACTGAAAAATGACTGTCCAATGCCAGATGTGTCTAAGACAGATTTTTGTTTGTGTTTTACAGCATGGCGATCAAAGGCTATAAATCCCCACTGGAGAATAAAGATCTCTGGTCGCTGAACAAGCAAGACAGTTCAGATCTGGTGGTTACCAATCTGCTCAATGAATGGGAGGTGGAGAAATCCAAAGCACAGAGGTATGAATTTACAAAGATTTCACAATCACTGTCACGCTGTGTAAGTTAAATAGGTTGTGAATGCCATTTCTTGTTTACAGTAAGTAACACTAAGCTCCAGGATTTTTCTGTTTAATTCTTTATTTAGTTGAATAGGGCCCTATGAATTCTATTTTATTTTTTCTGGTTTGTTTTTAAGTTTTTTTTCCCCAAATTCTGTTTTTTTCTGTTAATTTTTCAATTTGAATTGTTAAATTAAATTTGAATAATCAAAAGGCATGTCTAATTAATAAAAAACTCACAAAATGTATACAATTTAATCCTACAATTTATTAACAGTTTAACAAAAACATTTTTAGGTCCCTAAAAATATATGTTTATATGTTTTATATTTTCTCAAATTTCATTTTTAGTACAGCATATCTAATTAATAGGGCTGTCAAAATTAACGTGTTAATTGTGCGGTTAATGTGCCCATTTTTGGTGAGTGACCTCATAAACGCTCTTAAATGAGCTAAAAAGTCCTAAATGACCGTAAAGAACTGGGAGAAAACCGGATATCTGTCAGATCCACGTTTATGTGCATCAAGTATTTTGAGACAGTGCTGGTTTTAAAGTGAAACATGCTGCAGTCTGTCATTGATGGAAATCAAAGAACAAAAGAAAATGTATAGTTTAAAAATATAATTTAAATATTTGAAATATAATTTAAATGTGTAGTTTATGTGAAGATTGTTCATTTAAGTTCACTTAAATGAAAAGTTATTATATTTTTCAAAGCCTATTGAATGTTAAAAATAATGGCTTTCAATTATACTGTAATGTTGAATTTCTGTAATTAATAGCTAAAATTGAGGGAAAAATGCATTTAATAGAGACATCAGTAGCAGTATTGCTATTAATGATAATGCCTTCATTAATAATAGGCTACTTAGTAAAAAGATACCATTAAACTTATATTTAAAATATACCGTCTTTGTTGTTTCTACATTAGTTTTGAGATTCCGTGTGAAATTATGACAATATAAATGCAATTAATTGTAATTAATTACAGAAAAATGTGATTAGTAATTTTTTTAATTGATTGTCAGCACTCCTAATTAATTGAATTCATCAAAACAACTTAATTTAATGTTTTTTTCCAATAATAGTGCCCTATGGTTTTTTGTGTTGTGTATTTTAATGTTTAAATGTTCACAGGGTTGTGACGAGCTTCTGTTTTCAATATTGGTAGCTTGTTATATAGTGATCCATAATAAAATATATTGTGGCTTCTGTGTTGTTGTTATGGTGTTCTGAGTGGTTTCTAGGGTATTTTGCACAAGCAAACACAACCCACATTTTGAAACAGCGAGCGCATTTACATGCACGTTCTTAAGCCGACTACGCTTAATAAGCCGAAAACGCATATGGTCACGCGGTAACTCTGTGTTTTCTTTTATCGGCGTAAGGTCATAAACGGCGTAAGCATAAACTGATCGAAGGAAATATATTACAAAAGCAGACTCTTTCATGACTCAGAAAATGATAAAAGTGTTCTCATCTCGTGCAGCAGAAGTGGTTCAGTCAAAACGCTGCATTTATAACTGCATGAGAGGATAATATATGAGCTATAGTTTCGCGCTTTATTTAACATCACAACTGACAAACATATGGAATACTCGGAGTCAGATTCACAAATGATTATATTTTGTTGTCACTAAAGGTAAATAACCTGATTTATTTATAAAGTCATGTAAACGCAGCTTACTTGCGTTGTCAGGTTACTGATGTGCATGTAAACGGGGAAACCTGGATATTTTAATAAGCTGATATTTGTGAGTTATCAGATTACTGGTGTGCATGTAAACGTGCTCAGTGTGAGAAACTGTTATTTTTGCAGGTGGTTTTGGTGGCTCTCAAGTACAGAAGCGTTTTGATTCCCCAAACCTAATGCATTTACATTCATGCATTTGACAGATGCTTTTATCCTAAGTGACTTACATTGCATTCAACTGTGGATTTGTTAAATTCATGCATTCACTTGAATGCTACTGCTACTGCTGCTAGAAGAGTCATTTCAGCTTCAGAAGAGCAGCCGTTCTTGTTTTTCTGTTCAGTGAGCCGAGCGTGAAGGAGCAGGCCGCGTTTAGGAAGGCAGGCCCGGGTGCTGAACCCAACCACGTGAGCGCCAGTCCGGAGGAGGAGGAGGTTCTGCTCTCCAAACGGAAGGAGACGCGGCAGCCTTCGTTCCTGCGGGCCCTTCTCAGGGCCTTTGGGCCCTACTTCCTCATCGGCTCCGCTTTCAAACTGCTGCAGGATCTCATTACCTTCGTGAACCCTCAGCTGCTCAGGTGAAGCCACCGCAGCATCATTCCCAGCCAGAGAGGAACACTATAGTCATAATTAGTTATGATTTTACGATAGGGAAGGTACTGATATCGCACACATCACGATAAAGCTGCCAGTAGGTGAGGTTTACTCGCTCGATTGCACTGGTTATTTACAGTAGATGTTCACAGGGTTGTGATGATCTTCTGTTTTCATTAATGGTAGCTGCTGATATTATGATTCATAATTAATATATTATAGGGATTGATTTAGTATGAACAGCTGTAATTGTTTGTCTGATAATGAGCGACACAATAGCTGCTCTGTTCCTTTAACATTTGCCTAGACCTGGGTTTTATTATGCGCATGGATTTATTTCGTGTGCTTATATCAGGAAGAGCAAACATGACGTACGCGGATTAGCTGGAAGGTGGTGTAAAAATGATCTTTTATATTGCTGTTTTCCATAGAAGCCTGCAAAATCGTTTGCATGTTGTTTTGCTTTCTTCACATATGCTTTTCACACTCTCTGCCTGTGTTTTGCAATGCAAACAGAATGCAAATATGTTTCTCTATAGTCCTTTTTACTATTTTGAATCAGGCCCTTCTGGTCAAAAGTTTGAAATTAAGCATTTATTGGATCAAAAATACGGTAGAATTGTGAAATATTGTTACAATTTAAAATAGCTGTTTTCTTTGTGAATATACTGTATGTTAAAATGTAATTTATTGCTGTGATCAAAGCTGAAGTTTCAGCATCATTACTCCAGTCTTCAGTGTCACATGATCCTTCAGAAATCATTCTAATATGCTGATTTGCTGCTCAAGAAACATTTCTGATTATTATCAGTGTTGAAAACAGTTGTGCTGCCCAATATTTTTGTGGAAACTGATACATTTTATTTTTCAGGATTCTTTGATGAACAGAAAGTTCAAAAGAGCAGCATTTATTTTGTAACATTATAAATGCCATTACTGTCACTTTCAATCAGTTTGATGCAGAAAAAATAATTTATTTTTCTTTTTTTCCCTTTTATATCTTACTTGTGACACTGAAGACTGGAGTAATGATGCTGAAAATTCAGCTTTGATCACAGAAATAAATCGATCACAATATATTCACATAGAAAACAGTTATTTTAAATTGTAATAATATTTCACATTGTCAAATAAATGCAGCCTTGGTGAACAGAAGACACTTTTTAAGAAAAAACCTTCCAATCCCAAACTTTTTAAGTGGTAGTGTCTACAGTTGATGATATACGGAAACCATGATGCACATAGGTGTGTTTTTAACGTGATTCTCCTTTCATTGTCAGGATGTTGATTGACTTCGCCAAACAGTCCAATGCCCCGCTATGGTGGGGTTTGTCGCTGGCGTTCCTGATGTTCGGCACTTCCCTCTTACAGACCCTCATCTTACATCAGCACTTTCAGTACTGCTTTGTCACAGGCATGAGGCTGCGCTCGGGGATCATCGGAGCCATCTACAGGAAGGTACACACTAGACAGATGTCTCTCTGAGAGCTCAGACCAGCACAAATCTATGTTCTGTCAGGACTGGTTCATGCTGGTTAGTGGTGGCCGACCAGAAGAGTCTTTGCAGTGAGGTGACTGACCAAAAGTGGTGTGGGTTTAAAGGGATCATTCACTCAAAAATGAAAATTACTTGCAAACCTATATGACTCTCTTTTTTTTGTGGACCACAATGGAAGACGGTAGACTCCTCATTCTTCAAAATTACCTGTTACACAGAAGAAAGAAACACGTAATACATACAAATAATGCAGAGGTATAGAACCACATGAGTAAATAATGACAATTTTGGGTGAACCATATATTTTAAAGCAATTTATAGGGGGGAAAAATGAGAAATCACATTCTTTGAGAATTCACTGATTATAAATTATAAATGAAAATTAATAAAAAAAAATCTAGATATATTTTAAAAAAGTAAAAACTAATTCAAATGACAAAAACAACAAAATTACTAAAACTTTAACTGAAATCAAAGTAAAAATAATAAAAAACTAAATTTAATTCAAAATATTAAAAAAACTATAATAGTATATAATTCTTCAAAATATTATAGTACATAGTACAAATATTGCATACAGGTTTGGAACCTATGGAATTTTTTCCCCGCCATGGGATAAAATTATTTTTTTTAATTAATTAACATCTTTTTATCTCACAATTCAGTCTTTTTTCTTGCAATTCAGAAATATTTATAAACACAGAATTGCATGAAAAAAAGTGAGAATTGTGAGTGACCAGTTTTATTTTTTATTCTGTGGCGGAAACAAAAACATTGCCAGATACAAACTTGCAAGATGTGAACTTAGAGTTGCGAGAAAGTCAGAATTCTACGATAAAAAGTCACAGTTACCTTTTTTTTTTTTTTTATTAATTGGCGAAAATGATCTTCCAGATAGGAACCACATAAGTAAATGATGACAACATGTTGATTTTTTGGGTGAACCATATTTTTTAAGGAAGTTGTACAATAGGGGTTAAATAGAGAGGAATCACATTTTTTGATAGGTAATTGATTATTTTATTATAAATTGTACCTTTCGAAACTATGAACTTGCTCTAGTATTACAGGTTTGACCGTTTATTATTATAAATGTAGTTGGGTTCACACAGTACATGTCAGAGAAAGTGCGTTCAGCCTCAAGGAAAACTCTAAACACTGATACTTGAGCTTATATCAACAGATATTGCACTTGAATTGTTATTCCTGTTATGACTATATTGCTGTGACTGTCAGAAGCAAGAGTTACATTTACAGTATAAGCATTAAACCTTCTGGGGCATGTTGTGAGATAAAGGCTGAATTTCTTCACATTAAATACACAGTGCTGGAAAACATGCTTATTCTGTGTGACAGTACAGTTAGAAAGCATTGTTTGTATTTTATTTGCACTCTCAGTTTAACAAGTATTTAAAAAATGCATTAAAAAATAAGATATGCAGAATAAATGAAACAATATATTAACTTCTAAAGCTGCGTTTTAATGTTAATTCCAGCATGACATTGTGTTTAGAGTCACGATGACAGAGTGATTTAAATAAACTCCAGCTTTTGTGTGATTTTGCCGTCTGGCCTCTGCTCTACTACTCTACTCCACACGAGTAAAAGAATAGAATAGAATAAGGATTTGAGTTGTGTTAGGTGTGGTGAAGGTGTGACGGGTGTTCACACACATGCACTTTTACCCAGATCTGGGTAACAATTTAATGCTGCTGAACTCGTGGGTGTGTTTGTCTGTCGCCAGAAATATTCCTGAAATTCTGCTTCATCACAGGATATTGCATTAGAAAAAGCATTGAAATGCATCAACAGTTCAATGCATTAACTACTTTGATATACAGTATACTGTGGTACTGAAGGGCTACCATGGTCATGTACCATGAGATGTAGACAGTACTTCTTGTATTACATTAAAGAAATCAAGTCCAAAACATAGTACAAATTTTTGTTTACGACTTTTTTTGTAGAAACTTTTTTAGGTTTTTATTGCTCTGTTGGATTAGACCTTCTATGGAACATAAGCTGCAAAGGAAGTCAAAAACAGAAAAAAATTAACCTGTTACACTGTAAAAAAAATAGTCCACGAAAATGTAAAACAAGGTCATTTGCTCATTTTTGATGATTTTTTAAAATTTAAATCCTAAATAGTGGTTACAATGTACATTTTATGTATGTATTTATTATTTATTTATGTATTTATTATTATTTATTACAAAATTTTTAATCATGTTAAATTAAATTATGCTAAATGAATAATGGCTTTGTTTTTGCATTATGACAATAAAACAAACTATTTTTACACTGTTTTGGTTTGTGGAAACCTGTTTAAAAACTATAGCGATATTATTATTATTATTATTATTATTTATTGCTATAAACTTTAAATTGATTTGACAATGACAAAATCTATTTGAAATCGAAGTAGAAATTAAATTAGTAGCTGTTTTTGCATTATGGCAATGAAAATAAATTTTTTACAGTTTATGCTGGCTTGTGGAAAGTTGTTTGTCAACAACAGACATTATTTATTTTCATTTATTATTTTTTATCCACTTTAAATTACTTTGGCAGAAAATCAAGTTGCAAAGTAGAAATGAAATGATTTTTACTATGTTTACAGGTTTGTGGAAACATGTTCTTCAACAACAGAAATATTAGCTATGTATTATTATTTATTACAAAACTTTTTCAACCACTTTTGAATTGCTAATGAAAAATCTAGTTAAAATCAAAGTAGAAATGAAATTATTAATTGTTTTTTTGGATTGTGACAATGAAAAAGAAATATTTTTAGAATCTGTGCTGGTTTGTGGAAACCTGTTTGAAAACTGTAGAGATATTATTTATTATCATTTATTACTGAATTGTTGCAACTACTTTAAATTACAGATTCAGAAAATAGTGATATAGAGTTGAAATCGGAGTAGAAATTAAATTATTAGTTGTTATTGGATTGTGACAATGAAAATAAAGATTTTGACTTTATATGTTTGTTTGTGGAAACATGTTTGACAACTACAGAGATATTATTTATTATTATTTATTACTGAACATTTTTAGCAGCTTAAAACGGAATTAATGATTTGGCACTTTGTTGTTGTGTGGCATTTTATTACAGCTTTATTATTATTAATCGCTAACCTTTTTTGGCCACTTTAAATTGAATTATCATTAAAAAAGCTTGATAAAATCAATCTGAAATCAAAGTTAAAATTGAATTATTGGTTGTTTTGTATTATGAGAATGAAAAGAGAGATTTTTCCAGTTTATGCTGGTTTGTGGAAGCATTACAGATTTGTTATTTATTTGTCAGCAACTGAATCACAGATTCTGAGAGTTTGTGGTGTCTTTGCAGTCTCTAGTGATCACGAACCAGGCCAAGCGCTCGTCGACGGTGGGTGAGGTGGTGAACCTGATGTCTGTGGATGCCCAGCGCTTCATGGATCTCACCACCTTCCTGAACATGCTGTGGTCGGCGCCGCTGCAGATCATCCTGGCGCTCTTCTTCCTCTGGGAGGTACAGCGCCACACATTTCAATACATTTACATGCTTCCTCTGCCTTCTGTTGTTCAAACGATAATCATATTCATACAGAATGTTTCTGTTATAAAATGTGTGGCAGGTTTTGTTCTGAAAAGAGATGCTGAATGCAAATCTTAAATGCTTTTGGTCATGTAATCATGCATAGTTATTAGTGAAGTAAATAGGCTTGACGGCTTTTAAAGGAGATTTTTGTCTATTTTTTAACATTAAAGCAGTATGTAAGGGAACATGTCTTAAAAACCATGAACAAAATTGTATCAAAACTGATCAACAGTTTGTGTTAATCACCTTGTGTTTTGAGGTGAATTATTGATTGCCGAGAGAGCATGAAACCACTGAAATTCAAGACGTCAATTTTCTTGTTCAGCCAATATCGTGTTAATAATATTGTTGATCAGGGTTATTATTATTAATGAAGCCTAATCTAAAACCATAAAAAATTTTTTTTTTTTTTTTGCTTGAAATAAAATTAATTAATTGAAATAAAATATTGAAACTGCAATTTTTTTGTTTATAATTTATAAATAAATTAACTCTTAATAATAATTGTTATTATTAATAAATTAATCATTCTTAAATTAATAAATAAATTAATAAAAGTATAGAGACATTAAAATAAAAAAATTATAAAAATGACAAAAACAACAAAATTTCTATAACTTTAGCTAAAATGAAAGTGGAAATAAAATAATAAAAAAATTAATAAATACATGAAATAAAAAACATTAATTGAATAAAGTATTGAAACTTATTTTTATTTCACTTATTTCATTTAGTTGCCAATGCCAAGGCAACATTTCTCCTTTTCTTTTAGTTTAAACTGAAGTACTAAAATAACTAAAACTAAAGAAAAATTCATAAATTAATTGTTAATATTAATCATTATTAATAAATGAAACATTCTTAATGCAATTTAATTTATTAATACATTAAAAAATAAAATTAATAAAAACAAAAACACAACAAATTACTAAAACTTAGCTAAAATTAAGATGAAAATAAAATAATACAAAATTAAATGATCATTAACTGAGCCTAATCTAAAACCATAAAAAATTATCATTTTAATAAAATTTAATTACTTTAAAAAAATAATTAATTAATTAATGAAAATGACAAAAACGCAACTGACAGAAACACAGATGCGTTTTGAGAGTTTTCTGTCTTGTGTTCAGAATCTGGGTCCGTCGGTTCTGGCCGGTGTGGCCGTGATGGTTTTGCTGATCCCATTCAACGCTTTCATCGCCATGAAGACCAGAACTTACCAGGTTTGGCTGTCTTCTCTTCATTAGCATTGAGTTATCGTGCTTATCAGTGTTTGCGTCTGCTCTGAGGTTTTCACAGCTCGTGCTTATCAGACTTTCACATTTAGGTGAAGTTTCCTCTTAAAGAGAGATCACAAATTAAACTAGAAACAAAACACCATGTGTGAAGTCATTTCTGCCTGTACGCCACACCAGGCTTATTATAGTTAATTAAAAGTATAAAAATTTTCACGTATAGCCAATGCTATCTTAATAACTCAGCATAGTGTTGGCAGTTTGTGTTTATATTAATACATTTCAGTGTTTGAACACGAATATTTTGGTTACTTTAGTAAGCTGAACAGTTATGGTCATGATTATTATTGTTAACTAAAACCATTTTAAAAACCATTTGCATTACTTGAAATAAAATTAAATAAAATATATAAGACACTTATTTTATTCCATCTAGTTGCCAAGGCATTATTTCTTATTTTTATTTAATTTATTTAATCTCATTTTTTATCCACTATTATCAATAGGATGTACTTAACTGAAACTAAAATAAACATTTAGAAATGCACAACAAAAAGACAAATTTTAACTAAAATTAAAATGGACAATATAAAAATAAAATGTAATTCAAAATGTGAATAAAAACGCGTTGCATTGCTCGACACAGGTGGAGCAGATGAAGCATAAGGACGATCGCATCAAGCTGATGAACGAGATTCTCAACGGTATAAAGGTGCTGAAGCTGTACGCCTGGGAAGTGTCCTTCAAGGAGAAGATCCTGCAGATCCGGCAGAAGGAGCTGAATGTGCTGCGTAAGATGGCGTATCTCGGTGCTCTCTCCACCATGGCCTGGACCAGCGCGCCCTTCATGGTAACTTATCGCTTTCTGTGCGGTTTCATGTTTCTGATGGAAATGCAGAGTGCTTATCTTTGATATGCGTAATGATGCGGTAGATCTCTATCTAGGTGTCGAGTTGCCGGCTCATGTTTCAAAAGTGCATTAGCCGATGTGATTAAGAAGCTCAAAGTGCACACCAAACACGGCCCTTTGTTTCAGTTTTTGAGCACTGACTGAAGTCTAAATCTGTCACGATTGTGCTGTGATGTGCTTCAGGTGGCTCTGACCACGTTTGCTGTGTTCGTGACTGTGAACAACGACAATATCTTGGATGCAGAGAAGGCCTTTGTGTCTTTGTCTCTTTTCAACATCTTGAGGTTCCCGCTGAACATGCTTCCACAGGTCATCAGCAGCATCGCACAAGTGAGCCTCTGCTTCCTTAATATTGCAGAAATATTACAGGGTAAATCCAGCTTTAGAGATACATCACGGGCGCCATTGATTATGGTGTAAAATTAATTGACATATACATATAGCCTATGTGACTACCAAAGTAACACAAAAATATTTTATGCTAGCATCTGTCACAGAGAGAGAGAGAGAGAATTCAATTCAATTCAATTACAAAGTTACATTAAGTTAATATAAGATTAAAGATTTTAAATAAAAGAATATATATATATATATATATATATATATATATATATATATATATATATATATATATATGCTTTTATATATACAGATACTGTCAGAAAAGTAGAAAATAAATAAATATAAATTAAATAAAAATTATGTATAAATTGATCGGAAAAGCAGAAAATAATGAAATTTGCCTCACTTTCAGAAAAAATGCTTTTCTGTCAGCATCTGTCATATAGAATGGAAGTTGTCAAATATAAAATATAGGATGTGATGTAAGATTATGTATGTATGTCATAATGTATGTCATGTATGTCAAGTTGTCAAAAAGATTTAAAATGTAATATATATTTATAATATATATATATATATGTATATGTATGTATTAGGGGTGTGCGATATATATCGTATGCGATAATATCGCAATTGTTGTTTAAACGATGTGTGATTTGACATTATTGAGTATTTTGCAAAAACCATTCAAAACACACCTACAGAGTGATCGCATTCATTACGTGAAGTCTAGACTAGTGCGTGTGCGTAGAGTGTGTTCTTTCACTGCACTTTCACTACATTTAGAATGAACACAAAATTAAAGACATGGGGGCAGAAAATGTATATAGGCTATTTTGTACCACTACATATAGCCTAGTTAATCAATTTCACACGAATAATAACGAAAAATAACGCTCCAAAAATGACCATGATTACAAATGTGATATTGATTTTTTACAACAGTTCAATAAAAAAGAGGTTAATTAAGAGACTTACATTTTAGACACCATATTTCCTGTTTTTGCTTTATTTCGACAACAAAAATCACTCCGAACACAGCCACAGCACTGTTTTGCGTCTCTGAGCAACATGACGGTGTTTCGTTCCTGCATGAATCAACCATTTAAATGATTCGGTTAAATTGCTATGACTCACTTGTTTACAGTGACTTGCTGCCACCTACTGGCGGTTTTAATTTCACATTCAAAGTATCTTTTATTATTTAAATAATTTCAAATATTGGTATTTAACGTTTTGTGTTTAATATATCAAAACATGATTTATGCATTTGTAATTGCAGGCTAAATGCATTCATGTCTTGCATTAAACAGTGTGTAAATACATCTAAATGCCACTTCAGATGCTGCTTCTGTGTTTCCTCTGCATTGCAAAGATGAATTTTGTTGATACTGATTTTATTTGCTTGGTAACAGCCCAAAAGTCTTATTATTCTAATTCACTGATTAAATGTAAGAATTTGACTCAAAAAATAATGGACACTTTTAGAAAAAAATGGCTTTATAAAGGTAAAAATGCCCATAAAATGTAAAAATCAGTTTAAACTTATTGGAAAAGATTAATTTCTATCAGTGTAAACTGACCACCACACAGAATATGAAGAATATCAAAAACTTTAGGAGTCAGCTGTCCACGACAGTCCTTAAGGTACCAGCACAATAACATACAGCAAAATATCGTCTATCGTTATCGATAAAATCCCAGAAAATATCGAGATTTTATTTATTGCCAGTATCAAACACCCCTAATATATATATATATATATATATTTCTGATACCATACATTTTGAGGATTTTGCTCGGGCACAGATGTTGACAAAAATAAAAAGCAGAAAAAAAAATTTCCTCAGTTTGAATAAACTGATTGGGCTCAGTCAAATTCAGTGTCATTATATGTCTCTAATATTCAGAAGTGACCTACTTTAGAAGGTTAGTCTATGTTTCAGATAATTGCATAATATTCCTGGAGTGAGATCAGCTTCATCATGTTTTGTGCTCCTACAGAATAAGCAGTTCTGTTCTATTTCATGTCTGATTGTTTCTGTGTGTGATTGTTCGTCAGGCCAGCGTGTCTCTGAAACGCATCCAGGATTTCCTGAGTCACGATGAGCTCGATCCCGAGAGCGTGGACAGAAGAAATAACGCTTCAGGTAACAGAGCCGGGCTCTTGAAGTAAAGCGTCATGCTGAAACAATCAAACTCGACTCCAGTTTCTGCTCTCGAGCTCCTCTAATGCTGAGTCATTGTGAAATCTCTGCTGTCTGCAAGTTTCCTTTCCTCCAAAATGAGTCACGACTCCGTTTAGTTGACTCACGCTTTCTCTCTCGTCAGAATACGCTGTGAGTGTCGTAAACGGAAAGTTCTCATGGGCCAAACAAGACCAAGCCGCTCTTGACAAGTAAGACTCACAAAACTCCGGCTCTCATTCATCTTAATGTGTGCAGCTGATCTTATTTATGTGATTAGAAAAGATCACAACAGCAGATCTAATGCAGGTGAATCTGAATTATCCTAAATGAGGGAGGGTGTGTCAGCAGATGCTAATTAGCATAATACACACCCACTATCTCCATATATGGGCTTCATGCACAACCTCCTGTTGCAAACATATGCTTACGTGCCTTTGATTCACAGTTAGAGTGAAGCCAAGTGTAATTTAAACAAAACACCCACTTTCATAGAGGCCTTTACTGCATTTCAGCTGCATTTCTATGCTGAAGCTGTTCTAGGTTTATGCAGAACATCATTTATAGCCCTCTGAAATACATAAGACTTATTTTAGTATCACTTATTCAGTATCAATATAAGAGGCATTTTAGCTTGACATCTTTCATGTTTCTAAGTGATTTTCACATGTGTGGTTTCTAAATTTGATCCTTTAGATAAAAGTGCAAACGTGTTGATGTATCAGCATTTATGTGAAAATTTGCATGCTTCTTTTCACACGGATATGTGCGTGTGCACAGTTATTGAGAGACACGTTGTTGTGTGTCAAATAAAAAATAGAGCAAAAATAATAACTTTATTTTAAATGGTGCCTTTAAAAGATGCTTTCTCAAAGTGCTTTACAACAAATGCAAAATACAAGAAATAAGACAACACAAGATGTGAGGACAGAAGAATAAATTAAACTATAAAATAAAAAACAAAACATATAAAAATATACATATAAAAACAAAATAAAATAAAAATAATAAAAAACTAAATAAATAAAATAAAACAAGAAAATATAAAATAAGAAAATAAAACAAAAAATAAGCAAAATAAAATAGAATAAAATAAATATAAATAAGAAGACAAAAAATAAAATAATAAAAATAAAACAAACCAAAACGTATGACAAAATAAATCTAAAAAATAAAACAAAATAAAATAGCAAATAAAATATCAAATAAGAAAATAATACAAAAAGCAACTAAAATGTATAGAATACAATAAATATAAAAACAATAAATCAAATAATATGAAATTAAATAAAAGGCAAAATAAAAAATAAATAAATAAATAAATAAATACGATAAAATATAAAACAAAAATACAAATAATAAAATGAAAAAAAAAATGTAAACTAAATAAACAAATAACAGAATTAAACCAGTAGTCGAGTAAAAGCTTTCCTTAAGTAAGGTGCTTTAAGACATGATTGTGCTTCCCTTAAAGGGGAAGTGATAGATTGACAGCAGTGCTGAGTAACCCGTGTGATGTGTCGGCAGCATTAATGTGATGGTGCCGCAGGGCTCTCTGCTGGCCGTCGTGGGTCACGTGGGTTGTGGGAAGACGTCGCTCATGTCCGCCCTGCTGGGAGAGATGGAGAAGCAGGAGGGTCAGATCTCCATACGGGTGTGTATTTCACCTCCAGATCAGTCTTTATTAGGGTTCATCAGGGGAATGCTGTGTTTGATGCTCATCTCCTCCTGTAGGGATCCGTGGCTTACGTACCGCAGCAGGCCTGGATCCAGAACGCCACACTGAGAGACAACATCTTGTTCGGCAGACCGTACGCGGAGCAGAAGTACCGCTGCGTGCTGGAGGCCTGCGCTCTGACCCCTGACCTGGAAGTGCTTCCTGGAGGAGACCAGACTGAGATCGGAGAGAAGGTGCTAGATCTCAATGGCTGTGCATGACTTTTCAATAAGCTGGGCTGTCAGTTGAACATGTTCATTTCATACAATTAATTATATTAAAATACATTTTATAATATTTAATATTATTTAATAATAATAAAAAAAAACATTTAATCATAATGATAATCATTTAATCAAATTCTTTAATTGTTTTTTATTTATATATTTTAATTAAATAGTGCTGTATGGTAACTAGGGCTGTCAGTTTAATGTTCATTTAATACAATTAATTATATAAAAATATATTTTATATAATATTTAACACTATATAGTATTTAATATTTTATATATTTAAAAAACACATCGAAACATGACATACAAAGCATGTTTTTGGTCTTTTCTCAACAGATATTCATTTATGCAATTTGCATAAATGAATTATTTTGATTAATTAATCAGCATATCATATAATTAATCATATTAAAATGTAACTGACAGACATTTTTTCATACAGCTTTTGTAGTAAAGGTTGGTACTGTATGTGTGTGCAGAACATTAATCTAATTATAATTGTTATATATGATTTTTTAAAAATATATAAAATAATGTATGGTTATTAAAGCTGTTAGTAAAATGTTGAAATGTTCATTTAATAGAATTAATCATATAAAAATATGTTGTATATTACATTCCATAGAATTAAATAGTTTAGTAATATTTTTAAAAAGAAATTAACACATTTAATCATGCGCCTGACACACACACACACACACACACACACACACACACACACACACATATACATATATATATATATATATATATATATATATATATATATATATATATATATACACATATATTAAAAACTGACAAATTGACAGCCCTAACTGTAATACAGCATTTGTAGTAATAGTTAGTATCTGTGCAATTATATAAAAAGACATGTTATAGAATTTAATATTATTTAATAATAATTAAAAAAAAAAAATCAAGCATTGCAGTTAAGATGTGTGCAGTGCATTAACCTGATTTTAATTTTTATGTATGACTTTTGAATGTGTTTTTATTATTGCTATTTTTTATTTTAGTTTTAATTTTTTTCAGTTTTCTTACCATCTGGGCAATTAAGACAATGCAGTTAGGCTTTGGACTTTTCTCAACAGATATAAAAAAATATGTTTATAAAACGGTTAGTTGCAGTCCTCAATTCTGATTGGTCAACAACCATGTTTTTGGTTTTATTCACGATAAAGCACGACTATTACCGTTTCACTCAACGGTTCTGGGTATCACTGCGCAAGACCCTTAGCAACATAAACAATCAATAATATAGCATCAAAAATGTTACATGTATTATGTATTTCAGCAAAATTAACTGTTATTTATTTAATGAAGCATGAGTAACCCCTGCTGTCGTTATGTTGCGTCGTTCATCTTTTATTTTGAGACCATGCCCTTCCCCTTCAAAGAAACTCTTCTCGTGTGGGAGAAATGTTAATGTGTGCGTTTATCTGTGTGGAAGTCCACAGTTTCCGAAGTGAGGAGGCAATATTAGTATATTTACTAGTTTTCTGTTTCAGGTATGATTCTGTATGTGTTTATTTCCATCAGTTTACACTGTAATGACGCTTGCAAACTCGCGCTGTGTCACGAATCGGTCTCTTTTAAACTAAAGACGGAAAACACGTTATCTCATGCTGAAAGATAAGCAGATGTATGTGTGTGAGAAAATATCATTGGTGTTAAATATGTTAATGACAGCGGATGAGAAGAGCTCCTATTCTCTGTTTTTATTTGAGCTCCATAAGATGAGTCATGTTAAATCGGAACATTCTGTCATTAACATATACAGTCAGGAACTATTTTTTTTAGCGGAAGGACAGCTTTTAACCAACTTCAAAAAAGTATCATATCGATACATTTTTTTGGTTTTAAAATGTAGTATTTATGGTGTAGTAGGGCTGTCAAAACAATTTGAATTTCGAATTTTCATAGAAAATCCACACTCGAATGTAAAAACGTTACATCACCGTTGCACCCGCGTCTCACACAAGAGAGACGCATGTTTAGAAAGCCATGTAAAATTAATGTAAGTTCAACTTTATGGCGGTTTTTCTGCATCCCACTGCATCTCATGTTTTTAAATGAAAAAGTACTCTTTGTGATTGGTTTTCAGGTCCTTTGTATTAAACTATACATACATGATGCTGTTTTGTTTCTAATTGTTTAAGCAAAGTAAATAATTATATATGGTTTATAAACATTATTTTAAACATTATGCACTTTATTCAAAGATGGTCTGTTATTTTGATGCTTTGAAGAAACGTGCATTAATAATATTTTTCTTGCTGCGCCCTCTTGTGGCATCAGGAGAGAAGCCAAAAGCTTTTTCCCCCTAACAGAAATGATGCCTTTTAAATTCGAATATAAATCGAATATTGATAATATTTTAGTACAAAATGCGAATTTAGTTTTTCAGTCATTTTGACAGCCCTATGGTGTAGTAACCGTTTTATAAAAGCAATAAGGCGTAACTCTAGGCTTACTGTATTGTGAATAACTGCCTAACAACGCCATTCAGTCGTGACTTATTCACAATACAGCACGGCCTCTCATACCTTATTGCTTACAAATCTGTTTTAATGTGCAGTGTTATGTAATGTGGTTATCAGCATGTCATGTCAATGGTGTGTGCAGGGCATCAATCTGTCCGGCGGTCAGCGGCAGAGAGTGAGTTTGGCCAGAGCGCTATACAGTGAAGCAGACGTCTATCTGCTGGACGATCCTCTGTCCGCCGTCGACGCTCACGTCGCCAAACACATCTTTGACAAAGTCATCGGGCCTGAAGGAGCCCTCAAGGAAAAGGTATGTGCGTGATTATTTCCGAGCCTGTTCCCTGAAAATAATATGGGTGAACTAACAGATCAGGACAATGGTCTCACATTGACCCATGTATGTGATGCGCTCTCATCCGTCACAGTCGGACTGTAATGTGATTTAGCAGATCAGGGTAAAGCGATGTGCTGTTCCTATTCCAGACGCGGATACTGGTGACCCACGGGATCAGCTTCCTGCCGCAGGTGGACAACATCCTGGTGATGGTGGACGGACGCGTGTCAGAAATGGGCTCCTACCAGGATCTGCTCAAGCAGAATGGAGCTTTTGCAGAGTTCCTCAGAAACTACTCTCTCGAGGATATCATCGAAGACGATGAAATCATCAGTAAATAACAGAATTATTAATTATTTATTATACATATTATAAAATAAATATTTATATATCTTTATATAAATATTTATTTTTTCAGTTAATTTATAAAAAAAAAATATATGTATATATATATATATATATATATATATATATATATGTGTGTGTGTGTGTGTGTGTGTGTGTGTGTATATATATATATATATATATATATATATATATATATATATATATATATATTTATTTATTTATTTATTTATTTGTATTTAAATATAATATAAAATTAGATATATAAATTATATTTAATGCATTTTCTAAAATATTTATTATTCATAAATTTAGGTTTTTTTTAATTATTTAATTGTAATATATTATCAAGTATTTATAATTTTTACATTTGTATGTCATTTTATTTATTATTCATGTATTTAGATAGTATGTATTTGTTTATAATACACATTGAATGTTTATAATTGATATATTTATATATATTTTTTATTTATAATACATATTATGGAATATTTATTATTCATATATTTATATTATTTAGAGTATTTATTTGTTTATAATACATAATAATAAATAATTATTTCTTTGTTTGTTGGTTGCATATTTATTTATTTATTTATACAAATTATTCATTAAAATATTCATTTATTTAGAAATAAATTTTATGATTTTTTTTTTCAATTATTTATTACTTTTATTTTGATCTTATATAAGTTAACTTTGACACTTAATGGTTTTTCAGTTTTGTTGGTTGATAAAGATATTTCTAAGTAAATTCATGTTGTTTATATATCCATACTTGCTTCTAATACATATTATGAAATGTTTATTATTAAATAGATATCATTTTTATTCATGATCATTTTCATTTGTTTATTTAAAATTTATAATTAAATATTTATTTGTAATACATATTACAATGTTATAAAATATTAATTAAATATTAATCAACTGTATAATATTAACTGTCTATTAAATATTAATTATGTGTATGTATATATATATATATATATATATATATATATATATAATATTTGTTTATTTATTCATAATATATTTATGATACATTATTGCTTTTGTTTTGGTCTTACACTATGTTTTGTTCTATGTTCTGACTTTGACTCCCGATGGTTTTTCAGTTTCATTGGTTGACGATGAGGAGGAGGAGTTTCCTGAAGATGCTCTCAGTAATCACACAGATATGGTGGATAACGAGCCTGTAGTCAATGAGGCACGCAGACAGTTCATGAGGTACACATGCATTTTTAATGCCTCTCGCTCTGCCAGTTGCTTTGGCTTTGTGACTTTTGCTTTTACAAGCACTTCTCCTGACGACAAATTTGGCTCTCGGCAAACACTGCTTTTATTTTTCTGTGACTTCATGTTATACAATGCAATTTGCATGTTGTATTTCCAGTTAAAAAACACTTAATATCACATTCAGTGGAATATACAGAAGACATTTGGATGCTACTGAATTACTATATTTATTCCTATTTAAATGTTTATAAATAAGCATCATTCTATAGATGCATGCATGTTACAGGATTAATAAAGTTGGTTTAAATAATAAAAAAATTACTAAATTACACTTGCCTCCCATACTATGTGTAAAATTAAAAAATATGAATTAAAAATTTTGAGTGTAAGTGACTGTTACTAAGAGGTCAATGATGATCTTCAGGGGTTTATATAAATATACAAAATAATCATCTGAAAATGTAATTTCCATCAATATGAATGCATGGGTGTTTGAGTTTGGATGTCCCATCAGCCTGTGTGTCTCTCTTCTGTCTGTTGTAGGCAGATGAGCATCATGTCTAATGATCTGGAGAACCCGAAGAAAATGTCCCGCCGGCGGCGCTGCAGCGAGAGGAAGTACCCAGAGTCTCCGACCGAGAAGAAGGAGCCGAAGGTGGAGAAACTCATCCAGGCTGAGACGGCTGAGACCGGACGGGTTCGTGAATCCAGACTGCCCTCGTGTGGAGGACGAGAGCCGAACAACCACACAAACACAACACATAACTCTACCTGACTATAATGGCACATTACACTAAGTTTTGTAATAATTATCCCTCACAAACAGTATGAAGTATTATAAATGTTAGATAAACTATTATGTCTAACATCTTAAAGCTAAAGCTAAAAGAGCAGGAAAGTAGCTAGATTTAAATACTTCAGATGTCTCACATTCAACTTTGCTATCCCAGTTATTAAAACAAAAACTCAAAATGACATTTATGGCACCCATTCTGACAGGTATTTTAATACATGTTTTAATATCTAATTTCAAATAATTTTTTTTTTATTTTATTTTATTTTATTTTTTTGCAATAAAATAACCAAAGGCCCATATTATAAAATATTTATTGCAAGAAAAAATGTTAAAAAATTAAACATAAAAAATGACTAGTACCCATCCTAACATGTTTTTCTCAATTTAAAATAAAAACTAAAGTCCCATATTATAAAATATTTATTACAAGAAAAACAAAAAAATATATAGTGCCCACCCTGACAGACTTTTTTTTTTTTTTTCAATTTTAATTTTTGTCTTTGTTCTTTTTTGTGCAATAAAATTACCAAAGCTTTAAAAAATGTATAAAATGTTTTGCTATAAAATAATTAAAATACAAATTTAAAAACACTTAAAATTTTTATTGTAAGACAGATTTTTCTAAGTTTTAATTTCTCAATTGTAATTTTTAATATCATGAATTCTGTTTTTGTTCTTTTCCCTGTTTATGCTATGAAGTAACCAGAGCCACATTTAAAAAATATTCACTTAAAAATAATAGACATTAATAAAATGTATAGTACCTATCCATAGATTTTATATCAATTTTAATTTTCCCTCTTTCTATAAAATATTTATTGTAAGAAAAAAAATAGACATAAAAATATAGTCCCCATCCTGAGAAATTTATTTCAATTTTAATTTTTAATTTCATGAATTTTAACTTTATATATTTCCCTTTTTAATGCTATGAAATAACCAAAGTACCATATTACAAAATATTTATTGTAAGAATTTATTTTTATTTAAACACAAACACACACACACACACAGAGAGAGAGAGAGAGAGAGAGAGAGAGAGAGTACCAATCCTGTCAGATTGCAAAAAATTGCAAAAAGCAGGGTTTTGAAACACATTTCGAGTTGTCCTAAATTTTAGTTATAGAGATAATAAAAAAATAGCTAACAGCTAGTAAGAAATACATTATTTAGTTTGACATACTCAGCATATTCTGAATGTTATGCACTTGCTTTGACTCCTTTAGAGTGTTTTCTCATGATGTCTGTGTGTTGTGCGTGTTGCAGGTGAAGTTTAAAGTGTATTGGGAGTATGCGAAGGCCGTGGGGCCGTTCCTGTCGCTCTTCATCTGTTTCCTGTACGGCTGTCAGAACGCCGCCTCCATCGGAGCAAACTTCTGGCTGAGCGAATGGACGAATGACGAGCAGCACAACCGGACGCAGGAAAAAGTGTCCATGAGGGTGGGGGTGTACGCCGCGCTGGGCATTTCACAAGGTACGGTCAGAAACTCTGAGCGCAGACACGCTAATGCTAATCTAATGAGTCTCGTCTGATTGTGTTATTTAACCAACCACAGAAATACTGACTGAACACCTGGTCATATCATTTCATTCACATCCACCATAAAGGGACAGTTCACCCAAAAATCAAAACAGTTTTGATATTTACTCATCAAAATGTCGTTACAAACCCATATGCTGCTTCACTGGAATAAAAAAGGAGAAATTATGAAGATTCACTCGCTTCTATTAAAGTGACCATGTCTGTCAAACTTCAAAAACAGCATAAAACTCTTCTTAAGCATAAAGAAAAGACAGAACTTGCTCAAAATCTGTTGTTCTCCATTCTGCGTATTCAAACCAGCACATTGTTTGCTTACATTATAAAAAAAAAAAAAAAAAAAAAAAACTTGTCATGACTGTATGTCAAGGTCAAGAAATCTTGTAAAATATTAAATTATATTAATTATGTTGTAATTATATTGATTATAATATATAAAATTATGTATTTATTATAATTATAATTAAATGTAATAAATATTAAAGTTTTTTAAGTTTTTTTTTTTAAATTATATAATAAATAAAAAGAAAACAGATAGAATACAAAAAGAATAGAGCAAGCTAGTGTTGGAGCCCTTTTTTTGCTTTTTGTTAATTGTATAATAAATAAAAGAAAACAGATAGAATACAAAAAGAATAGAGAAGCTAGTGTTCCTTTTTTTTTTTAAGAAAATAAGCAGTTAGTAAATGAATAGAGTGCAAGTCTAAAAGGAGCAAGTTTTTTTTTTTTTTTTAGAATAGAATTAGAATAGAGAGTGCTAGAGTTAGAGGGTCAAATAATTATCATAAATAATGTCATAAATAATTTGTATGACAAAAAGGCAAGATTAGTTCAGGTTGTAAAATGTTGTGTGGTGCAACTCATTAGTAATTACTGTAATATTAATTAATTCATAATATTTGCAAGAAAAAAAAAAACATTTTCTTTTACCTTTAAAAGAATATATTTTAAAAGCTATTAATGTGTACACTTGCCTGTCAAGAAAATGTGGTATTTACCTGTTGGTAATAATTTTTCACTTGGTTACACCAAATAACATTTAAATCGATGTGCTTTTGTCAAAAAAATAAATAAATAAATAAACATTAAAAAATAAAACTCAACTTAAAAATTAAAAAAATAATAATAATAATAATTTTTAATTTTATGAGTTTTGTCTTTGATGTTAACTTTAGTTTTCCTATAAAATAACCAAATCACAAAATACAGGGTTTTGAACAGCATTTAGACCAACATTTTGGTACCAGGGATCATAAATAATTCTAATAATTAATTATTAATATACTATCCCTTTTGTATAAAGTGGTATAAAAGTTGTCAAAACCATATGAAACTAATGTGAAAACAAAGAGTGCATAGCAAGAATTGTTAATTTCATTAACGAAAACTATGATAAATATGAAAACTATAAAAATATTCCCTGACAACCTTTTTTCCATGAGTGAGATGAGATTAGCATCATTAAACACTATAGTGGCTTTATTAACATGTAATATCATTGGAAAAAAAAGACGAGACTAAAATGTAGTTTAAAAAATAAAAACTCTCTATATCCAGATCTTGACAGGCCTCCATGTGTTTGAATGAGTTTAAATCCCCCAACAGAGCTTCTCTCTCGAAAGGACACATTTTCTGTGCAGTTACACTGCAGAAAAAGTGCTGATGACCTTAAAACATCGGCAAACATGTGTGTTTTTTGAACAAAAGACAGGACAGGTTGACTAAATATGATAAAAACTAAAGCCCCGTTCACACCAAGAATGATAACTATAAAGATAATGATATTAGCGTCCACACAGCAGATGATATCGTCTGTTTATTCTAAGCGCACGCGTGTCTGCCGCTTTAAATTCTCGACCTCGTTATGTCAGGATGGATTCTCATTGGCTGTCAATGTTTGTATCGTTCATCAGCTGGAAAAAATCATTCTGAAAGTGATTCCAATGATTGTTTCTCTGTGCCTTTATCGTTATAGTTGTGGTGTGGACTCTGCTATCCTTTAATATTGAGAACGATTTTTAGAACTATATCTTTATCGTTATCTTTATAGTTATCGTCCTTGGTGTGAACGGCCCTTAAAACAGACATTTGACACAGGACTGAGACTAAATTAAAAAAACAGTTGACAAAATGAATAACCAGTTGCAAAAGCTAGGCGTATGTGTTTAGAAATGGACGTTGTTATCCTCTATTGTGAACACATTGACCCACTGAATACAGCTTTATTGGTCGCTCGATCTTCTCATTATACAGAAAAGAGCTGCATTAAGATTCCGCGTAGTTTCTCCTTTGCGTTCCGCTGAAGTCGAGTGCTCTCACGCGTCTGTTGTTTTTGTGTGAACTCGGTCCGTGTGTGTATTTGTGGTGAGGACTGTGCTCTCGTTTGACTCCTGCTCTGTAGCTCTCCCGTATCCCACAATCCCCTGCAGGCGTGTGTAGTGTAGTGATGCTGTGCCCCTCCTCTGGTCTCTCTAACACAGGCGTCCTGGTTATGTTTTCCACCTTTACTCTGGCTCTGGGGAAAATCCAGGCCGCACGCAAGCTGCATCAGATCCTGCTGGACAACAAATTTCACACGCCCCAGTCTTTCTTTGACACCACCCCCATAGGCCGGATCATCAACCGCTTCTCCAAGGACATTTACGTGATCGATGAGGTCCTCCCGTCCACCATCCTCATGTTCCTGGGCACCTTCTTTGCCTCTCTGTCCACCATGATTGTTATCGTTTGCAGTACGCCCATATTCGCGCTGGTCATTGGCCCTTTGGCTTTGATTTACATCTTTGTGCAGGTATTTTTCCCTTTTTTGCAGCTGTACCCTGATTCTGGATGAAAGCGGGATAACGTTTGCATTCCAGTTCTCTTTCGAGGAGTATTTGAGTGTGTGCTTTCCAGGATATGGTACAGAGACGTCAGAGTCAGTCTGTGTAACCTGTGTGATTTCTTCCTCTATACTTCCTCTGTCTATATGGCTTTGTTCAGACAGCGGGAAAAATCTGATTTCTTAGTTGTTGTTGTTGTTTTTTTACATTTACATTTATCCTGTCAATTAGGACACGTCAATATAAAATCACACAAAGTGTGCATTATTTCTCTACAGCTGTCATTTTTGCGCATACACTGCAAAAATGATTTTCTTAGCGAGTGTTTTTTTTAAACATTCATCTGCTTTTAATGCAAGTGAACATGATTTTATTTTATTAGGACTTAAATAAGATCCTTCCAGAAAGTAAAAAAAATAAAAAATCATATGTAATTTTAGGACATCTTATGTAATTTTAATTATTATATTAATTTTATTATTATTATTATTATTTTTTTTTTTTTTACATTTTCTGTTATTTAATTACATTTCTAGAGAAGCAAATTGATGTTAAGTTTTTAATTTTTATGTCAAAATTAATCAAAATTAAACAAGAAATCATATATATACAGTATGTATATATATATATATATATATCGTAATAATAATAATTTATTATTGTTATTATTATATAATGTATATTCAGTGGTGGTAAAAAAAAAAAAATTTAAGTTATATTAAATTTTAATTTTAAGTTTATTTTTCTGACCCCATTGGCTATTATTTTTTAATTTTTTCTTTTTACATATATATATTTTTTCTTGTGTTAAGCTTAAACTTAATTCATTTTGATGCATTTTCAAAAGACTTGATTTTTCTAAATTTTCTATGTAAAATTTTCTGTTTTCTAAATTTTTCTATGTAAATGTATCTTGATTTAAGACTTTGTATCTTTATTTAAGAATATTCCGATATTTATTGTGGAAAACAACAGAAATAAGTAAGAAAATAATTTTTTGCAGTCTTCTGTATGCAGTAAACAATAAATGTTTTAGAAGCATTTTATGCACAACCGTGTTTGAACACACGGATCTGATGTAATCACACGCAGACACTCGGTCCTAAAGATCAGATTTTCATGTGGTGTGAGCAAAGCCGTGTCTCGTGTATTGTGTGTCGTGTCTCCCGGCGTGTGCAAGAGCTTATTTCCTGTTCCTCCCTCAGCGCCTGCTGCCCACTTCCTGCTTTGACTTCTGCTGCTGTTTGCTTTCACAATCACACCCATTCATGAGCACAAACCATCACACAAACGCACACATGCACACAGGGACTCTGGGAGTGTCTGGCCGTCACTGGTTTGTGTGTCGGATCCTCGTGCTTCACCAGCGCCCTCTGCTGATCATCAAACACATCCACTCTTCTCCAGGCAGTTCATCATGAGTCACTAAATGGTGCATGTATGCTCTCTGTATATGAGAGCAATGATTTGTTTGAGTTATTGAGTACAGTCTAATGATTATCTAGTTCTTTCTTCTCAGTATTTTTGTCTTGTTTTCCAGTACGAATATCATATCATTTACTTGAAAAACAAAATTGCTGAGATAAAGTCTTGTTTTCTAAAACAAGTATCAAAATTAAATGAGTTTTTGTTTAAAATAAGGGGAAAATTTTTCTTGTTTTAGACTTAAATTCACTCAAGTTTGATACATTTGATTTTTTGTTTTTTTTCAGAAAACAAGTCATTTTGCTTCTCAAGTAAATGTTGGGATAGTTGTACTGGAGAATAGGACAGAAATACTGAAGAAAAAATAGTTTTTATTATAGTGTAATATCTCAGTTGTTGCTTTTAGACAGCAATGACATAATATTGAGATCTTTTGCTTAAGTCTTTAGGTTCTCAGATGTTTCTCCTCAGACATAGACCCAAGTATTCTCATATGTCTCCTGTAGTTTCAGATCAGATCTTAATAATATCTCAGATTTGTAGTCTGCCATCAAATGCCAAAGATTTCAGTATGAACATCAAAATATTTCATATCAAATTCTTTACACACTGCCGTTCAAAAAGTTGAGGTTGGCAAGATTTATTATGTTTTTGAAAGTTTCTTCTGCATTTATTTGGCTGCATTCATTTGGTCAAAAAATTCTGAAATATTATTCCAATTTAAAATAAATGTTTTCTATGTGAATATATGTTAAAAATGTAATTTATTCCTGTGATCACAGCTGAATTTTCAGCATCATTACTCCAGTCTTCAGTGTCATGCTGATTTGCTGCTCAAGAAACCTTTCTGATTATTATCAGTGTTGAAAAGCAGCTGTGCTGCTGAATATCTTTGCGGAAACCCTGGTACATTTTAATTTTTCAGTGTTCTTTGATGAATAGAAAGTTCAGAAGAACAGCATTTATTTGAAATAGAAATCTTTTGTCACATTATAAATGCAGCCTAGATAATCAAAAGTATGCATTTCTTTCTTACCGACCCCAAACTTTTGAACAATTTTTCATCTAAGCTACATTAAAATGTGAATGTTATAGTCATCTGAATGCTGAATTTCTCACAAGCACAACAGAAACACAACCACAGAGAAAGCAGTTTTCTGACTTCATACGAGTCTGTTTCTCTCCTAGATGAGCGGACACAGTGCTGGCCTCTGTCAGTATTTCTCACACACACACACACACACACACACACACTGTCTAAAGTGTTTGTCTGAAGCAGCCGTGAGCGAGTGAGGGCCGACCCCACTAACCCGTGTGCTGCCCTTCAACAGGTGCGCTGATTCTGGCCAACTGTTTACTGTGTCGGGCGTACAGCATGCTGAAGGCGGCCCACGAGACGCACCTCCACATGCTCCACGCCATTCTGAGGGCCCCGCAGGCCTTTTTCGAGGCCACCCCCTCTGGGCGTGTCTTGAACCGCTTCAGCAAAGACGTGGACACAATAGACTCTGTCATTCCAGAAAATATTGATATCTGGATGCGCACTTTCTGGTACACAGTAAATGTGCTGATCGTATGCTCTGCCCTCACCCCTATGTTCCTCATAGTCATAGTGCCGTTAATGCTGTTCTATTGGTGGGTCCAGGTAAATAGGAACAAGTCTGCTAACTCATTAATACAGCATGCTAACATGTGTTGTTGTTGTTGTTGTTGTTGTGTTCTAGCTGCATTATCACTGTCGTAGTGTTGTAGTTTGACACCGTGTGGTTTGGTCATTCAGTTGTAGTGCGCTCAGGGAGTCGAGACTCGCCGAGGTTCGGCTCTCTGATCAGTTAGTTAAGGCTGTTCTTTACCGAAAACACCTCCTTGAGTTTTCAAGAACTTCCTAGAGCTTACTAGAAACACGCAGTATACCACAAATCCTTGCGTTTTAGTTTTAATTAATATAGTACATTATATTAACAGTATAAGAATTTGAGTCAAAAGTGTTCTTTTATTATTATTATTATTATTATTATTATTATTATTATTATTATATAATTTACTAAGATTTATTATTGCTATTACTAAGAATATTAACAACAACAATAATAAATTATAGCAATAATTTGTAATTTGTCAAATGATATAATACTGCTGCTGCCAATTATAGTTATGATGATCATTATTATTACTGATATATAATTGATTAAATTATTGCAGTCAGTAATTATATTATTATACTGTTGTATTATTATTTACTGTTATTGCAATCATTTATTATTGTTATTATTATTTAAAAATAGTAATTTATTACAATAATTTATTAAGTGATACACTATTAATGCTATTACTAGTAATGATAATAATGATTATTTTTAGGATATAATTTAATACATTATTACAATAAATTATATATGTTACTTCAATAAATTATGAATAATAATTATTATTATTAACAGTAATAGTAGCAATACATTTTTGCAGTAATTTATGAAATTATATAATGATACTACTACTAAATTATTATTAGTAAATTATTGTATTCACGTATTAAATGATTTATTGCTGCTGCTACTAGTACTACTACTAATTATTATTATTATTATTATTGTTATATAATTTAATAAACTATTGCAATAAATTACCATTATGATTAATATAATCAATGTTCAAAGTAGTAGTAATAAAATAATAATTGTTACTGTTAATATTATTATAATTTAATTAAATTATGGCAATAATGTATGATTATTATTATTATTATTATTATTATTATTATTATTGTTATATAATTTAATAAACTATTGCAATAAATTACCATTATGATTAATATAATCAATGTTCAAAGTAGTAGTAATAAAATAATAATTGTTACTGTTAATATTATTATAATTTAATTAAATTATGGCAATAATGTATGATTATTATTATTATTATTATTATTATTATTATTATTATTATTAATTTTTATTATTAAAGTGTATATTCATTTCTTAGTACTTTGGCATATAGTAAACAGTATGTTCCCTGTAGTGACAGCAGCAAACTTCATATTCCATATTATCAATCATAATATGAGAATGATTAGTTACTTTTGAAAAGTAATAAAGGCAGGTAAAGAACAGCCTTTTACTGTAGAGTTAGCTTTGCAGGAGTAGAAGTTAGTTCATTTGTCTTCTACTGAACATGGTTTTGAAGTGTTTTGCTGTGCTGTATCTCATCACTTCATCAGCCTAATCTCCATCAGCATTCATACTGTACACTCCCTCTAACACTAACAGTGTAGCGTGTAGCTGTCAGTACTAATGCTAGCGCACATAACAGACAGGACTTTTAACTTGTACCTGTAGTTATTTTAATGAAAGAACTGGGGATGTGAGTGTGCAATAAGAGTCCATGAGTAAGAAGTGGATTTGGTGGTGTGTCCTGCTGTTAAAGGAATAGTTCAGACAAAGATGAAAATGTGCTCACCCTCAGGTCATCCAAGATGTAGATGAGTTTGTTTCTTCATCAGATTTGGAGAAATGTAGCATTGCATCATTTGTTCACCAATGGATCATCTGCAGTGAATGGGTGCCGTCAGAATGAGAGTCCAGACAGCTGATAAAACCACCACAATAATCCACAAGTAATCCACACCACTCCAGTCCATCAGTTAACATCTTGAGAAGACAAAAACTGCACGTTTGTAAGAAACAAATCCAATAATTAAGACTTTTTAAAAACATCTGAAAAAAAAAAAGTTTAACTAAAATATGAGTCCATAATCCATAATAACGCTTCCTCCAGTGAAAAAGTGTTCTGGTCTGAATCAAGAGAGAAATCTGCACAGATCGAGCACCGTTTACAAGACAAAACAGTCCAAAAATATTTGTGTGGATTATGATGTGAGCGACAACAGCAGATGGACTTTTTCACTGGAGGAAACATTATAATGGAATAGGGAGTTATATTTTATATAAAACTTTTAAAAATGACTCTTATTGATGGATTTACTTACAAACACGCAGCTTTTGGCTTCTCAGGATGTTAATTGATGGACTGGAGTGGTGTTGATTACTTATGGATTATTGTGATGTTTTTATCAACTGTTTGGACTCTCATTCTGACGGCACCCATTCACTGCAGAGGATCCATTGGTGAGCAAGTGATGCAATGCTACATTTCTCCAAATCTGATGAAGAAACAAACTCATCTACATCATGGAAGGCCCGAGGGTGATATCTTGAAATCTTGAAATACATTTTCGATGAATTTTAATTTTTGGGTGAACTGTTGCTTTAACTTATTACTAATATTTAGGCTACTAACAACGTAGTGTTAAATTCTGCTTAACCAGTTCAGATCCTAATTACAAGTAGATGAAAGAGAAACAGCATTACGGTGATAACAAAAATAGCTTGTAACATCCGATACTGTATAAGAATGATGTTTTTTTAAGATAGTGTTTCAGATGTTTATGGGCCTTTGGTGTCATTTCATTAGGCCTGAACAGCAGTTTTGGTCTAGTCACTCTACTGTGATTCACAAGATATTTTAGGTACTAAAATTCCAATCTCTCATTGCATAATTTCAAGTTGGTCTTGCATCCCTCCTGATTGTCTTTTAATTTCACATACGGCCTTGCTTAGGCTTTGCATGGCGCAAACTGGCTTTCTATATTTTCTGTGCGATGACTAAGCAAATCACTTGCTGCATGCAACCAAAATATCAAATGCATTCTTTTAAATTCTGATTGATTTCATTATATACACAAACTCAGGAATACACAAAGCCAAACCAAACACTACAACATTATGATAGTGTTTGATCCCATTTATATTTGATCCCTTAATGTGAACATTGTTTTGAAATATTTGAATATTGAAAGTAATTCATATCATGTACTCTGAAAAGTTGTTTGATAGCTGATTAAAAGTGAGGATTCTAAAAACTAAATTCAATTGCAAATTAAAAATTGGACGTTATGGTTTGTCTGAACGGAGGAACGTTTGGATTATCTGGAATCACAGACAGTTTATTATAGGTAGAAGTATTTGATATTCGGGAAGAATTTTGATTAGTGTATTCAGATTTAATCCTATAACTATTTAAAAGACTGTTTTTGAAGGAAATTATTTATCAAGGACGCATTAAATTGATCAAAACATTGATCAAAAGACATTTCTAATGTTACAAAAGATTTCTATTTCAAATAAATGCTGTTCTTTTGAACTTTCTATTCATCAAAGAATCCTGAAAAATAAAATGTATCACAGTTTCTGCAAAAATGTGAAGCAGTAAAACTGTTTTCAATATTGATAATAATCAGAAATGTTTCTTGAGCAGCAAATCAGCATATTAGAAACATTTCTGAAGGATCATGTGACACTGAAGACTGGAGTAATGATGCTGAAAATTGTCAAAAACTGACCCCAAACTGTATTGTGTATAAGACAAAAGAGTAGTTACCATTAATATTTGCATTGGAGGACAAATCGAAAATGATTATATAGAAGCTTTTGGCCACAATAAAATAATATGCATTAATTTTTTGGACATTTTCTCTGGTTAAAATTTATTTAATAAATTAGTAGTAAACTGACCAAACATTCCTATAGAGTTCAGACAAACCTGCAATATTATGTCATTGCGCTTGCTTGGAATGCAGTTCTTTTAAAGCATAATTTTAAAGCCTTACTTGAAAAGACTTCAAGAACATCAGCAGAAAGTTGCATGTTGCCAGTCAAATGATGAGACCAGTGTTTTCTGAATCCTCGCTCATTTGTATATTTATGAATATTTAATATTCCTGTTTTATGCTATACATATGATGTTGTTGTTGCTGCTGTTGTGTTGTTCTCTGTTGTTTTAATAGCAGATTGTTTATTTCTCTCCCTGAATTCCTCTGTAGAGATTTTATGTAGCCACGTCTCGGCAGCTTAAGAGACTGGAGTCTGTCAGTAGGTCTCCTATATATTCTCATTTTTCGGAGACCATCACAGGCACTAGCGTGATCCGCGCCTACGGGCGAAACGCTGCCTTTGTTCACATGAGCGATATGAAAGTGGATGAGAACCAAAAGAGTTACTACCCTGGTATTGTTTCCAACAGGTAGGTTTGGTCTCTCTCTCGTCTGGATGCATGCATTTCCTCATGCATGTTTTCATTCTTTACCATCTGCTTCACAGAAAATAACAACACATGCTTTTTTCGGGAATTGTCCTTCTGAAATACAGTTTCGAGCATCTCTCAGTCGTGTGAGTCGTAACGGTGTTGTGTTCGGATGCACACAGGTGGTTGGGGGTTCGCATCGAGTTTATCGGCAATTGCATTGTGCTGTTTGCTGCTCTGTTTGCTGTGATTGGGAAGGCCAACCTCAGCCCCGGATTGGTCGGTCTGTCCGTGTCATATGCTCTACAGGTAAAATCACACTCATTATGTACTGTATAATCATGTGTGCGATCAAGTTAACGTATCTTTAGATGAGTAAAAGTTTGAACTGCTTAAATCATAATGCTGAGCAGTAGTTCTCATTACTGTATTTTATTATAACTGCATCTCCTGATGCTCAAAAATGTATCGCAGGACTTTATGAAATATTTACATTTACACTGTACCAGTAAAAAGTTTGATGTAAAGATTTTTTAATGTTTTTTTTTTTTTAAAGTCTCTTCTGCTTACTAAAACCACATTTATTTGGTCAAAAAATACAGTAGAAATTGTGAAATTATATTATTATAATTCGAAATAACTTTTCTGTGTGAATATATTGTAAAATGTCATTTATTTCTGTGATCAAAGCTGAATTTTCAGCATCATTACTGCAGTCTTCAGTGTCACATGATCCTTCAGAAATCATTCTAATATGCTGATTTACTGCTGATTTGGTCAGTTATTAATAATGGTACTTATTTGCATTATTTAAAAGTTCAGAAGAACAGCATTTATTTGAAATTGAAATATTCTTTAGCATTATAAATGTCTTTACTGTCACTTTTGATCAATTTAATGCATCCTTGCTGAATAAAAGTATTTTTGCAATTTTGTTTATCTTACCCTAAATGTTTGAATGCTAGTGTATCACGGTTTCCACAAAAATATTGGGCAGCACAACTGTTTTCAACATTGATAATAATCAGAAATATTTCTTGAGCAGCAAATCAGCATATTAGAATGATTTCTGAAGGATCATGTGACACTGAAGTAATGATGCTGAAAACTCAGCTTTGATCACAGCAATAAATTACATTTTACAATATATTCACATAGAAAACAGCTATTAGTTTTTACTGTATCAAATAAATGCAGCCTTGGGGAACAGAAGAACATCAAAAACACAAAAAAATAATTTTTTACTTGTAGTGTATGCATTTAGCAAATTCTTTTTTCCAAAGCAACTTGAAATAGAGGAACGTAAGCATTAGAGTCAACAATATTCACAACATACAATGCCACGTTTATTATAAAGCTAGATTATGAAAAAGTTAGAGCAGAGGAGAAATGCAACGTTTTTTGTGCAAATAAAATCTGCATCAACAATTGATATTTCTGCTGAATAGGTCACAATGTCCCTGAACTGGATGGTGAGGATGACCTCTGACCTCGAGAGCAACATAGTAGCAGTGGAGAGAGTGAAGGAGTATTCAGAGACGCAGACCGAGGTACACACACCATCATCATATAATCATTTTCTTAGGGTTAAGAAATCATTTGCATGAGCAAGACTTTGAATATCAGTGTTAAATCTGGTCCACTTTGCAGTTTATTCTGCACACAGACTGCTCAATAAGCAGCAAGAGTTCATTGTAAATCATTGAAATCAAACCCGTAGGCTCCATGGATAGTGAAGGACAAGCAGCCTCCTCCAGACTGGCCTCCGAAGGGAAACGTGGATTTCATAGACTACAGCGTGAGGTATCGCGAGGGACTGGACCTGGTGCTGAGGAACATCTCGCTGAAGGTCAAAGGAGGAGAGAAGGTGAGGAGCGTCATCATAGTGCTGCTCTCACTGACCTGCACTAGATCACACATTCACAGCACAGAAACATTCTTCTGATGTTAAAAGGCACAATGGTGCATTATTATGATTATCATGTGAATTTTATTTATTTATTTTTTTTATATCACAGTTATTGCTAAAGCCTTCACACGTCTATGAAGAGCAACATTAAAGAATCAGAACATTTGCAAATATTTGGGATCATTTTATGGAAGGCTGTTTACTTAAAAAAAGTATTGTGCATTTATGTCTTCCAATTTTGAGTTGCAAATTTGAGTTTGACTTTTTTCTTAGAATTGCACATTTATATCTTGCAATTTTGAGTTTATATCTCATAATTATGACTTTTTTCTCAAAATTGCACATTTTTTGAGTCTATATCTCACAATCATGATCATTTTCTCAGAATTGTGGATTTATATCTTGCAATTTTAAGTTTATATCTCATAATTATGACATTTTTTCTCAGAAATACACATTTATTTCTGTCAATTTTGAATGTACATCTCATAATTATGACCGTTTTCTCAGAATTGCGCATTTATATCTTGCAATTTTTAGTTTATATTTCATAATTATGACTTTTTTTCTCAGAATTGCACATTTTTTGAGTCTGTATCTCACAATCATGATCATTTTCTCAGAATAGCGCATTTATATCTTGCAATTTTATCAGCTCAACAGCAAGTATTTTATATGCTAGCGATGGCAGGACAGCAGTTTAATTCAAATTTTGATTATATTTACAATATTCAAATATATATCTAATATTCTCGTAATTATGACCACTTTCTCAGAATTGTGCATTTATACAGTATCTTGCAATTTTGAGTTTATATCTTATAATTATGATCATTTTGTCAGAATAGCACATTTATATATTGCAATTTTGAGTTTATTTCTCATAATTTTGACATTTTTCTCAGAATTGCACATTTATATCTTGCAATTTTGAGTTTATATTTTATAATTATCATCATTTTCTCAGAATAGCACATTTATATTTTGCCATTTTGAGTTTATTTCTCATAATTATGACCCTTTTCTCAGAATTACGGATTTATATCTTGCAGTTTTGAGTTTATATCTCAAATTTACGACAGTTTTCTCAGAATTGCATTTATATCGTGTAATTTTGAGTTTATATCTCATAATTATGACTTTTTTCTCAGAAATGCACATTTATTTCTGGCAATTTTGAGTGTATATCTCATAATTATGACCGCTTTCTCAGAATTGTGCATTTATATCTTGCAATTTTTAGTTTATATTTCATGATGACTTTTTTTCTCAGAATTGCACATTTATATCTTGAAATTTTGAGTTTATATCTCGTAGTTATGAATTTTTTCTCAAATGCACATTTATATCTTGCAATTTTATCAGCTCAACAGTAAGTATTTTATATGCTAGCGATGGCAGGACAGCAGTTTCATTCAAATTTTGATTATTTTATATTTACAGTATTTAAATATATATCTAATATTCTCATAATTATGATCATTTTCTCAGAATTGCACATTTATATCTTGAAATTGAGTTTATATCTCGTAGTTATGAATTTTTTCTCAAATGCACATTTATATCTTGCAATTTTAACAGCTCAACAGTAAGTATTTTATATGCTAGCGATGGCAGGACAGCAGTTCCGTTCAAATTTAGATTATTTTATATTTACAGTATTTAAATATATATCTAATATTCTCATAATTATGATCATTTTCTCAGAATTGCACATTTATATCTTGAAATTTTGAGTTTATATCTCGTAGTTATGAATTTTTTCTCAAATGCACATTTATATCTTGCAATTTTAACAGCTCAACAGTAAGTATTTTATATGCTAGCGATGGCAGGACAGCAGTTCCATTCAAATTTTGATTATTTTATATTTACAGTATTTAAATATTTCTAATATTCTCATAATTATGATCATTTTCTCAGAATAGCACATTTATATCTTGAAATTTTGAGTTTATATCTCGTAGTTATGAATTTTTTCTCAAATGCACATTTATATCTTGCAATTTTAACAGCTCAACAGTAAGTATTTTATATGCTAGCGATGGCAGGACAGCAGTTCCATTCAAATTTTGATTATTTTATATTTACAGTATTTAAATATTTCTAATATTCTCATAATTATGATCATTTTCTCAGAATAGCACATTTATATCTTGCAATTTTGAGTTTATATCTCATCATTTTGACCATTTTCTCACAATTGCACATTTATGTAATATTGAATCTTAAATACTGTTGGACGTCCCTTCTTCTCCATGACAAGCGGGCGTCACACACAGAAAATGTTTTGTTTACTGGCAAACCGCATTATTTCTGCGTTTCTTTATGCAGCACATGAGCAGTGTTGTGAAATTTAACCAGCTGATGAAAATACAGCATTCTGAGAATCAAAATAATTCATAATAATGTGTCTACGTGTGTATTTTAAAGTGCCCACGATACCATGCATGTCTACATTCAGCACACGTTTCTGTACGATGGTTTGAGTTCGTAACCGGTGGCGTGTTGCTCTTCAGGTCGGTATCGTCGGACGGACAGGGGCTGGAAAGTCCTCCATGACTCTGTGTCTGTTCCGTCTGCTGGAGGCGGCGGACGGAGAGATCGTGATCGACGAGGTGAAGATCTCTGAGATCGGCCTTCACGACCTCCGCTCCAAACTCACCATCATCCCTCAGGTGGGTCTTTTGGGCTTTGTTGGTGGTAAAACATCTGTTTTAATTTAAGCACAGCTTGGGAATGGTGTTTACTGCTGTATTAGCATTGCGCTCATGATGGGTCAGCAGAAAAAGCTCATTTCCCCATTCAGAGCCATAAAGCAATTGATAGTGATTTTGATGCCAAAGCACCTTCAGGCTCACTAAACGCTGGCTAATTAGCCTGTTATAAGCTAATGGCCTGTTAGCTTGTGTCCAGATTATTAACATTAGGCTTTTTTCCTGTTGTTTGTTTTCTCTAGTAAAACCTGTTCTTAACCTCATTTCACCTTTTAACAGTTACTAAAATGCTGCAGTGTGTTTTCATGCGTTTTGCTCAGCACCATTCACTATTCACAGCTCAACAGCAAGGATTTTATATGCTCGTGATGACAGGACAGCAGTTTTATTCAAATTTAGATTTTTTTTTAATTAAAAATATATATTTACAGTATTCAAATATATATAGTTAAATATATATCAAATATATAAATGTTGTTGTATCTTGTTTTATTCATTTGCGTTAAAAACAGGAGTTTTGCTGCTTATATAATTTCATTTTAATTTATAATTTATTATAATTATGATTTTATATTTTATTCAATAAGTAACTTATTTAACTGATATTTATGAATTCACTAACAATACAGCATTTGTAAAATATTGATGTTACATTTTCTTTTGAATTGATTTGCATTAATAGCAGGAAATTGTGCCACTTATTTAATTTTAATTTATAGTTTATTATAATTTTATATATTATTTAGTAAATAACTTATTATTTAACAGTCACAGCTATAAATTCAGCAGTACAGTGTTACATAAAAAAAATAAATATTAAAAATATTTTTGAAATCAAATATGTATTAACGTTGTTACATTTTCTTTTTTTTAATTAATTGCCATTAAAAGCTGGAAATTGTACCACTTATATTATTTAATTTTTAATTTATTATAATGATAATTTTATATATTATTTAATAACATTATTTAACTGTGACAGCTATAAATTCATAAACAATACAGCATTAAATAAATATTGAGTTCAGTAAAGTTAAATATTGAAAATATTTTTGAAATCAAATGTATGTTAATGTTAATTCTCTTTTTTAAAATGAATTTGCATTAATAGCAGGAAATCATGCTGCTTATATTATTTAATTTACTATTTAATAATAATTGTAATATATATCGTTGAGTGCTACCATTCACATTGATTCATGTTGATGATAAATAAATGCTGTTTTTCTCCAAATATAAGTGAGTTTTGGTTATATATGTTTTGCGTCACACAGTATCTGATGTGATTGATATGTGTTTGTAGGAGCCCGTCCTGTTCTCCGGGACTCTGCGGATGAACCTCGATCCCTTTGAGAAATACAGTGATGAAGAATTGTGGAAAGCGCTGGAACTCTCTCATCTGAAGAAGTTTGTCAGCAACCAGACGTCCAAACTCGACCTGGAGTGCTCCGAAGGAGGAGAAAACCTCAGGTACAAGCAAGAGCAATACAACAATATGGGCTGTGCATTACATCACAATATATTCACAAAAAACATACTGTTATTTTAACCCTCTGGTGCTGTTCGCTCATTTTTGACTGGTTGTTTTGGTTGTTTAGAGTTTTTTACTTCTTCAGAATGGTACAAAACTTGGTAAAGGTTTTGGCACTTGCTGTGTGAACATAAACATGGATAAAAAACATTGACATGATTTGAAAAAGTTAAATGATCTTGAAAAAAAAAGTCACTTGTATTGCGAATTTCATCTAATGAAAACGTTTATTACCGTTCCCAAACAAAATCTTACTTTTTTAATATAAAGTAAAATCTTGTGATGTCAACTTCGAATTTGGAACACAACTTAATTTATGGCTTTGTTTTCAAACAGTTTCAGACTTAAACATGTTTTGTAAAATATATATTTCATGTAAAATTTAAAAATAGTATATGCATTTTTTATAATAATAATAAACTTCTATAACTTTTTTTCTGCCAGTGTCTTCTTTAAAAAGAGACAAAACTCCAGTCTTCAAAACGTTTAAGATTTAATACATTATAATTATAATTTAAATATAGTAAATATAAATATATTTTTTAATTTAATATAGATAATTTAATATAAATTACTACAATAATGTCCCCTAAAAATACAAAATATTAGGAAAAAAATTTTATCAAAATGAAATAGTACATTGTTTTCAGTGAAATAAATAAATAAATAATTGGACTGCCACAAAAGCAGCATCAGAGGGTTCAGGCAAAAAATACCAAGAACGTTCAAATCATCTAGCCCTAGTTCATACATAATTTGTTCCTCTATATTTGCTGTAAGTGTGATGCATTATGAGTGTATTTATGCATAGCGTGTTCTGAATTCTGCGTGTTGTTGTGTGTTCAGTGTGGGTCAGAGGCAGCTGGTGTGTTTGGCGCGAGCTTTACTGAGGAAGACCAGGATCCTGGTGCTGGATGAAGCCACGGCTGCTGTCGATCTGGAGACGGACGATCTGATCCAGTCCACCATCCGCACACAGTTCGAGGACTGCACCGTTTTCACCATCGCTCACAGACTCAACACCATCATGGACTACACCAGGTACCTCAAATCACACACCGTCCCGCGTCACATCTGCAAACACAATTCCCGTTTCTTACTACATTTGAGCTGCAGATTCCAAAAACACTGTCTGCTTTGCTGGAGCACGTCACGTTTTCTCAAAAAATATGATGCCTTTTATAGCATTTTTGCATTTGATGATCGTTTGTAGGGTGAAGTAGTCTTGTATTCTCACTTAATCAGCAGAAAAACACCCTTTTTTTTGCAGATTTTAAGTTAAATTATACATTTTGAATACTCAGTTTTGTCATTTTTGACATTTGACTGTTTGTTGTTGTGATAAGTGGAGTAAGGCATAAAACGTTTGTGAAAAACTATGTCATGAAAAGTGTTTAGTGATATGTTTGATCTCAGCATCATCAAATCAAGATGCAGGGCTGCATTTTCATTCTAATTTATTATAATTATAATCTAATATATTATTTAATAACTATCTTATTATTATTTAACTCTGACAGCTACAAATTCATTAACAATACAGCATGATACTGATTTTTTCAGATTTTTCTTTTAAATCTATGCTTGCCAGCTAAATTATAATTTAATATATTATTGCACTGCATTTATTATTAAAGTAATACTGATTCTATGCACATTTCATAAGTTCCCTGTCCAAAAATTGTTTTGGTTTTCACTTGGCCAGAGTAATAATCATGAATGTCGTTTGGCACATGATATAATAGCATAAAATTGTGCCACTTATTTTTTTTTTTTTTTATATTTTAATCACAAAAATTATTTTAACTGCAATTTCATAGTATTCATAAATAATAATGCATCACTAATTTTTTATAATTTTTAATGAGCTAATATAAGAATGCATATATGTTATTTGTGACATTTTGTGACATCACTAACAGATGCAGCACAAACTCTGAGCAGCTCCGTCATAGTTATTTTTGCTTTAAGTAAAGCTTTTATGATATCAGAAATTTTGAAACCATTCACATAATTATTTTCAGAAATTTTAATATCACAAAAAAAACTAACGCTAAGTAAAAGAACATTTCTCAAGCTTACTGAAGACAAGTAAACAGTTAAATAAGAAAAACTAAGAAATAAGATAAAATAAGAACATAGAAACAAACTAAAGCACAAAAACTACAACAAAAACACAAATGAAATAGACCTACATGAAAAACTTCAAGCACTAGAAATAAGAACTTAAATTCTGTTCTGTACAAAAAACACTGCATAGTCTTCACTGTGTAAATTAAATATAAATTTAGTCCTATTGAATAGTATGGAAGCTTGTTTCTGTCACTGAATAAAAAACAAAGCAAGATAATTGCGACTTATCTCACAGTTCTTACTTTTTTCTCACAATTGCAAGATATGCAGTAAACTCACTATTGCAGTCAGCACCGATGGCCTTGTGCCGACATATAGTGCCGTTGCGCAACAGACGTCCCGAGTTCAAAATCCCAGATCGAGGACCTTTCCCAATCCTGCACCCTCTCTCCCACTTCACTTCCTGACACTTCTACACTGTCCTATGCTAATGAAGTAAAAAAAAAAAAAAAAAAAAACTTGTTATTGTGAGTTGTACTATAAAGTCAAAATTGTGGCATATAAACTCGCAATTCTGACTTTTTTCTCACAATTGCGAGTTTATATTTCGCTGGATTCTTTTTCAGAATTTTGAGATATAAACTTGCAATTGTGAGTTATAAAGTCAAATTCCGAAGGAAAAAAGACTATGTTCTTACAATTGTGAGTTTATATCTCACAATTCTGACTTTATTTCTCAGAATTCTTACTTCTTTTCTCAAAATTGTGTGATAAACTCTCAATTCTGAGAAACAAAGTATCTGAAATGAAATCATGCAATTCTGATGTAATCTTCAGTTTATATCTCAATTCTGAGAAAAAAAAAAAGTCTAAATTGTGAGAAAAATGTCAGAATTATAAGATAAAAAGTCCCAATTACGTATTTCTTTATTAATTGGCGGAAATACAATTCCATACAAAAGTGATTTGAGTCGAGAGCAGCAAGAGATTTTCTCTTTTATTGTTTGAATAACATTAATGACAGCAGCAGGTTTATTAGGCTGCTGTCACTTTAAGACCTAATGCACGGATCTAATATACTGACTCTCTTGCATTTTCTTTCTTAACTATTTACCTTCACTTAAGACATAAACAACTGTGTTTACAAGTCATAAGTGTGTACAACTCACTTATTGGGTTTAAGCCCAACAAGGCGTGTCTAGCGGTATATCGCCCACTCATATCATTCTTCTGAAGGCGGTTCATGTGCACACACTAAATTCAGTGCATTTCTCTTGTGACAGAGTGCTTGTTTTGGACAAGGGACAGATCGCAGAGTTTGACACACCGACTAACCTGATCGCTCAGAAAGGAATCTTCTATGGGATGGTTAAAGACGCGGGTCTGGTGTGAGCCGCTATGCTGTAAACCGCAGTGCCTTCACACAGTATCACACACACAATGCCAGTGAATGTAATGTTGTTTTGTTTTTACTCAACAGCGAAAGCTACATCTAGGATCTTTTATTGTTTTTACATTATTATTGTTTTTTTCTATGACTACAGTGCCACTGTTACTGAATGAGTCATTTCATGATAAAGCAGTCTATTTTTGTACTGTATTATTTAAGTCACTTTTTGAAGTTGTTCAATAGGGAAGATTTCTGCTCAGTTACATGTGATTCCTTTTGTAAACCAAATCTGTAAAAACTTGAATTCTGTTACCAGAATTGGAGTATTGTTGCATTTATTAAAAAAAAAAAAGTAATACTGTTTCTATGTGTATTTCAGAAATTCTGTCCAAAAGCTGTTTTGGTTTTCATTACACTCATAAACTTCCTTTTTGTAGTGACCTGATATACAGCAGGAAATCGTGCCACTTTTATATTTTAATTTATACATTTTTTAACTTATTTTTAATATTATTATTTATCTCTGACAGCTATAAACTCATAAACAATACAGCACGATAGTGAATTTTTCATAATTTTGGAAAAACTTTATTTATGCTAGCCAACTATAAATTATAATTATAATACTACTACTTATATTATAAGTATTATTATTATTATTACTATACTTATAATATCATTATACTATTATAATAATAAATAAAAAAGTAATACTTTTTTAATAAATAAAAAAGTAAGGTTTTTTTTTTAAACTGATTTTCACCAATTTTTGACCAGAGTAGCAATCATAAACCTCCATTTTCAGTGACAAAAGGCACTTAATATAATTGCAGGAAATTGTGCCACATTTTAATTTTAGAATTGATTACAATCATAACTTATAGATATTACTTAATAAATAACTTATTTAACTGTGACAGCTAATATATATATATATATATATATATATATATATATATATATATATATATTTTTTTTTTTTTTTTTTTTCATAATTTTGACAAAACCTCATCTATACTATATTATAATTATAATTTCATATTATCATTGCATAATAATTTTCACAGTTTTAATATAAACTTCTGATATAAAGAGGAAATTGTTTTGGGTTTTTTTGTTCCGTTTTATATATTTATTTTAATTTATAGTTTATTATCATTATAATTTAATATATTGTTTAATAATTGTGGCAGCTATTAATTCACAATACAGCATTGCTTTTTTGTTGTTGTTTTTTAGAATTTTGACAACACTTTACCTACACTATCCCAATTAATCATAAATACATTTTAATATACTCTGTCAAAAGCTGATTTGGTTTTTATTACAGTTTTTTGATGAGAGTAGTGATAATAAACGTCCAATTTCACTAAAATAAAATGAAATAGATGGCTATAAACCCAGTTAAATTAACTACAGATTTTATAGATTTGATCTATTTTTAAATAAAGTTTAAATAGGTTCAGGTGAAGTTGAAATAAAAGAGGAATTCAGAAGAGTATTGTTTACTGACATTTATTACTAATTTCTAAAACAGCATGAAAGATAAATGACTGTTTACTAAATTAATATTAAAATCTCTTAATCAGTATGAAAGTATAGAGTGAACTGAAGTAGATTTTAACCTGAATTCACCCTCCAGTGCTTGTGTTTCAGTGTCTGTAGCTGTAAATCATAACTGACCACTAGAGGACGTTCCTCAGCATCATCATGCCAACTGTAATAAAGCACATGAGCCTTTCTGATTCTTCAATTGAGCCTCAACAGAGACAAAACATTAACTAATGTGCTTGATGATTGAATTGCCTCTCTCTAAGGACACTTGTGGTTTTAGGAGTAGGCTTGAACACATGTAATGTTGAACTGTTGAAACTTTGAGGTCTCACTGTGTGAATGTATAAAAATCTGCTGCAATAGATGCAACATAAAGCGGGTCAAAGGGTGTCATTCCTGTCATTCTGGACGCAGCTGCTGTTCGTCTCCTCTGAGCTCCACTGACTGCAAACACCTGAAGAACAAGACCAACAATCTGAAGATCTAACAGATCGTGCCAAGCAATGAAACAGATTTGATTTAGCCCTCATAATCTGTTGAGACTGACTTGACTACATTTACATGTAAAGTTACACCACTGTTCAAAGATTTGGGGTTAGTAATATTTTTTTTTTTGTTTTTAAAAAACGTCTCTTTTTCTCACCAAGGCTGCATTTATTTGATCAGAAATACAGTAAAATTTGTGAAATATTATAATTCAAAATAACTGTTTTCTATGTGAATAAGTAGTAAAATGTAATTTATTGCTCTGATCAAAGCTGAATTTTACTCCAGTCTTCAGTGTGATCCTTGGTGATATGCTGATTTACTGCTCAAGAAACATTTCTGATTTTTCAGCAGTTTAAAAGAACAGCATTTATTTCACATAATACTCTCACTTTTGAACTTTTAATGTGTAAAAAAAATCCATTTAATATAATTAAATAAATGTAGGGAAAAAAGTAAAAAAGCAGTGTTATTTTAGTATCACTGATATACTAATAAAGTTTTAATATTTTGAATTAGATTTTATTTTAGTTTGATTATTATTATTATTTTAATATTTCTATACAGTTTTATTAGGTTTTAGTTTTTAAATGGTTTAGGTAAATGTTTGCTAACAAGAAATAAATGATTTTTTCTTTCCAGTAATGAAGGTTTTTTTTTTTTTTTTTTTTTTTTTTTTTTTTATGGTTTAAAGTTTTAGTACTAGATTTATTTAGGCTAATGATAATATAGGGATGCTCCGATGTATCAAACAATTAAAGCACTATTGGGCGACTGTTTAAAACCAGGGCCAATTATTTCCTGTCAATCAAAAGGGAGCAGAAAAACTATTCAGAAGCAACTGGTGTGTGAAGAAAATGTCTCGAGTAGAATCGAAGACTATTTAGGGCTGTCGTAGTTAACGCGATAACATAACGCAGTTTAATAATAGCTCTATTTAGGGTTTTATTTGACCCTCTGAATCACTCATAGTTCATGTCAGGGTTGCCAAATCTGTGGTTTTTCCTTCATCAAACATTATTTACGGTGCACTCCCCCATCCAATAATCGCAGAAGCTTTGTTACTTTTAATAAGAAACAAAATCTCAGCTCTCAAATTCTGTCCATTTTGTCACAAAATTCAAACGATAAATGTGGTTTTTATTCTCTTTAATTTTTTTTGTGACAGATCGCTGTAGCCACTTTAGTTCAAGCGGCATGTGCATCGATAATTTTATTTCTGTTTACTACTAGTTACAGCGCGAAATAAACATGAAGGAACATCAGAAGTTGGAAGAAATAATGTATCATGTCTCATGTAACTAATCATTTAGTGTTTCAACCACCAAAAGATGTCAAACAAATCAGCTTGTGAACATGTAACGCTGCATTTAGCCAACCTCAGGAAAGTTATCCAGTGCTCACACTTTGTTAGTTAACAATAAAAACACTAGAGGGAGCTTATTTACTGTTAATTATATATGTATGTCTGAATAAATCTGACATGAAGACAAGTTTTTATGATGTGCAACTGAGTTTTAGACAAATGTTTCAGTTTTTGTTTGAGCGTGATCATTATATCCATTTAGTATAATAGTTCATTTCTAATAGTCTAACTTCTAATATTATAGTGATATACCAAACGAGAGGGTTCCAGTGTAGTTTACAGCATTAGTTTTTTTTTCCTTAAAGGGTTAGTTCACCCAAAAATAAAAATTACCCCATGATTTACTCTCACCCTTATTACACCCTCATCCTAGGTGTATATGACTTTCTTCTTTCAGACAAATACAGTCGAAGTTATATTAAAAAAATGTGCTGACTCTTCCAAGCTTTATAATGGCAGTGAATGGCTGTTGAGATTTTGAAGTCCAATAAAAGTGAATAAATCCATAATAAAAGTGCTCCACACGGCTCCAGGGGGTTAATAAAGGCCTTCTGAAGGGAGTCAATGCGTTTTTATAAGAAAAATATTCATATTTAAAACTTTATAAACTGTAATCTCTAGCTTCCATTAACTGTTGTATGCGTGTTCACGAGAGAGTGGCGTTCCAGCGGATGACATCGGACACAGGCGTAGCGTAAGCTCTGGTGAGAATATGCTAGTCTTGCAAGAGCCAATTTCTTTGTTAACAGCAAAGGAAAACCAGTCTCCTCTTGGCTTATATTGAAATCCTCCGACAATTTTCTTTACAAATCCTTGTTTTGCACGTCTAATTCGTGACCAGTGTTTTGTTTTGATCTCTGCGTCATCCGCTGGAACGCCACTCTATCAAGTGCACGCATACGACAGTTAGCGGAAGCTAGAGATTACAGTTTATGAAGTTTTAAATATGGATATTTTTATTAAACAAACGCATCGATTCGCTTCAGGAGTACTTTATGAACTCCCTGGAGCCATGTGAAGCACTTTTTATGATGGATGGACGCACTTCATTGGACTTCAGAATATCAACACCCATTCACTGCCATTATAAATCTTGGACGATCCAGGACATTGTTTTAATATAACTCCAATTGTATTTGTCTGAAAGAAGAAAGTCATATACACCTAAGAATGCTTGAGGGTGAGTAAATCATGGTAATTTTCATGTTTAAGAATATCCAAATTATTGGTATCGGCAGATGTCCTTCTGAATAAGCGGCTATATCAGTATCGAAAGAGAAATTTATTAGTGGCGCATGCATTCCTAATGATAACCCTGTACGTTTTTGATATTATAACTACTGTCGTGTCAGACTCTCAATGATTTTCTCCAGATCTTTACCTCTGAGAAACCAATCATTCCAGATGTCAAACACTTCAGTAAAGAAATTGCCCAATTCAATGACACAAGCCCGTAAAACTCCCTCCACGGCTCCTTTCGGCTCACGGAGCAAGCTTAATCACGAAACATCTCCTGGAGGCAGAAAAAAATCCCAGATCTTTAAATATCCTCAGTCATGCAGCTCCCCGCGAGTCACAAACATTGGCAGGCCTGCGAGGATCCAGACAGGAGGGCTGTTTATTCCCATTCATCTCCAAACAAGACACCTCACGCTCTGCGCTGGAGATCTGAGTGTTGGACGTCCTTTAATGTCAATTTCTTAATTAGGATCAGCGGTGTTACTTCATTTAAAGACTGCTGTCTCACCGCCGCCGCGCTGACAGATGATGATGGACACAGCAGGATGTAAATGCGAGGCAGATTGGCTCCCTCAGGCTGAGCACATGAAATATGGATGGGTTTGGCTCTTCCTCTTTACCTGCCCGATCACTTCACGCTGCGGGCGGAAAGATTGGAGCAGAGGCGGGTGTGTTTCGATGGATCGGTGACAAAGCAAGATTCACCTACGATATAAAACAAAGCGTTGGTTTGTTATTGAGGGCCAATTTATCTTCGTACTGTCAGCGCATTTCCCAATTTAGTTGTCTGTGGCAATGACGGCCTGTGGTGTTTATGAATGATTCCTGGTGTGGAAGGTGTTTTCTGGGAAATAAACCTTCTTGTAAGGGTTGGGCCTGTTTGTGAGAATATGACATGCTGTTTTCATACTGAGAACAACAGGGTTACGTGCAGTCGGTGTTCCTGGATCTACAGACGTGCTGAATGTGTGTGCTGTGATGAAAACACTTCTTTAGAAGCATAAACAGTATAATAGTTTCAGTCATTATGGGATGTGCAGATGTAGATGAGTTTGTTTCTTCATCAGATTTGGAGAAATGTAGCATTGCATCACTTGCTGAGCAATGGATCCTCTGCAGTGAATGGGTGCCGTCAGAATGAGAGTCCAAACAGCTGATAAAAACATCACAATAATCCACACCACTCCAGTCCATCAGTTAATATCTTTTCATTTTGGGGTGAACTATTATTTTAACTACAAAAACTTGCTCTGTACTCCCGTGCTGTTATTTTGAAAACTTTTAGCAGTTTGACGACTTTACACCATGAAGACTGGAGTAATGATGCTGAAAATTCAGCGTTGAACAGAAATAAATTATATTTAACATACTGTATATACACATAGAATTTTATGATATTTTAATGATATTTCAGAATTTTTATTTCAGAATAAATGCAGCCTTGGTGAGCAGAAGAGACTTCTATCAAAAACATTTAACATTTGTCATTTTGTCATTTTTTTTAGTTACATTGTAGCATATTAGTGTAAATTTATTCATTTGGAATTAGTAATGATCAAGCTAGGGAAATCTTTCTGAAGGGTTGGTATCTTAAAACCAATAATGTTCTCATTTCCAGTAAAATGTCACAGTCATAAATTCTGCTTAATTTGTCCATCAGTGTAAACTGTCTACCATTGCTTAACAAAGTGATATTGATTGTCTTCAAATAATTAGTATAGTTCAGTCTGCTGTGTTAAAGCCTCCCAGTCGATGATTTTAAACTGAGTTTTTCACAACTAACTGTCCTGTTATTTTAATGGTACACCCTGAGGCTGCATCAGTCCTCACTCAAGATGTTCAGACTGACAGGAGTTTATTAATTTTTTGTTCCCATTACAATATTTGCTCAAACAAATACATCCCACATTGCCTCTGTAGAGGGCAAGTAAGGTAATGCGTTTTCGAAGCAGGTACGTGAAAGAATGCAGCTCCTTCAGCAATCAATCACACCGAGCGCAGAAGAGCTGCTGTTGCAGTATGTTATCAATGTGCCAGCAGCTAAAGCGGCTCATCAAAACCTTTTATTCCTGCTGGAGGCCAGATACTCTCCTCAACCTGGATCCTTCCCTCAAACACGCTTCCTCTGCAATGTTGGAGGAAAAAAATACTTGATTGTTAGAGTTTCGGGTAATGATATATTTGGATCGAAACTCCTAAGGCGTGAAATATCATATGGATAACTGTTGATGGGCAAATTGTAGTGGATCTTTCCTGAATGTCAGCCTACTGTCTGAGATGTCTGGATATTTAAGGGAGGTAAACTGCAAGGGGGAAAGAGAAAAAAAGAAAGAAAGTGTAATTCATAAAGAGTTTGTCCTCATTTGACACATGAGAGCCTGAAAGTTTTTTTTCTCCTCTCTGGAACGATATGTGAGAACAAGGAATTAAACAGTTAAAGTTAACAACAAGGCACTGTTAAAGTTAATCTCTGGTCACAGGGGTAAAATAAGGTGAAGCGTCTCATGAGCAGCTCAATGTTAAAAGACGCTCAGTAGCTGCTGTGTTATATGTTTTAGAATTAAAATAGTAAGTAAAATGGAATATAAATTGAAGAAACAAACAAATAACCAAAGTTAAAATGTTTTTAATTCATTTAATTTATTATTAATCTTTAATTTGTTTTCAGTCTTATGTTGTGTAATTTATTTATTGTTTTACTTATTGCTTAAGGCGTGACTCACTAGCTTAAGTGCACTGTGAATGAAACGTTCTTTGTTCTGTACACATTTTTGGCAGGACTAATGAGGGTCTTGTAGCCCTTCGTTAATCTGCATTAGTGTTTTTGCATAAATAGATTTTGAGTTTTACTCACAGGTTGTGGTGTTGTGGAAAGCTCCATGTGCTCTGCATAAGATAAACCCTAATTTTAATGCACATGACATTTATTAATTTAATGCACATCATTTAATGTACAATTTCTCCAGTAATGTATGATTACAGAAAAAGAAATATCTCTTTATTGAACAAGGAGAAACACAATTTGTGGGAAATCATAAAAGTAGTTTGTTTTCTTTAAAATTTTATAAATGTATTTATACAAATGCATCCAAAATGGTAAAAAAAAAAAAGGTTAATACTTGTTCAAGACAATCCCTTCAGCAAAATTTAAACCATATTCTGTTTATTTTGATGAGCAAAATTGTGCAGTTTATATTTATGCTCTTATACACTGTCACTAAAATATATTCAATTTAAAAATAAATAAAAAATGCCAAAACTGAAAATCATTAAAATAACATTTGTCTCAAAATATATTCTGTAATTGTAATGATTCTCATTTGCTACATATATCTATATAATTTTTTTTTTTAAACATTAAATATTAGATCAAATTATCGCAGCTGCACCCTCGTGCAAAGTGAGTTTCGCCTTTAAGAGAATCAAATTTCTTTTTAGTTTCTTTTTTAGTGTATGGTAAAATATACCGACAGCATTATCGCTGGATCTATTTCTTCCCCTTGCTATTTATTAGGCTGTTTATTCGCATACTTAGACTACTCCTTAAATATTGGCATTGGCGATTAAAAAAAGTATAACATGGTGGATTTGACTTTGCATTTGTGTGACAGGATTAGATTTCATGCCATATATCTGATCCGTAATGATAAATTCCACGATAAACGTTTAATAACCCACATGTCAAAGGGAAAACCTTGGAGTGTTATATAGCACATTTGGATTTAAACTTTGACATAAAGTTGATGGTTTGCACAGTCGATGTTTGTCTGATTTAACATGTTGATTAGAAGCCTTTTTTTTATATAATTAAACGAGAACTTGTTGATTCTGATTTATTGTCCATCAACAAGATCACAAATTAATACTAACTCAGCAGTGACATATATTTTCCTACCTCGCACATTTTGTCCTGAAATTCATTTATATTGCTCAAGTATGATGGAGATTTTATCTGTGATTGGTTAAACGGGTGTATATTACTTAAACATTGATATTTGAAAACTGACGTTCTTGCTTTTGGATGATTATGTGGTAAACTGAAGGGTCGTGTGCGCGCAATTCCCACGCGCGCGCACTTCGCTAGCGCGCATCACGTGGATAAAGGGTTAAAGCAGCAGCCTAGAGCACTTTCAAAGAGAGGCAGGTGTCCCAGTACCAACCCAAATCTGGACCAGATGTTTTTAATCCTCTCTCTAGAACTACAGAGTAATTCATAACTGTCATAGCGCGTAAGGCGAGTTTTGTGGTCAGGAGAATAGCCTTTGTTGCTCAAGAAGTCAAAACTATTAAATAGAATAAATACAGAGATCTAAACTCACTTTTCACTCACAGTATTCTGAATCACTGGGAGATTTTTTTTTTTATTCTTGTCTCCTGCTGCTTGGAAGCTCGAGGCGCACAATTCTGGCTCAGCTGTTTCAATAAAATTAGGTTAGTAACTCCTCAAAATAAGTCCTCATTTCTGCCCTCCAACATGTGGTGGATGCTGTTTCCTCGCTGGATCTGGTTCGTCTCGGGACAGTTTTTGCTGCTATTTGTGGACAGGCAATGCGCGAAAGGCATGACTTTGCAAAGAGTTGCGTATTCCCACGCAGGGATCTGTCCAAACGACATGAACCCAAACTTGTGGGTTGATGCGATGAGCACCTGCACGAGAGAATGTGAATCTGATCAGGTTTGCCTTTTCATTTCATTTAAATTAATTGTATATACTCAAATGTCATATGTATATATACATATGTACAGTTTTTATATTTTTATACATTCATACATGTGTACATATACAAAATTATATTTATATAATTGTCCATGTCCATTTCATTTATATATTTATATATACAATATTTTATATGTATGTATTACTTGCACGCATGTCCATTTCATTTATATATGTATACATACAATATTATATATGTGTGTGTGTAACCTGCATGCATGTTCATTTCATTTATATACATACATACATACATACATATATATATATATATATATATATATATATATATATATATATATATATATATAATGTTTTATATATTTATTACTTCATACAGCATGCATGTTCAAATATATACATTTATATATTCATTATTTATATATATACAGATTTTACATATATATTACTTGCATTTCATTCATTACTTGTTCATTTCATTAATAAATATATACTTATATCTATCTATTTATATCTATATCTATCTATATCTATATCTATATCTATATATATACATATAACAATTTATTGTTATGTTTACTTTTCATTCGTGTAATCATGATTCTCAAGAGAATGCAACTGAAATATCATGCAAAATGATGCCTTTTGTCTTTGCTTTGTTTAGGAATGTGAAACGTTCGAAAAGTGCTGTGCCAATGTTTGTGGCAATCGCAGCTGTGTGGCGGCCCGCTACATCGACGCAACGGGCAAGAAAGGGCCCATGGGCATGCCAAAGGAGGCGTCCTGTGACAAGTTCATGTGCACTCAGCAGGGCTCCGAGTGCGACATCTGGGACGGCCAGCCCGTGTGCAAGTGCCGCGACCGATGCGAGAGAGAGCCCCACTTCACCTGCGCCTCGGACGGGATGACCTACTACAACAAGTGCTACATGGATGCAGAAGCGTGCTCTAAAGGCATCTCCTTATCGGTGGTGACGTGCCGCTTCCACCTCACCTGGCCCAACACTAGTCCTCTCCCAGCAGGCACCACCGCATTGCCCACCACCACGTTACAGCGCACCACTCCTGTAGACGTGCACGCTCCCGTCCTGGTGAACGGCCCGTCGCAGCAGTCCGTGTTCGTCGGTGACACGGCCAGCTTCCTTTGCGAAGTCGCTGGCCGCCCAAAGCCAGAGATCACCTGGGAGAAGCAGATGGACGGGCAAGGAAAAGTAGTCTTGAAACCCAATCACGTGCATGGGAACGTTGTGGTCACCAACATCGGCCAGCTGGTGGTCTACAACGCCCAACTGCAAGATGACGGCGTCTATACATGCACGGCCACGAATGCGGGCGGATCCATCCAAGCACATTTTCCACTATCCGTAGTTGAGCAAGAGCCAGTAACAAAGTCAAACTCCACTCGTTTCCCAGCAGAGGAGTGCTTTAAGGTGCCTGATAGCGAAGATTGTGGGGAGGAAAAGCTGAGTTGGTTTTACGACCCCCAGAGGAACAACTGCTACACCTTCACCTATGGCAACTGCAGCAAAAACCACAACCACTTTGACGCTTACGAAACCTGCATGTCGTCCTGTCGGGACGAACTCGCCACTCCTTGCAACCTTCCCATCTACCAGGGACCTTGCAAGGCGTATGAACCTCGTTGGGCTTACAGCGGATCCCAGCGCCAATGCCAACCGTTCGTATACGGCGGCTGCAAAGGCAATGAGAACAACTTCAAAACCAAAGAAGCATGCGAGGACGCCTGCCCATTCCCGAGGAACCATCGCTGCAAGGCGTGCAAGCCGCGGCACAAGATGGTGACCAGCTTCTGCAAAAGTGATTTTGTGATTCTGGGACGTATGACGGAGCTGACCGAGGACCAGGACTCGGGGCACGCTCTGATCACCGTGGAGGAGATCCTGAAAGATGAGAAAATGGGGCTGAAGTTCTTCGGGAACGAGCCCTTGGAGGTGACGTTGCAGAACATGGACTGGGCCTGTCCGTGTCCGAACGTCACCGCCTCCGATGGTCAGATCATCATCATGGGGGACGTCAACAACGGCATGGCCGTTCTGCAGCCCGACAGCTTCATCGTCCTCTCCAGCGTCCGACGCGTCCGTAAACTCCGCGAGGTCATAAATAAAAATACCTGTGACATTTTGAAAGAGTTCATCCAGTAGGACTTTTTCCAGATGTCTGACGTCACATACAGCAACGATTAAATCGTTGTTCTGGGGTTCTAAGAATCGGTCTTTTATGTACAGCTTTTGTCCCAAACTGTTTGCTTTGACAAGGTTAGATATGTTTCTACAGCTTGAATAGAAATGCTCACATCAACTTGGAAGGTTTTTATAAGAGTTGCCCTTACAGTTTAAAGTAAAAGAACATTGTGGACATTAATCAAACCCATCTGCTCACAAACCCAGCACCACAAATGCTGTGTCATCTGATGATTTTGATAAATTAATTTTTTTTTTTTTCTCTCTGTGCTTGATTGACCTTTCATAGCAGAAGATTTGTTGTTGTTGTTGTTCCTAGTAATTAAATGACTGTTGTATTATAGAGTTAGATTTGCTTAATGCACTTAGATAAGTTGTATAATATTGAATATAAGATCAATTTCACTAGGAGAAATAATCCATTTTTAAGGCTCACTTGTGTATAGAACTGAGTGTATATGATTTAGCACAGACTGCATTTATTTTAATCTATATTTATTTTGATTTTTTTTTTTGGAACCAAAACAGCTGACTGTCATTTCTTACAAGCACTTATGTATTTCTACAATTGTCTTTTTATTATCTTTCTAGTTCGGTGTCTGTCATGATTTGCGTTGTGAAGTGACACCAAAATAAACTTTTGAAACTCTGAGTCTAATTCTTCTACTTTTTCAAGTGCACAACACCAATTACGCAAACATTTTCTTAGCCAAATGTTTGGAAGGATATCTGCTTTCATAAAACAAGTATTATTTTTTGTTATTATTATTATTTGAGTTTATCTTCAATGCAATTTTGGCTTGAACTTCTTTACCTTGTCCAAACATAGTTAAGTTTTTTTTAGTAAGGCAAGACACTACAAATGAATAGCGCAAAAAAATCACTAATACACGTCACCATACATACACAGTTGATTGATAACATTAAGAATTGCAAACATTTTTTTTGTTACAAGTTTTCCTGAAATATCGTTAAATATGCGATCTAAATAAAAATGCACCAAGTTTCATAAATTTCCAGAAAATGTATCTGAACATTGGATAAAGCCAAGTTCAAAATTTTTATTTCATTTTGTTGACATATTAGAGGTAAAGGTTTTCACTGAGGAGATTTTGGATTACTCTTTTTATCACTCCATAAATGAAAAAATACTTCCAGTAGTCAGAAAAAAAAATCACCATGTTTTCAGGAATTAAATGTTAATTATATAACAAGTGAATGATATATGAACAAACCCTTCAGTAAAAACCTTCAGAATATAGACAGAATATCAATTTTGTTTCAAGCAAGTGCTGCTGAAGTGGAGAAAAAATGTTTTCAGAAAATGCATTTAAAGATTGCAACTGAAATCTACAGATGCAATGAGATGAAGTGCAATCAAACAAACACTAGGAAAAGCCAAACAGCTCAAAATTTCAAAACTGACCAATGCATAAAAAAGCAATGTGCATGTGCCTGTAATGTTTTGCCTTAAAGCATTGCATTTGAGATGTTGTAGATGTTTGCCTCCAACATGGACGGGGCCCCTCGGCTCATTCCAGCCCAGACACAGGGCCATGCTGAGATACGGGGGGAGCTAGAAGATGAAGAACTGTTTGGATATCAGCTTTGACCATTTGGGACTTCCTCTAATGTCCTAACAGATGGTTTCCTTATAGTTTTTCAGGGTGGGCTTCAAAAGACGCCTGCCGCAGGTGGTGGAAAGCAAACCCATGACCTTAAAGGCAGGGAGTGGCAGAATAGAAAAATATCAAAAACGTTTTTTAGTTGCCAGACGCTCAGTAGACCGATCGAGGGGGCCGTAGGGAAAGATCGGTAGAATTATGTGGGAATCCGTCCAGTTCAATGTCATTCAGAATTACAGCTCATGAGTAAAACTTGAGTATTTTGACGACAGTTTTTAACGTCCTTCTGTTAGAAGAGAGAGATTGGGACGTGTCCTGGGATGCCCTGAAGTTTTCTAGGTATAGTAATAACTTGCGATGAAGCAGGGAATACCTTCTCTCACCCAAAGTAAACATGTTGGCTTCCCTTAGTACTCTGAATGTTCCTGTTGTAAATATGGCAGCGTAGAAACGGTTCATTGTAGCTGCAAATCCTCCTGGCATCATAAAAGAAAATTTACGGCACTATGTGTGCCGTTCCAATTCAGATTAATGGGAACCTCACGCATGTCTCTGATCTGCCAAGTGTGTGCTGAGTTATGTAAACCTTGTTCAATGAATTTCACCTGGTGGTTCCTGTTCCCTGGTTTCTGCTTCTTCGATCTGGCCCCACAGGCTCGAAGGACCCACAGCGTCGTGTCCCCGTTTAACATCGAATCATAAAGCAGATGTTTGCCAAGGTAATATATGCATATATATATTACAATCTACATGAATATTACAATCAGCAAACATCGCCTTGCCTAGTTAAAAGTTGCCTAATTGGTTGATAATTATAGGGAACAGTACTGGTTTCAATGAAAGTCAAATTTGGAGCCATAATTACTATTCAAATAGCATTGTTTACACACTGGGATATTATCCAAAAATGTTACCTCAAATAACACTGTGGAGTCTATTCAGAAACACAATGTGTAATTGTATGCATTTATTTACCTGTTTGGCATTAGAAATTTTTGGCCAGAGAACAAAAAAAGACACATCTGCCAGACTGTGTGAGGTTTGATATGCACAGCATGTGTTTGTGCTTTCAATTATTTTTTTAGATGGTATTTTCATATATAGTATTTTTTTTAATGCATGTCAGTGTATTTCATTTTTTTTTCTACAAAAAAAAAAAAAATTAGTTTGAGACTCAATAATAATTATTGAAAAATCATACATTCAAAGCAACCGACAGATTAATACATTCAATTTCTACAGTCATATTCAGAAGTTGATGATGCTGACTTTATATTTTTATTTTTAACCCTGTAAAGCCTCACATATAAAATAATATTCAGAATTTTTTTTTATTATAAATGAAACAGTTTATTAAACCATCAGACAAAATATTAAAAAAAAAAATCTTTTAAAAAATGCATATATTTGCATCATATTTGACGCATAAGGCGTTTATGGCTCATAGTCTGATATAGTGAGAATATGGAGGGGAAAAACAGCTCAGTTTTGGGGGTTGTGGGTTGTTGGGTTAAAAGTAACACAATGATCATATCCAGGGACAGACTGGGAGTAAAAAAACGGCCCTGGATTTTCTCCCAAATAGGCCCACCTCAACTACAAACAGCCGCTGCTATCTCACAATATTACAGCAATCAATGTATTGCATTTATGGCAAATAACATCACAAACCCCATGGTGACCCTGCTGAAAAAAAACAAAACAATAGAAACCATCACAGAAATTCTAATGGTTTCCACTAAAAAAAGCCATTACAAACATTACAAAACATCAACTTCTAATCATTAAAACCATTAAATAACGGGTTTCTGTAGTGTGTTTTGGGACATGCTCCATTAGGATTTAGTGGTTTTAACAATAATAATAATTAATTATTAATTATTAATATAACAATTAATAATAATGTTAAAAGCGCTATATAAATAAAGGTGACTTGACTTGACTTGAATAGGCAAACAATCACCAGTAGGGACCAATAGGGTCCATTACAATTTCCATTAAAACCAATACAATTTCCATTATAACCAGTAAAACCATTACAGATTTATTGATGGTTTGCATTGTTGTTGTTTTTCAGCAGGGGATTGAAATAAATGTATTATTATATGAACTTAAATACTTGAAATCTACATAAAAAGTGTATATGACATAATAATAAACATAAAATCCAGAAACCTGAAACTACAGAATTCTTCAATTTGAGTATTCATAGGCTATGACTCTGTGTGTGTGTGTGTGTGTGTGTGTGTGTGTGTGTGATGTTAATCGGAGCAATCACCTTATAGGCTACTTCATTTACTCTATCAATATCTCAGTATCTCTCAAGTGTAACCCGTTGTAGAATCGCAGCTGTCTCTTTGTGAATGAATGGAATATTCATGTCAGACAATGCGGAGTGAATAGCAGTGGACGCTCGGATTGGGGTGTCCTGAGATTTTAGGTTACATGCTGTGTATAGTGAGAGAGGCGGGCAAAGGTAACCTGATGTAGGCCTAACTGGCCTAGCAAAAGACGTGAAGATAAAGGTGTTTGGGAGAAGCTAAAAGAATAAAAGCATTCTTTTAGCTTCTCCCAAACACCTTTATCTTCACGTCTTTTGCTTGCCATCACGAGCCCACTCTCCTTCGCGTCAGCTTCGGTTTATTAGAAGCAAAAATAGTTTGCATTTGCGCCCCCTTTTGTCGGCCGTAAACGTCACTTAATTTGACACTTTTTCTTTGATGATGAACCAGCCAGGTGAACGGACTTCTCCAAAAATCAAAATATGTCATTTCCATAAATAGGCTACACGTGTTACAGTCACCGTTTTGCAGACTTTTCATAAACACAGCTCAAAGCCTTACAATGAATGGTAACTGTAGAAAGCAAAAACCAAATCCCAGACATTTTGGGCGATTTAGAAAGATGCATTTTTTTAGGTCCAAAAAGAAAACCTATCCAGAAAAAGAGGATGTATGGTCACCCTAGTAAAACTATAAAGGCATTAAAAAACACAACAAAATGACTAAATCTTTAACTAAAATGAAAGTGAAAACAGAACATCTAAAAATGAAATCTAAAATATTATATCAAGAGGTCTACCGATTGATCGGTTTTGCCGATTAATCAGCAGCGGATTGCTGGAACAATCGGTTATTATCGGCAAAAATCCATGCCGATAATTTTTCTGGGTTGCTCCATTGCTGGAGCTACTGAGAAGGGTCGGCTGTCATTATACAGCGGAAACTAACACTGAAGCCTGGCTGTTTGTTTTGACACGTGAGTCTGCATGAAGCAAAACATCCACAACGAAACGGTGTGTATACAGTACATTGCATGTTTTCATATCATTATAAAAGAATTCATTTGTTGACTAGATGCTGCATAAGTGGAGCAAAGACAGTAGTATGTTTACTGTTAAGGCTGAGAGGACGCAAACATTAGCAGCATCTCAAGTTGTTAAAATTATGTGACCAAAACACGCGAGTCCGACCCAAATGTTTAATGCCACCATTGTTACCATTAGTTCATATCCAGCTGGTGGCTTTAATGCATACATTAGCAAGCGTAGTTTATAGCTAGTGATGTGAGAAAGCAAACTGATGGCCTACATTCATGCAGTGACAGAAATACACCAGTAAGCATCTTTCAGTTCTTTTTTATCTCACTGTTAAATAATCGTTAAACGTTCTAAAATAGAAGCAAATGGAATGGAAAAGTGTACATACAACCTGTGTCATTTCAGTGCCTTTGTGTAGGCTAGATATTTAAAGATGTTAATGTTTAAGCGTGACTGTTTTGATTTATATAAATGGTAACTCTTTACAATAGTCGATTGGTATGTAGTTCACATTAATCCTTTGAGTTCCAACCATGATAAACTCAGGTCTAATGTTAATAAATGCGGTGTTAGATTAATTTCAACATTTACTAATACATTTTTTAATCATCTGTTTTCATTCGTTAATGCACATGAACTAGCTTAAAGGGTTAGTTCACCCAAAAATGAAAATTAGCCCATGTTTTACTCACCCTCAAAGCATCCTAGGTGTTTATGACTTTCTTCTTTCAGACGAATCCAGTCGGAGTTGTATTAAAAATTTTCCTTGCTCTTCCAAGCGTTAGAATGGGAGTAGGTGGGCATACAAAGTGAGAAAAACGTATTTATAACATTTTAAAAAGCCTATGGATATTTTTCTTAGAAAAAGGCATGGATTTGCTACAGGAGGCCTTTATTCACCCCCGGAGTCGTGTGAGGCATGTTTTATTATGGATGCGCGCACTTTATTTGACTACTTTTGGACTGTTGAACAAACACACCCACCTACTCACATTCTAAGGCTTGGAAGAGCAAGGACAATTTTTAATACAACTCCGACTGGATTCGTCTGAAAGAAGAAAGTCATAGGATGCTTTGAGGGTGAGTAAAACATGATTTCCTTTTTTGGGTGAACTAACCCTTTATCCCCAGTGATCAAGGTATAATTAACAATATAATAGCCTAATATGTAGGTCTATTTATATTTAAGCAATATTTTAGTTGGATTGTTGTGTTTGTTGTCATTCAGTATCCTTTTTTTTTTTTTTTTTTTTTTTAATATTGTTAATTAATCGGTTACCAGCCAGTGTGGTAGTCATTGTAATTGGTAAAATCCACTATCGGTCAGCCTGTAAAGATAATAAAATATCATGGCTGTCAGTGAAAATTGGCAGCTGTAGTTTGTTTGTAATCAACATACTCTGTGTAATTTGTGTATTACCCATAATTTAAATTTACTTAACTTCTGATGTAGTTTATAGAATTTAGTTTTTATTCATTCACATTTGTTCCCCATCCTTTCGCCAAAAACAATTCCAATGCAGTGTTGTAAAAAAAATAAAGTTAAATAAAGGTTAAAAATAAGCTGTGTGATTTCAGTATATATAACAGGTTGTTTTATTACATGATGAATATTACGAGAGGGTCTGCTGGTCTATGTCATGTTCTGATCTCATCAGTAGATGTCAGTGTTGTACAGACTGTGTTCTTCAGTGATTAGTATTTCATTACAGTTTAAATTTGGCCTTTAACATGCAGCCTGTGCACTTACACAATGTTTTAAGGGCTTCATTCTTTCATTTTACATAGAGGCTATAGAATGATATGAAACATGATATCTGTAAAATTAACATTTGTGATCTTGGATCAGCTGGCATTTATATAAGTCTTTATTATATTTGTCAGGTTAAATAATTATGTTTAATAATTACATCATATATTTCAATATAATGTAATATAATAATATGTCAATAAATATAGGCCTATGTTTTTTATCTTATATGTAATTATATTATATTAAAAGTTTTTTAAAGCTTTAATTAACATGCCAGTAAATAAACTAATAGATATGAATAACTATAAATCATTATATATCTAATTATATCTAATTTATTAATTATATCATGCTAAAAATAATGTAATATAACACTTTAATAAATATATAATTAAAAATAAATAAATATTATTACATTAATTGTACCCTGTATTTTTAACTGCTCATATAATGAGATTTAAGTCACATTAAAATTATGGTAATCATATGGTAATATGCACACAGATAATGTTTTACCCTTTCATTTCACATGCCTCAGTGTGTTAAGTAATATGTGACAATGTTTTGACATGGAAATCTCTCACTATGACCATCATAAATGTAGACACACACTCCTGCAATAACCTTTGCTCATATTTACGATGTGAACCACCATGCTTGCATGCAAACACTCGCAGATTTGAGCTGCAGTTCACCTGATGCAGTGCTGTTCGGGTTGGATCACCTTCGCAAACCCTTTATCTCTAAAAGAGTTACGTTGATGTCACCAAAACACAACATTGCGGCATGTGTGAAGCCAGTTATTGGGTTTTATTTTTGGCCCAGCGCGCGCTGTAATCAGGAATAGAGCGTGTCCAGTGGGACCAGGTCTAGGGTTAATCCAGCCTACCTCACCAAGACTATCAAAAGCTCTCCATATGCAACACTTCAGGGTGTCTTGTTAGATCTCAAGCGCTCTGTCTGCCTCCGTCTCACGCTCTCGCCGCTCCTCGACCTGAATTCATCCCTCTTCTCTCTTATATAACTCACTCATCAGGGTTTGAGCCACACAAGCTGCTCCAAAAATCCACTGCCCGTGTTACTCCAATTAAGCAATCAGCTTTCAGCTTCACACATAGGATGCAAAGACAGAACGAGCACGTGACCTCTCGGCCTGAACCTACATAATCAGTCAGCGGATTCAGATTCATTTGACATCTGATTGTTCTGTGCACCTTCAATGCAAAATAATCTGAATCATTTTTCTGTAAAACATCCAAACATGCAGACAAAAAAAAAAAAAAACATTGAGTGGGATATTAAAAGAACAGTTCCCAAAAATGAAGAATGCTTTAAAAACAGGGAGAAAAAAGATTTACCCTTGGGTAATGGAAACATTTCTGGGTAAACTTTTTAAGACTTGTTTACGACACATAGCCTATAAGTTTATTTTTCCAAAGCAATTTTTAAAAATGTATTTTTTCCCCCTTGCGTTAAGTATAAATCAAAGCAAATGTAGTGAGATTTATGGTTAAAAGAAGAAAAAGCAAAAGTGGGGTAAAAAAAAAAAAAAAAAAACTTTATTCAAGATTAATTCTTTGTAAACAAGTTTTAATATCTTACATACTAAAATAACAAAGTATGAAACTTTATTTTTCTTACCCCATTGACGTTTTTCTTGTTTTAAGCTTAAATCAGAGCAAGTTTTGTGAGATATATGGTTAAAAAATCTGAAAGTCGTAATATAATATAATATAATATAATATAATATAATATATTATATTAATCAAGGTTTATTAGCTAAAACAAGTCTTAATTTATTTATTAATATATACATATATATAACAGAAGACCTCACTGGACCACCAACACTACATCACTCTCCAAGAAGGCACAACAGCGACTCCACTTTCTGCGTCGACTTAAAAGAGCAAGTCTCCCTCCACCCATCCTCACCACATTCTACAGGGGAACAATTGAGAGTGTGCTGACCAGCTGCATCACTGTCTGGTACGGGAACTGTAGTGCAGCAGACCGCAAGACCCTACAGTGGACAGTGAACATGGTTGCAAAGATCATCGGTGCCCCTCTCCCCTCCATCCTGGACATTTTCCTTACACGATGCTCCAGTAAAGCTACCGGTATCGTGAAAGACCCCACCCATCCCTCCCACAGTCTCTTCCAGCTCTTGCCATCAGGAAGACAGTACCGGAGCATCAGAGCCCGCTCTGCCAGACTGCTGAACAGCTTTTTCCCCCAGGCTGTGAGAGCCCTCAATTCCAATCACCTCACCCCCCATGAAACCTCATCCACAACCCTAACTCCTGAAACCAGAGAACATTGTGCAATTCTGAGTGTGCTGCACACAGGTGAGTGGGCTGGACAAACCACCTGTAGAAACACACTCTTTTTCTCTCTATATGCACCAGACACTTTCTTATAAACACTCCATGTTAAAAGGACTTAATAAGACAACACAAATGTTTACTTGTGAATGCATCACAAATCATATTGCACTACTTCCTCCTTAACCTTAAATACCTCTATTGCACAATATCATGCACAGTTATTATGTAAAGTACTTGTATAGTCTGTCTTAGGTTATGTGTATGTACAGTCAACTGTTTATAGTATATGTATATTTAGATTACCGATTCAGTAAGTTAGCTATGTAGGTCTAAAAAATTGTTCTTACGTCTAGTGTTGAATGTTTATATTTATGCTTATGTAGCACCGTGGTCCTGTGAGACACGACATTTCGCTCCACTGTATGTCCACACATGTAGTGGAATGACAATAAAGCTCGACTTGACTATATATATATATATATATATATATATATATATATATATATATATATATATATATATATATATATATATATTTATATATATATATACAGGTGCATCTCAAAAGATCTTTTTTTTTGGTAACTTATTTCAAAAAGTTAAACTTTCATATATTCTAGATTCATTACATGTAAAGTAAAATATTTCAAAAGTTTTTTGTTTTAATTTTGATGATTAGAGCTTACAGCTCATGAAAGTCAAAAATCCAGTATCTCAAAATATTAGAATATTTCCTAAGATCAATTAAAAAAAAAAAGGATTTGCAAAGCAGAAAAGTTCAAGTTCTTTAAATTAAGTTGATTTCTGCACTCAATACTTGGTCGGGGCTCCTTTATCACAAACTCCAGCATCAGTAAGGTGTGGCATGGAAGCGATCAGTCTGTGGCTCTGCTGAGGCACTATTGAGCCTTCAGCTCGTCTGTATTGTTGGATCCACTGTTTCTCATCTTTCTCTTGAAAATATTCCATAGATTCCATATGGGGTTCAGGTCAGGCATGTTGCCTGGCCAATCAAGCACAGTAATATCATGGTCAGCAAACCACTCGGAAGTGGTTTTGGCACTGTGGGCAGGTGCTAAAGTCCTGCTGGAAAAGGAAATCAGTATCTCCCTAAAGCTTGTCAGCAGATGGAAGCATAAAGTGCTCCAAAATCTCCTGATAGACGGCTGCATTGACTTTGGACTTGATAAAACACATTGGACCAACACCAGCAGATGGCACGGCACAGCACCACAAATCACCACTGACTTCAGAAACTTCACACTGGACTTCAAGCATCTTGGATTCTGTGCCTCTCCAGTCTTCCTCCAGACCTTGATTTCCAAATGAAATGCAAAATTTACTTTTATCTGAAAAGAGGACTTTGGACCACTGAGCAACAGTCCAGTTCTTTTTGTCCTTAGCCCAGGTAAGATGCTTCTGACGTTGTTTCTGTTTCAGAAGTGGCTTGGTAGCCCTTTTCCTGAAGACGTCTGAATGTGGTGACTCTTGATGCACTGACTCCAGCTTCAGTCCACTCCTTGTGAAGCTCTCCCAAGTGTTTGAATCGGCTTTGCTTGACAGTATTCTCAATCTTGCGGTCATCCCTGTTGCTTGTGCACCTATTCCTACCCAATTTCTTCCTTCCGGTCAACTTTGCATTTAATATGCTTTGATACAGCACTCTGTGAACAGTCAACCCTTTCAGTAATGACCCTCTGTCACTTACCCTCTTTGTGGAAGGTGTCAGTGATTGTCTTCTGGACCATTGCCAAGTCAGCAGTCTTCCCCATTATTGTGGTTTCAAAGAACAAGAGATACCCGGAATTTAAACTGTAGAGATGGTCATTTATTGAAACTCAAATGTAAATATTCTAATATTTTGAGATACTGGATTTTTGACTTTCATGAGCTACAAGCTCTAATAATCAAAATTAAAACAAAAAACATTTGAAATGTTTTACTTTACATGTAATGAATCTAAAATATATGAAAGTTGCACTTTTTGAAATGTTACAAGAAAAAATTAACTTTTTCATGATATTCTAATGTTTTGAGATGCACCTGTATATACATACAGTTGTGCTCAAAATTATTCATACCCATGGTAAATATGATCAAAGGCGGCTGTGAAAATAAATCTGTATCATTAATCCTTTTGATCTTTATTTTAAATAAAATTACAAAAGTCTAACCTTTCACTGGAGAATAAGAATTTAAAATTGGAGAGAAATCTCATTATGAAATAAATGTTTTTCTCTAATACACATTGGCCACAATTAATCATACCCTTTTATTCAATACTTTTTGCAACCTCCTTTTGTCAAGATCTGAATCTTCACCTATAATGCCTGATATGTTTGGAGAACATCTGACAAGAGATCAGAGACGATCCAGAATCACTCCAGACCCTTCAGATTCACAGCTCCATGTTGGTGCTTCTTCTCTTCAGTTCACCTCACTCATTTTCTATAGGGTTCAGGTCAGAGGACTGGGTTGGTCATGGCAGAAGCTTGGTTTTGTTCTCAGTGACCCATTTTTGTTTTGATTTTGATGTTTGTTTGTGGATCATTGTCCTGTTGGAAGATCCAACCACGGCCCATTATAAGATTTCTAGCATGGACAGTCAGTTTTTAATTTTTTATATGTTGGTATTTAATTGAATCCATGATGCCATGTATCTGAACAAGATATCCAGGACCTCCAGCAGAAAAATAGGCCCACAACATTAAAGATACAGCAGTATATTTCATTGTACACATGGGGTACTTTTTTATCCCTGTGTGCACCAAACCCATCTTGAGTGTTTGCTGCTAAAAAGCTCTTTTTTTAGTTTCATCTGACCATAGAAGCCAGTCCCATTTGAAGTTCCAGTCGTGTCTGACAACTGAATATGCTGGAGTTTGTTTTTGGATGAGCGAGGAGAATTTTTCTTGAAACCCATTCGAACAACATTTTTTTTTTTTTTTTTTTTTGAGGCTTTCTGACCCCAAGACTCAACTAATCTCTGCAGTTCTCCAGCTTTGATCCTTGGAGAGTCTTTGGCCACTCAAACTCTCCTCCTCAGCGTGCATTAGGATGATATAGACACACGTCATCTTCCAGACAGATTTGTAATATCTTTAGTTGATTGGAACTTCTCAATTATTGCCCTGATGGTGGAAATGGAGATTTTTTAATGTTTTAGGTCTTTTCTTACAGCCACTTTCTAAATTTGTGAAGTTCAACAATCTTTTGCTGCACAACAGAAATATATTCTTTGGTTTTACACCTTGTGATCAATGATTAAGGGAATTTGACCTTTGTGTTCCTCATATTTATAATCCTGTGAAACAAGAAGCCAAGGCTGGGCGATTTCATGATCCTAGTCACCCTGGTATGATAAAAAAATGCAAATATGAATGGGAATATATTTCAGAGATATATTAATCATAAGAATTTCTAGGGGTACCAATAATTGTGGCCATTGTGTACTACAGAAAATATTTATTTCCTAATGTGATTTCCCCCACTTTCACTTTTTTTTTTTTACTTCAATTAAAGGTTAGATTTTTTTTTAAAATTTTTGAATGAAAGATCAAATGGATAAACAATGCAGACTTATTTTCACAGCCTTTTTTGATCATATTTACCAAGGGTATAAATAATTTTGAGCACAACTGTATGTATGTATATATATATATATATATATAAAATTATGAAAATTATTTTCTCCTACCCCCATTGACATTTTTTTCCCCTTGTTTTAACCTTAAGTCAAAGCAAGTTTGGTGAGAAGTATGTTTTAATAGTTTTAAACGTTGGTTCTCTGAAATATAATATAATATAATATAATATAATATAATATAATATAATATAATATAATATATGTATTCAAGATATTCTCAGAAAACAAGTCTTGATATATATTAATCCAATTTGACACTTTATTAAAGACTAATTAGGTGAAACAAGTCTTACAATGAAAAATGACATAAAACATTATGAAACTTAATTTACTTTTCTTACCCCATTGATAAATTGTGTTATTGTTTTTTGTTTTCCTTTTTTAAGCTTAAATCAAGCTTAGTGATATTTACGGTTAAAACAAGAAAATGGAAAAGGAAGTTGGGTTAAAAAATCACGGATACACCATCTTCTTCATTACCTCAGCATGTTCTGGACATGTTTCACTGTTTTGCAAAAGAGATCATGCATTTGCTCACCGCTCAATCTCTAACACACAGGGATGACAGCACTGACACGCTGGAACAAAACCACGTATCATTTAGCAAAATAATCATCCTTTTACCAAAACTAATTAAATGCTGCAATTAGGGATGATGGATTATTATTTTTTTTTTAACATGTGTAGGGCAATTGACATGATTCATTGTTTTATAAGCATCTTGCGTGATATACTGGACCATTCTGTGATGTGTTATGCAATTTCTGTGAATCAGTAATTTTACGGTTAGCTAAATCCCTGTGACACTCTCAACCTATTAAAACATCGCCTCATAGAAAGCTTTCATTTAGCCACTTCGTTGTTTGCCATTTCAGAGTAATTTGTTCATTTTCAGCGTAGCTAATCCTGTTACAGACTGATTTCCCAGGTACATTCTCACAGCCTCGAGAGTCCATGAAATAAAAGCAAACGTCTGCCAGAAGCATCCAGAGAGAGAAGACAAGAATTACAAGACACGCTTTGAAGTCCAAATCACACCTGGTGTAACCCAGGTAATAAATTTAGGTTATAAAAATGTTGTAGGAACGTTGTTTGAAATGTTTCTAAATGTTGAAATGTCCAGTTTTCTTGTCATGATTAGAACGTTATTTAAAGGTTACCAAGATGTTCTACTAACTTTACTTTCACCCAAAATATGTTACTTTTTACATTTATTTTAATATTTCAAGAACATTAAAATGTGAAGTTAACTTGTAGTGATTAGAACATTATTTAAAGGTTACAAAAAGAATTTTGAAAGTTCTGATTTTATTTTTTACCCAAAATATAACATTATTTGAATGTATATTTTTTAAATTGAAATTCCAGTTTTCTTGCTGTGATTAGAACATTATGTAAACATGACTAAAAAGACTAAAAAGTTTATTAAACATTCTATTAATTTTATTTTCACCCAAAATATAACATTTTCTTGTTGTGATTAGAATGTTATTTAAAGGTTTTTGAGAATGTTGTTCTAATAATATTTTCTCTCAACGTTATGCTATATATGCAGTCTATCGATTCAGCCACTAGATGTCGCATATGAGCGCAACATCCCAGACCAAAATTCGAAGGGAGGGGCTTACATACGATAACAAACACGCCTTGGCTGTCCCGACTGCAGAAAAACCGAACAGAATCTCAGATTACATCAAACACAGAGGGTTTCGGACTTCACTTTCAGCCAAGGATGTCATTACTATGCTATATCTTTACATAGCAAATAGTTGTTTGCCGATTTTCTATATATATATATATATATATATAAGCAATATCACACATATGGCTGTAAATCGGCACGGCTGTGATATGGCCATAGGTAATCACAGCGTGCCAATATACAGTCATATCGCACAGATATGAGTGTGATATTGCGTTTATACAACAGTTCACTGGCACAAGTGTGTAATTACATAAGAAACAACAACGGAGTGTCTTTAAAAACTCTCTTTTGTACAGAACTACTTCCTTCCGCCACAGATTCAAATCTCAGTTTGACAGTTTAACAACTGAGCCCAAACCTCCATTACTAATACGAAAACGTCACTTTAGTAATGAAAGCTTATTGTATTACTGTATTAAAAGCAATGTATTATGTGGAATAGAGTATTATGAGAGAGAGATGGACTGAGCGAGTGTGATTACCTGCATCTTATACAGCATTCATTCTTCAGCTCAATCTCATATTCACAATAAAACATTAGTTTGAATGTCTGCTGAGGAAAGCGATATCTGTGTCATTCTATCCTTTCATCTATTATGGGTGATTTCAGATGACAGCGGTGCTTAGTGCATTTGTTGGCTGCATCTTACAAGCTGTTGTTGAAAGTAAAAATAACTTCCTTTTACAACCCTTTTCTAGTCTCTTTCAATATAAAAGTCTTTACTGCTGACTCATAAAAACAGTCCCTTGTCGCCATCTAATGGCAGAACAATGTAACCAATCATCATCACGAACACACACACTGTTTCTAAATACTAAATACTATTATTGAATACTACTATTATTTATATGAAATATAATTTATTGTATAATAATATTTAATAAACTACAACAAAAAACATTATAAATGTTGCTAGGCAATTCAGTCAAAAGTACAAAGGCAGCGTTCTGATATACAGCACTGAAGTTACATAAAAATAACCTGATGAGCTTTTGCCCTTTGCCAAAACTATCTGTGGCAAATTCCAGAAGATCTGGCTGAGGTGAGGCTGCTCTCTCCACGGGTTTATGAGCGCTGAACGGCCACTGACACCCTGGAGCTCACATCTCCGAAAGCGTTGCAGCAAATTTTCAAACAGACCTTTTCTTTATTAACAAATCGCATATTTGAAGTCTAAACAACTACATTCTCATCTAAAAAACTCTTAAACCTACATTCTGTGACACAAAAACAGTATTATTTATAAAATTATAGTGGATTTGGGTGTCTGCCATGACAGTCGCTGTGAGAAATACTGCAAGCAGAGTGATACAAACAGTGAAACGGTTGGAGTTCTGTGATCACTAGAATATCACACTCCTCTCAGCCAATCAGATTCAAGGGCCAGAAAGAACTATCTATCTATCTATCTATCTATCTATCTATCTATCTATCTATCTATCTATCTATCTATCTATCTGTCTGTCTGTCTCTGTCTGTCCGTCTGTCTATCTGTCTGTCTGTCTGTCTGTCTGTCTATAGCATCTTTTATCTATAGCAAGTTTTTAATAATATTAGTTTCATCACAAATAAGCCCCATTATTATACCTCATTCAGGCAACCTACCTGATTTGCATGGTTCCTTACCAAATCATGCAATGCGAACAGCATGCAGACAAATGCTAATCCCATTGTTTCATCATTGCATTGCCAGAGATTCAGTTAATTTTCAGTTAAAAAATGGTAAGATAGATTTGTTATGTTTATTTCTGCCAATAAATAAGATTGTGGAGTGCACCTTGGACAACCCATGTTCATTCAGAGTTAGCTGGTCTTTAATAACATCCTTAAAACGTTAGCACATGATTTATACATCGTTCATGGAACATTTTTCTGAAACATTTTAATTAGACATTTGTCTAGTTTCCAATCAGAGTTCAGAGAACATTCAAAAGTAACTTTCCCATAATGGTTCCCGTGTAAAGTCAATTCTGAGAATTGTTTGTAAATACATTATAAATGTTAGAAATGCATTGCTGAAACATGTTACAAAGACTGTGAACTACATAGTACTTAAAGTCGGCATGAAACGGAAGTTGCGACTGTTTTTTTTTCTCTACTGTGACGTATATTCGAGTGAAACGGCATCTGAAATGAGAGGGCGGGACTTGATTTCGTCTTTTGAGAATTGATTGGATCGTTGGAAGTTGGGGTGTTACTAACAAAATGGAGGCAGATCTGAAATGCCAGTTTGCGGTTAGTTGTGGGGGATTTTCCCCTGTCATTTATCCCAGCGTTTACCCCTTACGTCACTAGCTCCGCCCTTGCGCTATCACTCATGACCGGAAGTGACCTAGAGGAGTCGTTTTGAGGGGGAGGGGAGGTTAACATTTTTGATTAAAGATTACGAGGGCACATGAATTTTAAAAAAATAATGAAGTGCACGGATAAATTATTTATAATAAACACTACAGTATTCCATCAAAAAATAAGAATATTCAATTTTGATTTCATGCCGACTTTAATGGTGGAGTTATACCGTTAAACAGTTTTTCACCATTTTCGTGATCAGGATTTTTTGGGCGGGGCTAAATCGGGACTCGATGATGCAATGGAGCCACCGAGCACGGCCCCTCCCACAACACTATAAGAGCTGTGTTCGACTTGAAGCAGCACTGATTGCACAGACCGATCGCTGTGTGACATCAAAGTACAGTGAGAGCTATAGAGAGCAGAAGCTCATTATGCTTTCGAATCGCTCTCGCGGTGCTTTGATGTCAAACACTGATCGTTCTGCGCAGTGCTGCTTTAAGTTGAACACACACCTAATAACTAGAGCACATCAGTGGTTCACGGCTCAATCGCGAGTTACTGTTATTACCGTTAGTTACTACAGCCTACAGTTTGCTATCTAGCTATGCCTTCGTCACGTTAATACGTGGTTGCGATAATTTACAAAACAACTGAACTCGGTCTCCTTATTTAAATTAAGCTTCTAGAGCAATGCTTCCCAAACCTCTCCTGGAGGACCCCCTGCCCTGCACATTTTGTATGTCTCCCTAATCAGACACACCCAATTTAGTTCTTGCAGTCTCTACTAACGAGCTAATGAGTGGAATCAGGTGTGTTAGATAAGGGAGACATACAAAAGGTGCAGGGCAGGGGGGCCTCCAGGACAGGTTTGAGAAGCACTGTTCTAGAGGAAGACAGTTGAGAGAGACGGCAGCTTTGCCGCGAGTGGGCGTGGTTTCAGCGCCGCCAGCAGACACGCCCCCAGCGTTTGAGAGCAGAGAATACGGCTTATTTTTTCATGATTTTGATACCTTATTTTATTTACTTGGCGTTTTTTTTAGCATTCAAATTTGGCTGGGTGGTTAATAACACATTTTTCTGTGGTGTGACAAACTCAGAACACACATTTAATATTGACTTTACACGGACTTTAATGTTTTCTCTAATATTCACATAACCATTTTTTTTTTCTTTTTCTAATATTTGAAAAATGGAAGTTTTAGAGAAAATTCACAAATAACATTTTCATAACTTATAACATTTTGTTAGCTAGGGATAACCTGATGGGCAAACACATGCACTGAGCTAATGCGTAAAGCAATGAACATGCCCTCTCTCTCAAGGGCAGGTGAGATGTTCTTCTGTTTGCTGAGGAGGACACAGTCTGTTGATGGTAGTTCAGAGACAATACTAACACTGGCTTTGAGTGTCTGATGGTCTGATCAGAGGCAGCGTTTCATTTGCTGAGCTGTGATCTTCATGCAGGTAGCAGCGCAGTGCAGGAATGCTGGTTTCACTCCAAATTTTATTTCAAAGGTAGACGATCAATAAAGCCTCTTTTCATCTCCATGTGCAGAATAAGCATTTGATAATTCAAGAACAGGGCCATTCTTATTATGCAGCACAATTTTCCAAAAAAATAAATAAATAAAATAAATAAAATAAAATAAAATAAAAATAAATAAATAAATAAATAAATAAATAAATATATATATATATATATATATATATATATATATATACATCCTTGTGTTGAGCATATAAAATAAAAAAGGGCATCTCAGACTTTCAGAAATATGCTCTGGTCAGTCTCAGACATTTTAATTGCATTAATTATAGCTTAATAATTAATGGCAAGAAAATAAATAGGATGCCTGGCTAAGATGGGTGGAAAAAAAGAACTGACGTTTAGTCACTTACATAACATCCGCCACTGAATAAAAAAAAAAAAGGTAATTGCATTTGCAATTCTTTTTCTCATAATTGTGAGTTATAAATTCAGAATTGCAGGATATAAACTCGAAATTGCGAGAAAAAAGTCACAGTTGTGAGATATAAACTTGCAGTTCTGAGAAAAAAGTCAGAATTGCGAGATAAAGAGTCACAATTACCTTTTTATTTCTTATTTAGTGTTGGAAACAAGTGGCCATATAAAGGTGTAGATTTGTAAGTTCGATATTTTGTTGTTGTTTCACAAAAAATACTATTCAGATTTTTTTTACTTAAAAATGTCGTTTAATTCTGTTACTTGCCATTTCTTTGTAATTATTTGTGAAATTGAATTGCAATTCCTGAGTAAAACCTTTCAGTGAACTTCTGTACTTTTTTCAAACAGTATCCATTTTTTTAAGTGAGACAAAACAACTAAAAACACAAACATGAAATAACTGATCCATACCATTATTCTTGATGTCTGTGATCTTGTTTTCCCACCAAAATGTTTCCAGGTTCAAGAAACTAAGACACACATGGAATATATATATATATATATATATATATATATACATTTTTTTTTTTTTTTTTTTTTTTTTTTTTTAAATAAACTGCCAAATAATTTTTACATTAGAAATGGTAACATATGCTCAAGCCAAGTGTTTGCTTAATTTTATGATATTAATATGACATTTTGATAAAAGACAACTAACAGCTTCCCTTTTTATCCATTGAGTTTAATGTTTTATCCAGCAAGGTCATAGACAATAATACTGCATTTCAACACAAAATAGCTAGTAGGGTATTTTTGTGTGCTGTTCAAAGATGTACCAATATAATTTCTATTGGTTTATGCTGGTTATTTGTAGAGATCTGGCCTGTAAGATGCTGTCCCAGTCACACAGGCCACTGCTGCTGAATCCCAGCCAGGAAAATGTGGCTCAGTACATTGCATACAATCCAGACTTCAGTCCTCGCTGAGACACAGATAGCATGCAAGTCAGCTGTAAATGTGCAGAGACACCAGAGCAGCAGCAGCCGAGAGACGCGAGCAAAGCAAAGCTGAGAGAACAGCAATGAGAAAACACCCCAAACACCACAAACACCATCCCAAACATTTCTGTCAGAACGACTTCAGACTTGCAGATCTGTACAGAAAGTCAGATGATTTACTACACTGAGTATTTCGCTTAAGAACAGCCGTACATTATGACAAGGTTATCATCAATGAGCTACAAGGGAATTTTCTCTGCATGAAAAATAGACTGAGTGTTGAAACTTTATTGTAAACTAGGTAAGGAGAATTTAATTATATAACACATTTCATACAGTGCTATTTTTTTTATTTTTAATGTATTATTTTTTAAATAGGTTCAGAAGAAATAATAATAAAAATACAATAAAAAGTAAGAAACATAAGTAGAAAAGTATAAATGAGCTAAAATTAAACAAAGGTTGCAACTGAATGCTGCAACTGTTAAATATCTCATATGGCAAAAAAGTAAAATATGTTTTAAAATATATTTATGTTTAATTTTCAGGCAATGATTTGTACATTTTTGTAAATATATAAGATAAATGTTTTTTAAAAGCATTTAAAATATATATTTTGCCCTCCATATATTTCAGTCCAAAAAATACATTCACACACATTTTATTTAAAGAAAAATATATATAATATATATTACTAAGCTTCACTTTTTACAATATACATTTTGCAAATGTTTAAAGTATATTTTGGACAGATTTCTTTGCTGTATGAGATGGGTGGGTGACAAAAAATGTGCACCACTTACATAAAATCTTTGCATTTTTTTTTTTTTTTTGTAAAGAAATGGTTAGGAGGAAACAAAAAATGACTGACTGCATCACTGAACTGACATTGAGCGAGCAGCAGTGGTTTGGAGAGTCGTCTCATCCGTTCACACATGGCAGGTCACTGCTGAACTTTAGCCCAGACAAAGCCAGCAGCTCTTTGCCAACCGTACTGTACTTTTCATCAGGATCATCTTAAGTATTGGGGCAAGATGATGTTCTGTTCATCTGACAGCTGAGAACATGCAGCATGAGGATTAAAACACAATGGTGTACTGATGCAATAAATATATATTTATATACACAAGTTTCACAATTTGAGTTGAATTACTGAAATAAATGAACTTTTCCACGACATTCTAATTTATTGAGATGCACCTGTATATATGCAGGATTATATGCATTATATATAAACTATACCAGGAATAAAAGTCTTCTGCTCATCACGCCTGCATTGAATTGTTCCAAAAGTACAGTAAAAATTAAAAATAGATGTTTTGCATGTGAATAAATGTTAATATGTAGTTGATTGTTGTGATCAAAGCTGAATTTTCAGCATCATTACTCCAGTCTTCAGTGTCACATGATCCTTCAGAAATCATTCTAATATCCTGATTTGCTGCTCAAGAAACATTTATCATTATTAGAAATGTTAAAAACAGTTGTACTGGTGAATATATATATATATATATATATATATATTCATTTATTTATTTATTTATTTATTAATTAATTTATTTATTTTTTTGGAAACTGCAATACATTTTATTTTTCAGGATTCTTTGATGAATAGAAAGTCCAAAAGAACAGCATTTGTGTGAAATAATCTTTTGTAACAGGGATTTTGATCATGTGACACTGAAGACTGGACTAATGATGCTAAAAATTAAGCTTTGATCACAGCAATAAATTGCATTTTTACAGATATTAACACAGAGAAAACAGTTATTTGAAATTGTAATAATATTTGCGAATATTACTGATTTTAATGTATTTTTGAAAGCGCTCGTGTGTGTGTGTGTGTGTGTGTGTGTGTGTGTGTGTGTGTGTGCTAAAGGCATTAAGGCTAACATTCACCCAGGGACGAGTGCAGCTGATATGGATGACTCACTCACTCACTCACTCTCTCTCTCTCCTCTATTTCTGCAGTTTATCTCCAGGCTTTTAGTCCAACAGCCAAAAAAGAGGGTGACGTGGTCTTGGGGTGCCTGGAGTCAATTAAGCTTTGGATGTTCTGTATGCATCTCAAGAAGCAGGCGTATACATCCGCTCATAGCTTGACATTTTGGCCTCACTTTGCTGATTTGAATGTGTTTTGTGTTAATAACTCTGGATGATCTGTATCATACCATCCAACAGTGGATGATTATTCCCTGTTGGCTGGGATGGGGTTCTTTCTCACAACTTTCACTAACAAGTTATTTGATGTTTTGTGGAATGTTCTTACAACTTTATTAATATTTAATATATGTTCTCATAATGTTGAGAGAAAATATTCTTAGATCAACATTTTCAAAATGTCCTTATGATGTTATTTGTTCTTGATGAACGTTCTAATAAACATTTCTGTAACCTTTAGATAACATTCTAATCATTACAAGAAAACTGGACATTTTGTTCTTAGAATCTTCAAATAAACATTCAAATAACATTGTAAATTGGTTGAAAATAAAGTTGGTTGAACGCTGAAAGAAATGTCATTGTAACTTTTAAATATCATTCTAATCATGACAAGAAAACTAGACATTTTAACGTTTTTGAAGCATTCCAAAACGATGTTCCCACAACTTTTTTGTTACCTGGGAATAACTTCCAACTACTTGTGAAAAGATGTTTATGTATGTATTTATTTTATGTAAATGCCTAGTGCACATGCACACACACACACCCCAAAAACTCATGCTGATGTTGTAATTTCAGAAGAGAGAAGTCAGCGCAAAACAACATTCTAAAAATTCTAATTTTAATATTCTAAAAAATGTTAAAATGTCAAGTTTTCTTGTTGAATGTTACAAAACGTTTCCTAGAATGTTTCATATCATAAGAACCTTCTGTGAATGTTGATCTCAGAACATACAGTATGTCAAATGTTAATAAAGCATTCCACAACCATTACTTTAAGCATGTTTTGTCCTAGCATTTATGTAACATATATATAAAAAAAAAACATTGTGAGAACGCTCCCTGTTAGTTGGTTCTGTAGTATCATACTAGCTTTTACGCAGTGTTTTTTGGCTACAGCTCAGTTTTCAACATTTTCCTTTCAAAAGTCTCTAACTTTCAGGACCTTGTGGTCAGCAGCTTCTTCAGCTGCTTCTAGCCGTCATGACCCACTGACCGTCAGAAACGGTGGTCTTTTGTCTTTCATCTTAAATCTGAACATCAGCGCAGTTCCCACATCTTCGGATCTATTAGTAAGTTTCAGTTCAGCTGATGACAGAAAGAGTGAGTCAGCCTGCAGGGAGGACAGACAATTCCTGTGTTTTTCAAATCTGATCTTTGGGACTAATTTTGCAATTGAAATATTCATCAAATAAAATGTAAACATGTTCCAGCACACTTTGCAATGCTCCAAGTGGACTTTCTCCTACATCTACAGCTGGGAATAGAAAGAAAGCTGAGAAGAAACACTCGGAACCACTTATATTTGACCAATACCTTTTTCTTTCTGGTGAAAATGGTACGACAGTATATTATCCCTGAGGAAAAACCTCTGCCTACTAGTCTGGCTGCTGGAAAAATCTACAAAAACAGAGCTGAGAAGCAATTCATTAATTGAATTTAGTAGCTGCTATAAAAGGATCAGAGTTTGGATAAAAGATTGGAATAATTAAGATTTTTTTTTTGTTGTTGTTTGAATAAGTCTCTTTTGCTCACCAAAGCTGCATTTATACTTGTTCAAAAATACAGTAAAAAAGTAAAATTGTGAAATATTATTACAATTTTAAATAGCTGCTTTCTATGTGAAAATGTTAAAATGTAATTTATTTGTGCGATCAAAGTTGAATTTTCAGCATCGTTACTCCTCTCTTCAGTGTCATATGATCCTTCAGAAATCATTCTAATATGCTGATTTTAAAATATTATTATTATTATTATTATTTTTAGATTTTCAAATGTTAAAAAAGAAAAAAAATTCACAATATTACTGATTTTACTGTATTTTTGATCAAATAAATGCAGCCTTTGTGAGCAGAAGAGACATATATATGCAGAAGATATATATATATATATATATATATATATATGTTTATACGTCTCTCTGATGCAAAGGATATGCTCTGCACATTTTACATCAAAGTAAGCCAATTCTATAATCACTAAAGACTGGTTGTTTTAAAACCTGCTGACAAATGCTAATTTGACTCTTCAGGCTCACAAACTTTCCTCTGTTGGGTCTGAGTAAATGGCAGGTAATAAATGGCTAGAGACTCTGTACATGCACTTTGGCTTAATCAATAACTCTCGGAGTAATATAAGCCACTGATTAAACTCCACCTGTACAGATAGCAGGCAGCTCAGCTGATGGAGATACGGTTAGCAACGGCTCTGGCAGATCCCTTATCATCAGCCAATTTATGAGCCATTTATTGTGATAGGTTCTCAAAGCGCTCTGAGGTACTTACAGCTGCGTGACTGAGGCGTCCTTTATAAGCAGTACTTAACAAAGGTCTTGGAAAATTTACATATAATGATGTACCGATAGTGTGCCATTCCAGAAATCATTCTGGTTAAAACAATAACAAAAACTGAGAGAAAAGAAAAATAAACAGATTTTCCAATGCTATAAATGATATAGAGCACAACATTGAAAAAGGATAATAATTATTGCATAAATATTAATTGGTAGAATAAAATTCTCTTAAAATCCAAAATGAAAAAGAAAAAACATATTAATGAACAAAAATATATTATACTGATTCAATCAAGTCCGTCTCCCTGCTCTGTCAGTCTAGTTTTTAGAGTATAACTATTTTGAAATAAACTTAAATTTTTATATTCATAATCAATGACTGCAAGCCAATATTTTGATATTTGATTCTGTTAGATTTACTTCCAATTTACATCCAAAACGTACATCTGTTATCTATTGTATAATGTTTCATGGGATGAGTAGTTTATTCATTCATAAAACCATTTTTATGAATACATGTACATAATATTATTTACTCATAAAATAATTTTTATGTATACAGTCTTGTACAACATTGAAGTTCGTCTGGTTTTGCTGTAATATAAGATAAATATTTATCAATGCAGATTATTTAATTGATTTATTTATTAATTAATTTTATACTTACACTGTAATAAATTATTTAATTAATTTATTAAATATAAGTGATTCATTTTATTAATATTAATTAAAAATATTTATTATAAATATATAAATATTTTTATCAACACTATATTTTAGTCCATTTTTTGCATATAGGCATTTATGATTTATAAAACAAACACTATAAAACTATTTAATTAGAATATTTAATATAAATATTTTTATCAAAACATTTTTAAAAGATATTTAAATAATATTATATAAAAATAATTTAATATAAATATTTTATCAACTTTTTTGCATATAGGCATTTATGATTTATGAAACATAATATGTTTAATATTTTAAAATATACAATATAGTTGCATTTAATAAATGCAAAAATGTTGTATGAGATAAATATAGTTTTTTACACAGTTTAATTTTATGTTTTTTAAAATCGCTTTTTATGACAACTGAGCAAGCTACTTATCCACTGTGTTAAAACAAATCTATGCAGAATTTATGCAAATTACATACCATTTTAGGCAGTTTATAACTTCACGTTGGATTTGACCTGTGTGTAAATGGGTTACGTTTTGGATGCAAATTGAGTAAATTAAATTTCAAGACTAGTTCAAAGCTACAAAACAGGCCTCTGCGAGTGTTATTGTGTTGGAATCTCTGCTGATCTTCATGCACTCGTTCTCACACCGTAACTGACCTTGAGAGGATCTGAGCATCTTACCCACCAATCGAGAGCAGGGGGAGGAGACTTTAAGCACAATTAACTGATAGTGAAGTGATCAACCAGATAATCAACTTAAAACATTTAACCACATAAGCTCACAGCAGCGGCCGTGTCTGTGCCAGTGCACTCGGATGTGTTTCACACACACACACACACACACACACATTACTGTACATCCCATTACAATGTGGGCCATGTCACATGACTGCATCACTGACACTTACCCTGTGGGCAACAGGTCAGGAAGATCATTTCATTAAGTGAGCAGAGCTGCTGACCTTCATGCATTGTTTGCTTGGCTTTGGCTCATTTGTGCCGCTGCAGTGGGATCCTGTGTAATCGCTCTCTTGTTAGTGGAGTATTAGCAGATCTGACTGTGTTGTTAACCAGGCTGAGCAGATCGAGTTCCTCTCTCACTTTATATCATCACTCCACCAGTGTTTACAACATCGAACATGATATTAGCCCTCAGCATGTGACTGCAGCTAATAGAGCGCTTCACTCTTCTGCATTTATATATATACTGTACTGTATACTTATATCTCTCTGTTAGTGCTACTGGATCTTAGCACCGTGTTTGACACTATCGACCACAACATTCTTTTGAATAGACTAGAAAATTATGTTGGCATTAGAGGAAGTGCATTGGCATGATTCAAATCATACTTATCTGACCACCATCAATTCGTGGCAGTGAATGAAGAGGTATCATACCACTCACAAGTGCAGTATGGAGTACCTCAAGGCTCAGTACTAGGACCATTACTTTTCATGCTTTACATGTTACGCTTGGGAGATATCATTAGGAAACATGGTGTTAGCTTTCACTGTTATGCTGATGATGCTTAGCTGTATATTTCTTTGTGGCCCAACAAAACATACTAATTTGCAAAACTAAAGGAATGCATAGTTGATATAAAAAACTGGATGACTAGTAATTCCTTACTTTAAATTCTGAAAAAACAGAGGTGTTAATTATAGGACCAAAAACCTCTGCATGTAATAACCTAGAACACTGTCTAATACTTGATGGCTGCTCTGTCAATTCTTCATCATCCATTAGGAACCTAGGAGTTCTATTTGATAGCAATCTTTCCTTTGAAAGCCACGCTTCTAGCATCTGTAAAACAGCATTTTTCCATCTCAAAAATATATCTAAATCACAACCTGTGCTCTCAGTGGAAAATGCAGAAACGTTAATTCATGCGTTCATGACCTCAAGGTTAGATTATTGTAATGCTTTATTGGGTGGTTGCTCTGCACGCTTAATAAACAAACTCCAGCTGGTTCAAAACGCAGCAGCTAGAGTTCTTACTAGAACCAGGAAGTATGACCATATTAGCCCGGTTCTGTCAACACTGCACTGACTCCATATTAAACATCGTATGCAATTTAAAATATTGCTTATTACCTATAAAGCCCTGAATGGTTTAGCACTTCAGTATTTGAGCGAGCTCTTATTGCATTATATAGTCCTTCACGTCCACTACGATCTCAAAACTCTGGCCATTTGATCGTACCTAGAATATCAAAATCAACTGCGGGTGGCAGATCCTTTTCCTATTTAGCTCCCAAATTCTGGAACAATCTACCTAACACTGTTCGGGAGGCAGACACAATCTGTCAGTTTAAATCTAGATTAAAGACCCATCTCTTTAACCTGGCTTACACATAACATAACACACTAACACATCTCTACAATTCAAATCCGTTAAAGGATTGTTAGGCTGCATTAATTAGGTCAACCGGAACCAGGAACACTTCCCATAACACACAATGTACTTGTTACATCATTAGAAGAATGGCATCTACGCTAATATTAATCTGTTTCTTTCTTATTCTAAGGTCACCGTAGCCACCAGATCCAGACTGTATCCAGATCAGATGGTCACTGCAGTCACCCGAATCCGGTCCATATCCAGTCCAGATGGTGGATCAGCACCTAGAGATGACCTCTACAGCCCTGAATGTCAGCAGAGACCAGGACAACTAGATGAGCCCCAAAGACAGATCACCTCCAAAGACCTCGTCACCAAGATGGCCGTCGGGACAAGACCACAGGAACCAGATGAGTCCTCTGCACAATCTGACGTTGTTTGCAGCCTAGAATTAAACTGCTGGTTTCGCCAGGCCAGAGAATGGCACACTATTTCGACACACTATTTCCCTGTTAAATACTGTAAAGCTGCTTTGACACAATCTGCATTGTAAAAAGCGCTATATAAATAATGGTGACTTGACTTGACTGTATATGAAGAGTTCATTTGCAAAAACCATTAACTCAGAAATCACATTTTTTACTGCGCATTCCAAGTGATATCAGTCAAACTGCAGTTGGGTTGTTTTGATTAAGTAATAATAACTTAAACAAATACAGGTAATTTATCTAATTAAAGTTCATTGAAAGTATGTTTTTTATTTACATATTAAAAGTTTGTTTTATAGCAAAAACAGATAAGTCCAACAGTCGCTTTTTGGCAAAAGCAGATAACTCCACATTTCAAGTTTTAGAGTTTAAAAAACACTCGTTTAATCTTTGTAATCTCCTCAGATGACAATGTAGATGCCTGACAAAGGTTGTTGTTGTTGTGATCATAGACTGTATGGATATGATTACACGCAATACACTGAGCTTTTCCCTCACCATTGTAACACACTGCTTTTGCAGGGTTCAGTGAAAACCTTTCAGCTTTTATTTTCCTTTACGCCCTGAAGATATCATGGGTTCATCAAGTTCGTCGAAATTATCCATCCTCGATAACTTTCAGTCAGCTTTGACGAAACTCCTCTCAGCTAGCGCGTCTTTTCAAAGTGAAAGTAGCCTTGTCACCTGACCTGATTACAGAGCGCTGATTCGCTAAAATGGACTTATCAGCCTCTGATCAAAAACAACAAGGGCTTGTCGGCTTCTGCAGTAAAATGTGAACTCGCGATGCCTTGAAAGTGGACAATACCAGCTTTTTTGACAAAATGTGTTTAGGGTTCAGATCGCGCTATATGTGGTGAATAATGCACGGAAATCAGTTCTTTTTTTTTTTTTTTTTGAAAGTGGCGTTTATTGGTTTTTGCAAATAAACTCTTCATATATTCTATTCTATTACTACTTGTATTACAGTCTTGTGTTACAGTTCTTCTGTTACTTCTGGCAAGGCTCTCTTAAAGTTATGAACAAAGTTCTTCCAATAACATTAATGGAGTCCTTAAAGGTATAGCTCACCCAAAAATGAAAAATTACCCCATGATTTACTCACACTCAAGCCATCCTAGATGTATATGACTTTCTACTTTCAGACGAATTCAATTGGAGTTATATTAAAACAATGACCTGGTTCTTCCAAGCTTTTTAATAGAGGTCTCCCTCCTCTTTAGCCCGGAGGACACGGCATCTAAGATTTTCAACAAGAATGTCAAATTTGGACTCGTCTGTCCATAGAACACTTTTCCACTTTGAAACAGTCCATTTTAAATGAGCCTTGGCCCATAGGACACGACGGCGCTTCTGGACCGTGTTCACATATGGCTTCCTTTTTGCATGATAGAGCTTTAGTTGGCACGGTGGATTGCGTTTACCGACAGTGGTTTCTGGAAGTATTCCTGGGCCCATTTAGTAATGTCAATGACAGAATCATGCTGATGAGTGATGCAGTGTCGTCTGAGGGCCCGAAGACCACGGGCATCCAACAAAGGTCTTCGGCCTTGTCCCTTACGCACAGAGATTTCTCCAGTTTCTCTGAAACTTTTTATGATGTCATGCACTGTAGATGATGAGATTTGCAAAGCCTTTGCAATTTGACGTTGAGGAACGTTGTTTTTAAAGTATTCCACAATCTTTTTACGCACTCTTTCACAGATTGGAGAGCCTCTGCCCATCTTTACTTCTGAGAGACTCTGCCTCTCGAAGACATCCCTTTTATGTTACAGACCTGATATCAATTAATTTAATTAGTTGCTAGATGTTCTCCCAGCTGAATCTTTTCAAAATTTCTTGCTTTTTAAGCCCTTTGTTGCACCCGTGCCAACTTTTTTTTAGACCTGTAGCAGACATCAAATTTGAAATGAGCTAATTTAGTGAATAAAAGTGTAAAATTTCTTTGTTTAAACATTTATGTTATCTATGTTCTATTGTGAATAATATATTGTCTCATGTGATTTGAAAGTCTTTTATAATCAGAATCAGAATCAGAATGAGCTTTACTGGCCAGGTATGTTTACACATACGAGGAATTTGTTATAGTGACAGAAACTCTACAGTGCAACAGAAAGACAGCAACAGGACAGGACACAGATAATAAAAGAATAATATACAAATATACAAATAGGCAATGTACAAAATAGCAAAAACACAATATATAATACAGACAATTATGTGTGTACAGGTCTGATATGTGCATATTTGAAATGAAAAAAAAAAAAAAAGTATGTGTGGTGAATAAATAATGTATAATAGTGTTTTGTGTTCCACGTTTAATGTCAAGTGTTCATGAGATGGATTGCTTGAGGGAAGAATGGATTGCTCAGAGCTCTGTAGCGTTGACCAGACGGTAACAGTTCAAAGAGGGAGTGTGCTGGATGTGAGGGGTCCAGAGTGATTTTGCCAGCCCTTTTGCTCACTCTGGATAAGTACAGTTCTTGGAGAGTGGGGAGGGTTGTACCAATGATTTGCTTAGCAGTCCGGACTACCCTCTGTAGTCTTCTGATGTCAGATTTGGTAGCTGAGCTGAACCAGACAGTTATTGAAGTGCAGAGGACGGATTCAATGATGGCGGAGTAGAACTGTTTCAGCAGCTCCTGTGGCAGGTTGAACTTCCTTAGCTGACGAAGGAAGTACAACCTCTGCTGGACCTTTTTCACAATGGACTCAATGTGATTGTCCCACTTCAGGTCCTGGGAGATGGTGGTGCCCAGGAACCTGAATGACTCCACTGCAGTCACAGTACTGTTCATGATGGTGAGTGGGGAGAGAGCAGGGGGCTTTCTCCTGAAGTCCACGATCATCTCCACAGTTTTGAGCGTGTTGAGCTCCAGGTTGTTAAGACTGCACCAGACAGCCAGCTCCTTAACCTCCTGTCTGTAAGCAGACTCGTCACCGTCCTGGATGAGGCCGATCAGTGTGGTGTCGTCTGCAAACTTTAGGAGCTTGACAGAGGGGTCTTGAGATGTGCAGTCGTTGGTGTAGAGGGAGAAGAGCAGTGGGGAGAGAACGCAGCCCTGAGGAGCTCCAGTGCTGATGGTGCGGGTGCTGGATGTGTATTTTCCCAGCCTCACTAGCTGCTGCCTGTCTGTCAGGAAGCTGGTGATCCACTGACAGACGGAGGTGGGTACGGAGAGCTGAGTTAGTTTATTCTGAAGGGTGTCGGGGATGATGGTGTTAAAAGCGGAGCTGAAGTCTATGAACAGGATCCTCACATAAGTCCCTGGTCTGTCCAGATGCTGCAGGATGAAGTGCAGTTCCATGTTGACTGCATCATCCACAGAACTGATTGCTCTGTAGGAAAACCCTGCAGGGGGTCCAGTAAGGGTCCAGTGGAGGCCTTCAGATAAGCTAAAACCAGTCTTTCAAATGATTTCATGGCCACAGACGTTAGAGCCACAGGTCTGTAGTCATTAAGTCCAGTTTCTTTGGGACGGGGATGATGGTGGAGTGTTTGAAGCTTGAGGGGACTTCACACAGCTCCAGTGATCTGTTGAAGATCTGTGTGAAGATGCGGGCCAGATGGTCAGTACAGGTTTTTAGGCAGGCTGGTGACACACCGTCTGGGCCTGGTGCTTTCCTTCTTTTGTTCTTTTTGAAGACCTGGCGCACGTCATCTTCACTGATCTGAATTGCAGGTGTGGGGGAGAGGCGGGTAGCTGGGGGTATTAATGGTTGTGTGGAGAGGTGTTCAGGGCGGATGTGGGGTGTTTTTTTAAACCTGCAGGAGAACTCATTCAGATTTTTTCAAACCTGCAGTAGAACTCATTCAGATTTTAGTTTTCATTTTATTCAAATTTAAAAAAACGTTCCAACATTTCCGGAATTTGGGTTGTAATTATTAATTAATTTGCTTCAAACCCACTTTAAACCATCATCGAGTGCTTATAATAACTTCTGATTGTGATCTGTAGTTGATTTTGATTCTATAATAGGCAGACATGCACTCTTTGTATGTTTAATAATGCCACACAGATTATTGTCATAAACATCCAGTATTGTTATAAATATACCAGGATCTGCATACAAAACACATACAGAATATATATCGTCATAATCATATGTCTATTTGCTTTCATATTTCATGTGCAGAAAAATGTTTCACTCGATTTTTTTAATACAGAAGATCTAGAGAGTGAATGCGCTCTGACTCATAACACTCGCTCACCTGGAAGAAAATGGACAGAGAGAATAAATCTGTTCTCAGATACCAATGATAACTCAGCATCCACTCTCTTCTCTCTCGGAATACTCTTCTTTGATGTGTGTGTTTACACTGGTTTTTGAAACAAAGCCACCACTCTTGCCTTTTTGTGCAACAGCAGCTGCTCTGGGCACGTGATCTTAGCTCAAATCTGATTGGACGGCCCATTTCATCGCGGAGCGACGTTCGCATAACCAAGAAAAAATGTTTTTAAACATTCAGAGAACTTTCAGAGATAATGTGTTCATAACTTAATGGAAACATTAGCAAAACATTTTTACTAATATTTCTATAGAATATAGAACATATTTCTGTTGTGTCTTTTCAACATTTCGCAGATTTGCAGTTCACGGAGTTCGCTGTAACCATGGAAACAGGCATAAATGCAATTTTACAGCTGACTTTTGAAGTGCAATATTCCCTCGAAATGATTATGTTTTTATATAATAGTCTCCATTCTGCTTAAAGCCATTTTGCGAGGGCTTACTAAATTAATCCTTTGTAAGTTAGCCTGCATTATAACGTCACGGATGACGCTACAGCTTTAAACCATTACTTACACAAGCCTGGCATCACAAGTTATATAATTTCGATGATTTTTTTTGAGCAGCAGACGGGTCACTCCAGGCTGGGCTTCCATCTCTCACAATGACTCATTCTGCTGGACGGGCGATCCTCCCGCATATGCCTCGTTCAGTTGTTCCTGACACAGGGATTCTGCAGAGACCTCAGAGAGCCGGTTTGTTTTGAGTTTAGCAGAGCAGAATTAATCTGAGTCAAAGCCCAGCTCTGTGAACTGTAACCGCGTTCCTATTAGCCAACAGATTTCACCAAATGCATAACAAATGGGTATGAACTTTGTGTTTTATTGTTTGATTTCACTCTAAAAAGATGTAGATGTACATCCCTTTAGAGGGATGTACATCTACATCCTTTTAAACAATTAAAATTTAATTTAATTAAATTTTAACTGTTTAAATTTAATTAAAAACTTCTTTAAAAAAATTACATATTACATATTTTTTACATTTTTTTTTTTTTAATTTTACTAGTTGTTGGTTAGTTACAACCAATTTTTGCTGTAATAAATTTAAAAAATAAAAATAATTCTAACAACAATTCAAAACAAATTACAAATTAGATTATCAGCATGACAATTTAAGTTATTTATTTATTTATTTATTTTGAATATTTTACATACAGTTCTGAATCTTAGTAGTTATACAACCTTATGGTTTTAATTTTTGCTAAAACATTCTACTTATTTCCAGGTTTTAAAAAATCAAGAAAAATCCCATTTAAAATAATTCTAATAACAATTCAAAACAAATTACAAATTTGATTATCAACACTTTAAGAGAAAGCTTTTTTTTTTTTCTTTTTGAAAAATGTAACTACATATGTTTCTGAATTTTAATGGTTGTTGTACAACAATATGGCTTTAATGTTTGCTAAAATTCTTTACTTATTTCCAGGATTAAATTCCAGGAGAAATCCCACTATTTAAAATAATTATGATAACAATTCAAAACAAATTAGAATATCAGAATGACAAGTTACGTGAAAACATTATTATTATAAATATTATAAATGTATATATAAATGTTTAAATTTTTTGCTAAAATGTTCAGCTTTTTCAAGGTTTAAATAAAAAATCTATAAAAATTCTGTTATTTAAAATAATTCTAATAACACTTTATAACAAATTACAAATTGATTTTTTTTTTTTTACACATTTATTTCTAAATTTCAGAAGTTGTAGTTCCACCTTATGGTTTTATTTTTTGCTAAAATGTTCTGCTTATTTCCAGGTTTAAATAAAAAAATTAAAAATTAAGAAAAATCCCATTATTTTTGTCTCAAACCTTTGGACTGACTATATTTTGCTCTCTACATCAAATATGATTTGATGGTTGAAGTGTATTCAATTAGTGCTGGTCACTTATGGCAGATCATACATCACCTGGACCACATGAAAAAATATTGATTTTGTTTTATAAAAAAGTGTCATATGGTTCTGCCCCCAGTGCCAATAGTTAATCATTCACCGTGTGCGTGTGAGTTGTTTGTGCACATCTGTAGGAAGTGGCATGATTAATAGCTGGTTTTGCATATAGATTGGATTTAGTCTGAACTCTCAGCCACGGCAGCATTTCATGTCAAAACGCTGTGTTACAATCCATGCTTTCTGTGCTTTATTGCTGAGCATAGAGAGATATTACATAAGGCAATCCCAGTAATGCATCCTGGGGATTTACAGAGTGAGATAAAGCAGGGGGAAGGACACTGGTTACTCAACACTAACCCATGGGCTACGGCCTTTACCTGACCCACCAACAACTCACACACGACATGACGGAGAGAAACAGACAGGACATTTCATTATGAGGTTTATGCGATGTGAGTGTTCATACGGCACAATAAACAATTCAGTGCTTTTATTTGTGGAGAGATAAGTGGATTGAATGTTTAAGTCAAACGGAATCAATTCCTATTCAGTTTTCAATCCATTTTACTTCCTGAATGTGATGCAACAGGATATTCAAAAAACGTAGGGTGAGATTTTAAACATCTGGAATGAAAAGTCACTTTTTGACTGAATTTTAGGGGGAAAAATCAATAATGTACACTAGATTAATCTTTTTGGCACCATGTTGTTAATTATTTATTTATTTTTTTAAAGACACTATTTTAAGCAGTTATCTCTCCTTCAAATTGGGTTCGAGTGATCTTTGTTATGTTATTTTGGGGGTGTAATTTATAAAAAAAAAAAATATAATATAAAAATGACAGCATTTTAAACAGTTATCTCACTTTCAAAACTGTTTTGAGTGAGATAAGCACAAATGTCTTCATTATGTTATTTAGGGGAGTAATTTTATTAAAAATTACTCCCATAAAAATTTTATTAATATAATATAATATAATATAATATAATATAATATAATATAATATAATATAATATAATATAATATAATATAATGCCTTCAAAAGTTTTGAGCCTTATTGTTTCAATATAAACATATGAATTAATAAACAAGATATTAAGAACATAGAAACAACATATGGATTTTATAACACAGAAATGTATCTTGTTCTTGTTTTTATGAATTCAGCAGCTCTCTTATACACAGTCCAGCATAATTTAACATAAATGTTCATAATAAATGTATTACTTTAAAGTACTGCTGTACTGTTGAGTTTCATGTCATTCTGTACATAAAAATGTTCTGATAAATGCTCTAATTATATATATATTCTTTTTATATTCTTTTTTTTTATTTTTGTGATTTCTTTTTCGAAAATTAAACAAATGCTAAAATAAATTTAGGCATATAATATATAATATACATATAATATACAGAAGCCTGCAAGTACAGTATGTGTTATATTCATTTCTATGCTCGTTCCCATTTTAATGGAGAACCAAAAACAGGTGTCAAGTATTTCTGTAGTTTCACAAAAAAAAAAAGAAAAAAAAAGAAAGGAAAGGAAAGGAAAGGTGGCATTCCCTTATTTACTGTCAATAGAGTCATAAAACACACAGGCAGAATATCCGAATGAGAGGAAGCACAGTATCAGATGAAGAGACAATCAGACTCTCCTCTAACAAAGACATCAGTGCTTGGTATCCATGTTTAATCTTCCTCTCTTTCCACAGAATAGATGTTTTGTACAACAACTGTAAGCCAGGCTGAGCTATATTGTTTTTAGAGTGTCAAATTTGCATAACAATACTTTATGTCTACAGGAGCTGCTGTTAAGCCGCAATATGTTCACAAAGCTCACCTAGTATAATGTAATATCTTAAAGGGACAGTTCACCTAAAAATGGAAGTTCTGTCACTGATGTTGTGATTTATTCATGGAACACACATTAAAAATTCTAAAGATCTTTTTCATATGTTGGCTGTTTACAGGCTGTCAAGCTCCAAAAAAAAAAAAAAAAAAAAAACACCATCGAACTGTCAGTAACATCAAACATTGATTCTGCCTCTTGTAACCAAACATCATGTATCTGTTGTATTGAATTTGTGAGCTGCAGTGAAGGGTGTATTTCAGTGACTGTTGTCTGTTCAGAACACAAAGATATTGATGAAGTCTCTGCTAATGAAGAATGTTCTCAGAACGTTCTGGCAATGTTCTCTCAAAGTTATGAACAAATGTTCTTCCAGTAACATTAATACAACATTTGTTCACATTTGCCTGGCCTTTAATAATGTTTGCTAAATATTAGCACAAAAATGTTACTTATACGTCATTCATGGAACTTATTTTTAAGTGTTTTAGTTTAGTTAAAAATTTTTTTTCAAAATGTTGCTACTTGTTTCAGAACGTTCAGAGAACATTTAAAAGTAACATTCCCGTAATGTTTGTAAAATGATAAAATGGAATGTTTTCTTGACGTATAACCAAGAAAAAACATTTTAAAACGTATTTAAAAAGTCAATATGAATTTAAAATGGGCCCCGTTTACTTTGTTAATGCATTATTATTGTTAATTATTTGTTTAGAGATTCACAGTATTAAAGTGCCCCTATTATGGATTTTTAAAAATGAGCTTTCATGCAGTGTGTAACACAGCTCTAAGTGAATGAAAACACCCTGCAAAGTTTTAAATCTGAAAGTGCACCGTGTATAAAGTTATTGTCTCTCAAAAGAAAGAGTCGACTCTGAATCATTGAAACGAGTCGTTTTTAAAACAAATCCCAAGCCGTTTCATGTTGATATCAACATGAAACATTAACATATTGCCCGCACACTTGTTGCGCGCGCAGACCTGGGAAAACTTGATTTTCGCGTTGGTGTGGATGAAAATGCAAATTTATTCTTTGGCACTAGGTGCCACTTTAGGAGAGTTAAAAGCTCACAAACACTGCTTTAAATGAAATCGACCAATCACCGCAGATTAGTGTCACGCAAAGGAGGGGTTTGGAAAAATAAATCGTTGAGCGAATCGTTTGGGAGTCATTGAGCAAATAAGGTAAAAATAAATGCATATTATAAGAAAATGAAAGTGTTTTTTGACCTTACATGCATGTAAACCTGTTGTTGGGGACTCCCAAAACCAAAATATGAACCTTTCATAATCCATAATTGGGGCACTTTAACATAATGCTGATAAATCCCATTTCCCAAGAATTTTTATTTATTTTTATTTTATTTTTTTTAATAATTGTAATAACAATTCAAAACAAATTACAAATTGTATTATCAGCATGCCAGTTTAAAAGAATTTTTTCAAATTTATTTTTTTTTTAAATGGTTGTACAACCATATGGCTTTAATGTTTGCAAAAATGATTGACCTATTTCCAGGTTTTAAAAAAAATTAAGAAAAATCCAACTATTTAAAACAATTATAATAACAATTCAAAACAAATTACAACTTAGAATGTCAGCATAAGTTACGTGAAAACTTTATTTGAAAATATTACATACATTTATGAATTTCAGTATGTTATACAAATGTATTGTTTTAATTTTTGCAAAAATTTTCTGCTATAAAATCTATAAAAAAATATATATTAAAAAATTTACATTAATTTCTGAATTTCAGAAGTTCTTGTTCCAATTTATGGTTTTAATTTTTGCTAAAATGTTCTGCTTATTTCCTGATTTAAATTAATGTTTGCAAAATGATAAAATGGAATGTTCGCTCAACTTTTTCTCAACGAAGAATTTTTTTTTTATTATTATTAATTAACTTTGCTTTGAACATTCAGAGAAAACATTCACTAAGTTTTACATTTTTATGTTGTTTTTGGACCGTTTTGGATGTTGACGTTTTTTGGAATTTCTGTGAAGATTATCTGAAAATTATTATTGTCATTATTTTGTATGTGTTTGTGTTTACAGAAAACAGCGCACGTTTGAATATAGAACATAATAACATAATTTATACAATTCATTATGGGGTGAAATGCTTCTTTAACTAACTTAATTTAAGACTAATGATGAAGCCATTTTTAGCAATGCAAAGGTTTGCTGAAGCCCAGAGAAACCAGACGGACGATCTCATGTCTTTCCTCTTCCTCCTCCTCCTCCTCCTCCTCCTCTTCCTCCTCCTCCTCCTCCTCCTCCTCCTCCTCCTCCTCTTCCTCCTCCTCTTCCTCCTCCTCCTCCTCCTCTTCCTCCTCCTCCTCTTCCTCATCCTCTTCCTCCTCCTCCTCTTCCTCCTCCTCCTCCTCCTCCTCCTCCTCTTCTTCCTCCTCCTCCTCTTCCTCCTCCTCCTTCTCTGCAGCAGCACTTTAGATTGTCAGACTCTGTCTGCGCCTCCTGCTAGAAAGTTGTGATGAATCCTTTCCAATTTCACTTTCCGCTGTGTGGAAATGAGTCAATCAGTGCATTGTGCTGCAGAAAAAAAAATTGGCCGTGAAATAAACTCAATCCGTGGAAAATGGCTGCTGTTTAGCAAGAGAGAGACTTGAATATACCATCACCTAATCTGAATACCATCAAACCGTTGCCAGATTTTAGGAGGGTTAAATTCCTTTCCATATCTAATATTTGCTCTTGTGCATGAAGCTAAAATCTCCACTAATCTTTGCATTACAGTATGCAGGCTTGCTTTACAGTCAATATTCATATGCATTGATCAGCAGTATGACATGGACGTCCCTCTGGAGGAACGGCTGCCATAAATAGCAACTGATGTGTTTGTGATGTTTGCACCCGAGGGGCATCGGCTTTAATCAGTCGTTCTGTACACGAGCCGCACTGTTAATGTTGAGAATCTATGCCATTTGTGAGCGAATGAACATGCGCTATTCATCACTTCTATACTGGACATGTTTGAAATGAATTTTATGAATGAGCATTTTAATGAGTCGACAGCGAGAGTCAAACTGAGAAGGTGATTTCCGTACAGTAATTATGTTCTTGCAGGAGCTTCTGTATGTCTGCAGTGTTTGGGAGCCGATAAATGCAGGGAAATTGTGCTGCTCAATAAATGTAATGCTGCTGATATTGTAATGTGCTGCGTATCGATTGAAGCCGTTTTAAGCATTGTAGCCCTCTATAAATAACAGGTGTTAACGCTTTATTTTAGGGACCAATTCTCACTATTAACTAGCATGCATATTATTAGCATATTGGCTGATTATTAGTTCTTAAAAAGCACATTTTATTTTAGATCCCTTATTTTAGGTCGGACCCCATACCTAAACTTAACAACTACGTTACTAACTATTAATAAGCAGCAAATTAAGAGTTTATTGAGGTCAAAGTCATAGTTAATAGTTAGTTAATATAGAGAATTAGACCTTAAAATAAAGTATGACCTAATGGGCAATTTCAGTAAATTAAATTAAGTATATAATATAATATAATATAATATATATATATATATAATGTATACTATAAAAATGACACAATTTTTATCTCTCCTTCAAAGTAATTTTGAGTGTTTTACAAATATTCTTAATTATAATATTTTAGGAATGTAATTTTTAGATATTTTAGGAATGTAATTTTTATTTATTTATAATTCAGTTATTTTATAATATAATATAATATAATATAATATAATATAATATAATATAATATAATATAATATAATATAATATAATATAATATAAAAATTACACAATTTTAAACAGTTTTCTTTCTTTCAAACATTTTGGGTTTGCACCTAATTTGATAATATATAGCAACATATATTTTTTTAATGCAAAAAAATCTGACTCGTTCTTGTTTTTAACAGCTCTCTTATACACAACCAAGCATACGTTTGCCGCAACTGTTCATAATACATTTATTTAAACCAAGCGTGTATTTTATGGAGGCTCTTATTGATTTAAAAATATATCTTTGGGATTTTGAGCTTATTTAAATATGTAGCCCAGGGGCCTTCGTAATCATAAAGATAGATGCCTAAGGATGTTTTGTAGTGACATATATATATATATATATATATACACTTCTAGATTCTGTGCAACTCCATGTATGTCAAAGATGTTTGAGGCAAAATTTCAAAGGTTTGTGGCAAATGCTCTCTGAATAAAGGAGCAAAACCCCAAAAGCGTTAGAGTCCTCGTCCCCGTTTCATATCCAGACGCCGGTTTGGGTAGGATATCACACACAAACTAACGAGCTCTAGAGCACAAATAATAAGCTGGCATGACTGTAAAGTTCAGCGTACGCAGGAGGCTGCTGTTTATATAGGGCGCCATTACTTTACTGTTGTCAGGAATGAGGGTAATGCGGCTGATGATGTTTAATGAGCAGCCCTGCTCTCCTCCATCTCGTAGGTAATTTGGGATGAGATGTTAGATGCCAGTTAAGATCTGCCGCTCTGACATTTGTCGCTGTCTGTGACACAAGGACTCTAAAAATAATCCTGGAGGAGATGCAGAGACTCAGCCAGGTGCTCAAGGGCTGCTCTCGTATCGCTTCATCTCAGTCCACATGATACCTCTATATATGAGGCGTTCATCCAGTTAATAGACATTAACAGTTACATCCGTGTCAACGTGGTTTTCACTCAGCTGTTTGATTTCATAATGCTGCTCAAACATGACATCCTTAAAGTATTGTTGTTGTTGGTTATTCATCCAGCAAAAAGCATCCCAGTTTACCTGAATTCACCGCATGTGAGACATGTAATATCTAAGCAAAACTATTCTCCAATGGCATTCACATCAATCTTCCATAAGTATGCAGTGTCTGAATCTTATTTTACTCTAGAAAGCAAAGAAAAAATTAATTATAGTTTAAAAAAAAAAATTAAAAGGACAAGTGGTTTGGAAAATGGATAGAAATTGCATAAATAACATCATTGCATGCTATTATAAGATCATTGCACGAAATATGCCCTTTTATCCCCCAAATACTGTAATATGTCCATTTTACTGTTGATTTTTAATAATAAAATGATCATTAGTAGTGACTCTCATTAGATTCCTATTACTGTAATATGGTAATACATTTTTTAAAAAGTTAAATCAGTAGAAGTTTAGTAATATTACAGTAATTTAGTGACACTGGTGAGAATTATATTTAGCAGTATGATAATATTATGTACTGAACTGGAGTAAAACAATAATGTAATACAGTGTTTTTTTTTTTAAAGTTAAATCAGAAATGTAATTAGTAATTTAGAAAATTTATTCAAATTACAGTAATCAGAATTACATTTTGCAGTATGATAATTGATGCATACTGAACTGGAGTAAAACAATACTGAAATACAGTGATTTTATATTAAATCGGTGCAAAATTATTTATATGGTGCATAAATTTACATTAATTTACAAATTTACATACTGGTGCATAAAGACAAGTCAGCAAAGGTAATATGGTAAAAATGTTAACTAATAAATATCACCTTTCCCAGCTGATTACTTGCATTAAGAATTACAAAATTATTTTGTAGCTATTACTAGTTTCCTGAAAAGTTATGTTTAAATATGCAAATTAGGCATTTTCTTATTAAATATGCACTAATTTGCATGCAATTCCAGAAATCTAAACTTTGGATAAATTCACAGTTTTTATATTATATTATATTATATTATATTATATTATATTATATTATATATATATATATTTATATATTTAGTCATTTAGCAGACACTTTTATCCGAAGCGACTTACAAATGAGGACAAGAGAAGCAATCAATTGTAGTATTAAAACAATAAAACAGATCAAAAACTAAAAGCTAAAAAAAAACCTACATATATGTACAACCACACACACATACATATATATACATTTATAAATTCAATATTCTTTCATTTCCATGTAGTTTGTTGAAGTACTAAAATAACTCAAATTAAATAAAACTAAAACTTAATAAAAAACCTATACAGACATAATAATAAAATGACAAACATTACTCCAACTTTAACTAAAATTAAAATAGACAACAAATAAAAATCAAACTACATTAGTTTATCAGTAATCTTAAAAAAATAACACTGAGCCAAACACACATGCTAAAAAAACAACAACTTACACATAGTAAGAAATGGTTACAAAAACTGAAACAGAAGTGAAACAAGTAGTAGGAAAGAGGAGAAATTAAAAGCGATACTTATATCCCTTGCCGGTGTCCCTGCCCGGTGGAGTCGCACGGTCTTTACACTCTTCGGTCTTCACACGAGGGCTGCCGCAGTAAACCAAGCTTTTTTATACCCGTCTAACAAAATACTAATTGAATTCAATGTTGTGTCCTTCCTGTTTATCACAGCAAATGGCCAAGCAAGCGCAGACACTGACAAGGTACGCGATACAGTACGAGACCAAACACGAGGTGTGTCCCAAATCGCGTACTTATGCACTATTCTATGATGTTTTGTCGTATAAATAGTGGGAGTAGTGTGTTCACACTGAAAATTACAAAAATAAAAAGTGCACTTTAAATACCCGGATAATGCACTTAACTGAAAAAATGAAGTGTGGGATGTTGAACACTTCATGCACTCAACTGTCGCAGCTTTAATGATGTTGCGAAGGGGGAGGGACTATCAGACTCTGATTATTAAGGAGAAAATAACCTTATATAATTCATACACTACATGGTTGAGTGCATAGTGCATAAGTACATAGTGTATAAGTGCATAGTGTATAGTGTGTCATTTGGGACGCAGCTACGATTTCAGCACGTCTCCACACAGTAAACAAAACAAGCGTTTCCTCGCAACGACAACTTCGCTAAACACTAAAGAGACAAGTAAATACACTTATGAGCTGCTTTTAACTTCTGCTGATAGACTGCTTCTCTTAAAAAGTATTTCTTTACACACTCTTCTGCTGGCGCTTGAACACACTTTCCTGTTTATCACAACAAATGGCCAAGCAAGCGCAGACACTGACAAGGTACGCGATACAGTGCGATAAATAATATCCATAAATGTCCATAAATCATAAAATACTGTCAACAGACAGAAAACAAATACATTATCATCATATTTTTGGAATGAAATGTGATAAAAATCTGTGTGAATGATATATGAACAAACCCCTCAGTGAAAGCCTGGATATAGACAGGAATAAAACTGTAAGTTTGGTGTAATAAAGTTCTGCTGAAGTGGAGTAAAAACTCAACAACTACATATTATGTACATATATTAAAGGTATGGGATGGAACTGAAATCAACATATGCAAATAGATTGTGTAATAAAATAATAAACGCTTAAATGTGTATTTTGAATGTTTTCTTTCCCCTAGATTGAAAGAAGACATGGAAACAAAAGAGATCAAAATAGGGCATGAAAAACAATAGTTTTGCCAGTCGTTTCTTGCATTAAATGATTAAAATGTGTTTTTTTATTATATATATATATATATATATATATATATATATATATATATATATATATATATATATATATATATATATATATATATCATTATTTTTTTAAAAGTATTAAAGTAATTAAATTTATTTATTTATTTATTTTTATTTTTTTTGCAGTATGATAATGAATGTAATAAAATGTCACAATGCAAAAAATAAAAATAAAAAAATTAAAAATAAATAAAGAAAAAGCCTTCATGGTTCTAAAAATATGCTTTTGAAATATGAGCCAAACATGTTCTTATTCAGCCTGTTGTGTGATAAAATAATAAAACACTTACTTTAGATCACTAGTATGACCGAAGTGAACTACTCATTACTTGGATTTAAAACTCACAAAAAGTTAGTTAGTGCTCTTTAAAGTATCTGTTGTTAACGTAAGCAATACAATAACTGAGTGTAATTTTTTCAGCGACTCTTTTATGTTGACCAGCAGGTCAAATGAAAGCATTAAAGCGGTGTTTTCCTCCGTTCACAGACTGAATTTACATTAAGGGCTGTTTTTATTTAGCCCCGCATGGCTCCTGTTACCCGGAACAAGCCTGTGTGCTTCACATCGCTTTAACATTCATGTACTGGACTCATGCTCACTGTTTAGTATGCGGCGCGCACTCGCTCCCAGAAAACAAACAGGAGTTAGTGGAACATATCTTTATTACCCAGTCAGCCCGGCTCAATTAATCACACCGGCATGAATGTGAGGCCTACTGCTAAAGCCAGAGCGACCGTCCAGCTGGCCTGAGACGCAAAAAACACGACAGGAGGCAAACCAGGGACTGAGGAGCAGACCGAGTCAAGATCGGGGTGTTGCTGACATCAGACACAGAGACGTTTAAATGCTGATCGGACTGTTTAACATTCACATGGCTGAAATATGGAGGGTGAAGAGAACACAGCTAATTTTAGCTGCAAAAGTATATGAAGAGCAATGACCCTCACCATGACCTCTCTTGACCCCGCAGTGACTCTCACCGTTATATCAGAGCTTTCACACCATAAAGCATTCGTTTCGCGTTTGTGAGTATACAGAAACTAAAGTGAATGCAAAAGAAAATGTTTGTAGATAATCCAGAGGAAAACAGAAGCCAGTTTCAAATAAATAAATAAATAATAGCAATTGCAACTTTTTAAATTCTGACTTCTTTTCTGAATTGCACAATATAAGCTCAGAATTATAAGATTAAAAAGTTGCAATTGCCTTTTTTATTTTTTATTCCATGGCAAAAAAAGAAAAAAAAAAGAAAAAAAAAAGTCAGAATTGTGAGTTTTGACTTTTTTTTCTAAAAATGGTGAGAAAACAAAGTTCAAATTGTGAGATAAAAGTTAAGTTGCAATTACTTTATTTATTTATTTTTGAATATTATTATTATTATTATTATTCTGTGGTGGAAACAGCTTTTAATAAAAAAAAAAAAAAAATCTATAAAATGTAGAGTTCTTAATCAGCGGGTTAAGTTCAGTTCTTAACATCATCTATTGTGAATATATACAACTGATATCATAAGGAAGAAAAAACCTCATTAAATAAATGAAATTGCATGAATTTCAGAAAAGAAAACCTTATAATTTGGCATAATATTTTCTAATTATTTCTTATTATTTTCAGTTTTTGAAAACCTTTTGAAAACCATCCATATCATGCAAGCAACATGCAGAATCAATACAAATGCAATAAACAAACAAAATAAATAAGTAAATAAGTAAATACTCTCATGACTATGTTACAATAATTCTTTTAAAAAATCAGATAATTTGACATTTTAAGACAATACAATTAGTTCCGGTTGTAAAATTACATGGTGTGACTCTCCAAAAACATGATATTTATAAAGTAATGGTTTATTTATTTATTTATTTATTTATAAATCAATGTGTAGACACATTTATATAAGGTGAAACTAGATTTTTTAAAATATCTTTCCTCTTTCCGCTCACATAATCAAGTCATAAAAGCATATTAATGCAAACCACTAATCTGATGTTGGGAGAATCCGATTAGAAGTATTTGAGCTCATATTGAATTCAATGCATTTTGACCTCAGATCTGAAACTAGTTTGAGACATTGTTGAGATCTCTTCTGAAACCCTATAGAGGAGAGACCCATGTGAGAATCTGTGGTGTTTTTCTCAGGAGACCCAGGAGGCCTCAGTTTACTTTCCATTCAATCCCATTTCCGTCTAGGAGAATCACTTGAGATGTTAAAGAGATCTCATTACTGGCTTTTCTTTCTTTGAGTGTTTGGCTCGTGCCATCCCATTAGTGTGATACTGCGCTGCTCGTCCGCTCAGCACCAAAACAAGAGTCACCGGAGCACAGACTATCTGCTGACAGCCGAGCGGTGACTGCATGCACAAATATACCCATCCATCCATGGCCTGAGGGATTATGATGATATCAGCATTAACAAGCTTGCGGCTCTGACACAATGAGGCTTCAGGTGCTGGACTGTAAACTCAGCGCATGGAACATTCCATCCCATTCTGACTCTCTGGTTACAATCTGCTGCCCTGGACCTTTGAAACCAGGCAAGAAACAAGAGCCCAGCAGTTAGTGTGTGCGCTGAGGTAATAAATTCCGGACTAACCTTTCCTGCTGGTCAACAGAGAGTCGGCCGGTGTCACTTTGAGTCTTTACAGGGAACAGGGAACTTTCTCAAAGCGTCGTGGCAAGCTTTTGAACAACCTTCTTCCAAAAAGTTCTCTCTTTAACCCGAAAATTCTAGTTAATGTTATCACATTGGACTTGAACTTAAAAAAAAATCTAAATTAATAATAATAATAATAATAATTTTTATGCTTTGTTGGGATTTTGTCCCACCTCGTTACGCTAACATAAACATTAAGTTATGAAAACTTGATTCCTGAATGTTTTAATTTCAAAATGTCTTTTTATCATTTTTTTAATGTATTAAGAACATTTCTTCTTGGTTATGTGAACGTTAGAGGAACATTCCATTCTATAATTTTGAAAACATTATGAGAATGTTCTGTTGTTATTACTGAAGAATGTGATTGAACATATAGTTCTGAGAATGAAAAATAACATTCTTTTAACAATGTTTCCTTTCAACATTGCAAGAATATATATGAAATATTATTGACACATTCCATTAAAATTCTTTTAAGAATTTTTTGTCCATAAAAAGAAACAAACAAAAACAATAAAAAAAGGAAATGAAAGTTATGGGAACGTTTCCTGTTAGCTGGCGAGGTGGCTCCATTCAAAAAAACCGGCCTACAAAAAGAAATGACTAAAAATGACCAAATATTAGATTCAATCTTTTTGTCAACTTGTTTTATTTCAATTAGCACAGATTTTGTATTTCTTTTTGGATCTGATTGATCATAGGCTCCACTGAAATAATTATCCACAAATAATGCTTTTTGAGGTAATTTTTGACCAGGAACACCATAAATAAATAAATAAATAAAACTGGATGTTTTTAACAGTCAGAGAACATTCAGAAGTAATATTTTCATAACGTAACAGGAACGTATTCAGAGCATATTTTGTTAGCTGGGTAACAATGTACGTATTTTCGTGTTGTTTGCAACAGCAGCTCATTTATAATTATTGTACCATTCCTCTGTGTGCCAAATAATAAAATCCTTACAAAAACCTCCCATGAACCCATAACATATTCAGTCTTGTTCACATGCAAATGTGTCCCTGTTTGCATGTATTGTGCTGATGTGCTTAGCTTTAATGAGGAATGAGTGTAATTGCAACTGTGTGGTATCTGCATCAAACCTACAAAGTAATTTCATCTCCTTAGTCATTTCCAGTCGTGTTATTACATGGATTTTGGAAATTACTTGCACCAATATCCTGACATTAAATCAGAATCAGTTGAAGATTGGAATACTGTGGATTCAGACTCCCTGAAGAGCTCCATTATGTGGTGTCTTTCATCTAGGACTTTAATTCAGCGCTGGCCTGAGGGAGCTGGGATTAGAACAGAGCTGCGTTTCTCTAATTGGACACGACAAGCTCTGGTCAGTCAGATAAGGTGAGGACTTCAGGCCACTGTTTAGTCCGGCAGTGGATGACTGCCACGACCGTAAACTTCAAACCACAGAGAGCCGAGGAATGACATATGTGACGTTCTTTACACTCGCCGTGTCCTTCTGTCAGATGATGCACAATTATTCCCATCTAACTTTCGTTTATATCCCATTAGTGAGACTTCAGGCAGTGCTTAAACTAGATCAGAATAAAACACAGAGAAAATTAGAAAATAAACAACATATTTTAATAAAGGACTGGATGTTTACAGTAATATTATGGAGTCACATCAATGGGTGGGAAAGACAGAAATGACATCAGGCATAATTCATACACGGTGATAATTCAAAGTGCTTTACAGAAAATGTATTTAATAGCAGTAATAAAAAGTTTAAACAATAAAACATACAATTAAGAAGTTAAAAAAATATTAATAAATGATTTATTTACAAAGCGCCTTTTATGTTGTATTTAAAGCATGATGTTAATGTTTATAATATGATATAATATAATGTATCATATGCTATCAAGACATTTTTAATGTGTACCAACAAAATAAGAAATGAATAACAACCTTATTCAAATGTTAAATATGTGCAATTTAATTGGTTTAATTGTTAAATTTTATTGACAGTTAATTGTATATTAATTGTCAAACAAATAATTGCTATTAACAATTTAATTGTCTGTTTTGATCATGTCACTAACTGTGTAAGCTTAATAATTCTGTAAATATTTTACTTATAAACACAATTAAATAGGCCCATATGATTTTTTTAATGCTTTGAAAATAAAATTTTAAAAGTTAAAATATTTCTCTTGTTGTTTAGTCTTTATCTCAGTCCACTTTACATTCACACCTGAGCCTAGCAAACCTTAATATAATATAATATAATATAATATAATATAATATAATATAATATAATATAATATAATATAATATAATATAATATAATATAATATAATATAATATAATATACACAATTGACTAGGAACTATATTTATTATATAAACAAATAGGGTTAATTTTGATTTCATGCTGACTTTAAGCTATTACAGCATCACATTAATCGTTTCTTTATTTTTAGTGTCTTTAATTAGATTTTGCAGCAACATATTCTTATTCATTTGAGGGTTTATGCCTTGAAAATTTCAATTCCCCAGTGAGAATGTGTGAAGCAAAAAATATTAGAAAGGAGTTTTGGCCTTATTCCAGTTCCAGACTACATGATGTAATCATGCGTTATTCTGAGCATCCACATCAATCCTTCTCTCCAATACATAAAAACATATAACTCTGAAAAGATGGCTCCTTTTGCATTAAAAAAGTCTGAGATATAAAACCTCTGTATTTCTTTTGATATTCTGAAAAGGACACTATGAAGACCCTATGAAATCAAATTTAGAGTTTTATGGGGTTTAGTTAAAATATAGTAGATCTAAGGACATCTGTATGCTAGTATTTCTAAATGTTGACAAAATTCACATTTAAAAGTAGGTTTACAGTTTTCAGCAGCACAAATACTGATGACTCATCTTATACTTGGGGGAGTGGCCAAAACGATTGCCCAATCAGGTGCTCTGTAGAATTTGCATGCCCCTCCCTCCAATACCATCTGCGTCTCAAATTATTTGTTTCAAAGTAATTCCTACACCATTTTTTTTCAGTGTAGCAAGTGTAAAACCATGATGCATAGCCTAACTAAAACCTCGAGTAAAAAATAGGTTGCCAAGTTCTTCAGCGGTTCAGTTTTAATAACCCATACGGAGAAGAAAACAAATACATATTTATAGAATACAAAAGGTAAAAATCTCCCGTAAAACGTAAGCCTGTAGTATATTAAGTCACAAGGTTATTGTTCAGGCCTTCATTCTCAACACAAACACAAGGGAATCAATAATCTGGAGTCAGAGAAGGTTTCTCATGTCCAAGAAAAGGCTTCCCAGCAGGTGGCAATTATTATGTGCGCTCTTTCCTTCGGTGACCTAGGCTCTCCTTTTTACTGATTGCTGGGCCAAGCTGTGAGTTTAAGTATGTGCCTACTATTGAGTGAATGTGTGCTGAGGCTGAGCAGTCATGAGCACCAAACAGGAATGAAAGGCGAGTGCTGAATACTGACGCTTAGCCGGTAATTCATCCTGCTTGAGCTGCTGCCAGGTATTCAGCTCGAGTTCTCACACACCCGAGAACACCCTGGGAGCGAACGGGACAAAAGTAAAATGTTGCATCTATCCTATTTTCTCAACGTATCAGACTGAATGGAACTTTTTCAGCCTTTTATTGTGGTCTCAGATTTTCCCCTACTGAGTACAAAACTAAAGGTTCTTTATTGGCATGGAAGGTTCCATGAAGAACCTTTAACATCCATGGAAGCTTTCTACTGACTGGACAAAAGGTTCTTTATAATGCAAGTTTCTTTAGCTATTTAAAATAAAAAATAAAGGTTCCAAAAGGGAGTTTTCACAGCAATGCCATAGAACAGGGGTCACCAAACTTGGTCCTGGAGGGCCAGTGTCCTGCAGAGTTTAGTTCCAACTTGCCTCAACACACCTGCCTGGAAGTTTCTAGTATGCCTGCCTAGTAAGACCTTGATTAGCTGGTTCAGGTGTGTTTAATTAGGGTTAGAGCTAAACTCTGCAGGACACTGGCCCTCCAGGACCGAGTCTGGTGACCCCTGCCATAGAAGAATGAGTTTGGCTTCCCCAAAGAACCTTTCAGTGAACAGTTCTTAAAAAAACAATTTTCTCCTAGTGTGAAGAACACTTGAATAATCTTAGGCCCTGTTTACACTAGTGCATTTTTGTTTTAAAATGGCGTTTTAGAATGAAAACGATCCCTGTTTACACTAGCATTTCTGCTGCGTTTCAGAAACGATCTCCGTTTACACTACACAACCGAAAACGCATGTCACGTGACCGTCCATGCAGGTACAACCATAGATATGTGTAGGTAGATTCCTTATTATTTAGATGCTGGACGCGTCTGCGTGCTTGGAGCGGTCGTATGGGGACCCTACCCATACATATCTATGGGTACAACAACGAGCATGATGTTATTGTTTACACGGTCATCAAGGATGCACACAGGGAATGTGGGCAGCCACACCATCATTTTCAAAAGTCTCCGTTTTGGTCCGTTTACACTGAAACGCTACCCCAGAGATTTCCAAATAAAACGGGGTCTGCAGCGGTTTCAAAAGTCTCCGTTTTCGTCCTCGAAAACACCGGAGTAGTGTAAACGATAGGTGTAACCGTAGCAAAAATTATGCGTTTTAAAACGAAAACGCACTAGTGTAAACGGGGCCTAAAGAACCTTTCCACTATAAAGATCCTTTTGTGGAATGGAAAGATTCCATAAATGTTAAAGGTTCTTCATTGATGCCAAAAAAGAACCTTTCTTTTTAAGAGTGAAAGAAATGATTCTTTTAAGAACGGTTCACTGGAAGATCCACCAAAAATGGTGGATTTTTTTATTTTATTTATTTTGTCTTTATTTTTGAAACACTCTTTTAGGAATCTTTATTTTTTTTAAACTCTTTAAATACAACTCTGAAACTCTGAAATCTCTGCATTTATTTAGATATTCTGCACTTTGAAGACCCTGTGAAATCAAAATTAGAGTTTTATGGCTTTTAGTCAATATAATAGATTTGAGGTCATCCGTATGCTAGAACTTCTAAATGTTGACAAATGTTGGGGACACTTAATTTCTAATGATTATCATCAATTTGATTTAATATATACTATTTAAACTAAACTGAGCTAGACAATGACATCTCTGAATTCAATAATGAAATGCCTTTAACTGAAAATTGAGTGTTTAATCTTATTATACATTACTGACACTCTATCCTCCAATTTGATACTGTTAAGTGCTTTGACACAATTTGTATTGTTAAAAGCGCTATATAAATAAAGGTGACTTGACTTGACAAATTTCACAATTAATATCAGGTTTATGACTGTAAAATTTTATTCTGTGTTCTCAGTATATCAGTCTGAGAGAAAATGTTTCAGCTTTTTATTGTAATCTTAGACTTCCCCCCCACTGTATAAACTCTTAAAAATAAAGGATCATTATTGGTATCAATGGATCCATGAATAACCTTTAACATCTATGGAACCCTTCCATTGGACAAAAGGTTTTTATGGAAAACCATACAGGTTACAAAAGGGGCTTCTTACAACACTGCCACAGAAGAAACGTTTGAAGAAATCTCAGTGATTATTCAGATATTCTGTTGTTGGCACTGAAAAGTGTGCTTTGATTCAAAATTAGAATTTTATGGCTTTTAGTAAATGCATTTAAGTAGATCTTAAGTCATCTATATGCTAGTGTAGTATAAATGTTCACAACATGTACAGTTTTCACTTCTGGGAAAAAGAGCAAAATATTTAAATAATAATAATTTTTAAAATAAAAACAAAATAAAACTGTTATTTTTCTATACTTAATTTGTTTACCTGCATGTGACCATTATCCAACATTAGTGTGTTATTAAATTATGGAAATATTAAATGAAAATCTCAGGGGGACTTCAATTAAATAATTTAGATCAAAGGGGTTGAGCTGATAGAAAGTTTGCAAAAACCTCCCCTTAAAACCTTTATTTTTAAGAGTGCATGTACTTTAGAGTCAGTCTAGAACATTTTATGGTCAATATTACAGTCAATATTGTCTGTGGCTTCGGTAAATACATACAGAGCATGGTCAAAATAACAAAGTCTTGTCTTTGAGGGCTATAGGAGCTCAAAATCAACTTCACTCTAATGTCCCATAAATGTTCAACCATATTTTGAAACAATGTTCTTCAATGGTATTCATAATTTGTTTCAGATTGGGAACATCATAGCAAACCGTGATGCGTTTGGTCCTGTAAAATGGCCTTGGCCATTATATGACCACACAGACACATTATGGCCGGCCATACCATCTGCAGATTCCTTACTATGTTTAACAGCTGGCCATGTACATTGCGGGTTGAAGGCCTCTTTTGGCGTTCTCCAAATGTTAGACATACGGTGAAAGTTTTGTGTTTTTCAATGCACTGTGGGTCTTACAACAGGTTATGCATTATTGTTTACATTGGAAAGAAGTGCATTCCAATACTGTGTCATAAATCATCTTTTTCTAAATCTCATGACAGATTGGTTAACACAAAAGTACTGATTCAGTTATCAAGTCATCTGTGACATTTTTCTTTTGTATAGTATGTAGCAACTTTCCTTCTCAATTCGCTTTGACTTGTGACCATCTTTCCTCTTTTTAGATATATTTTTGGCATATACTGAGATTAATTTTAGCGTTGCTCCCAAAACTCCGAAAATAATTTTTCAATATTGTCACCAATGCATTTGCAGGTTGTAACCCATATTTGAAGTTTTGAAATTTGCACGACATATCAAAGATATCAAAAAAAAAAAAAAAAAAAAAAACCCTTACAAACAAAATAAGTCAATATTTTTGGTCTGGAGGAGAAAGACTGAATATCATAAATGAATATCTGCTAAACTTTATAATACAGCAAATACAGTCTCAAAGTTAATAGGATAGTAAAAATTCATTGGTATATATATTTTTGTCTTGTTTTCCAGTAGAAATTTCGAAACATTCCTTATTCGAAATACATTTTCTTGAAGCAAAATAACTTAAGTCATGTTTTCTGAAAAAGTTAATCAAAATAAGTAAGTTTTTGCTTAAACAAGAAAAAAATCTGCCAATGGGGTCAAAAAAATTCTCTTTTTGAATTAAGTCTATTTTTCTGACCCAATGGCAGATATGTTTGCTTGTTTTAAGCATACACTCACTTACTTTTAATACAGTTTCAGAAAGCAAGACTTAATATCTTCTAAAATAATAAATGTTAGAACAAAATATTCTTAAAGTCATGTTTATGGAACATTTTATAACTTTATTGATTTTTGATATACATTCTCATAATGTTGAGAAAATGTTTTTAGAACAACATTCTCAAAATGTCCTTATGATGTTATTTGTACTTGATAAACATCCTAAGAAACGTTTTATAATCTTTAAATAATGTTCTAAACACGATAAGAAAACTTCACATTTTAATGTTTTTTTAAAAAAATCTAATTGCGTTATATTTTGAGTGAAAATAAAGTTAATAGAACGCTGTAAGAAACTTTTTTGTTACCTTTAAAAATATAATCACAACAGTCATTTCAATGTTTTAGAAACATTTCAAAACTACGTTCTCACAACATTTTTACAACATAAATTTGTTACCTGGGGGATTGTTTAGTTTTTGCAAACCAAGACAAAAAGTACAAGACAAAAATACAGTGTTTTTGCAGTTTAAACTTTGTGGGAAAACAGGCTTTTACACCCAATTCCAAATAACTGGGTCACTTTTAAATAGTACAACCCATGATATTTAAAGCTGCAATGATATGTGCTTCTACTCTTTCAGGAGAACTCATAAGAGTCATGGATTTTTCCATCCTATTTTGACCTTTATTGAAAATCTTATAGCACATCAGTGAACCCTTGGCTTTCTGTGCTGCTGAATAATTTAGACTGGGGTGAGATCCTCCGAGTGCTGCACTGATTTACTTACCTCGCCGGATCCTAGTATGACATTGCAGTTGCATTAGACCACATTAAGTTGAGGTTTCACAAGTTATCTCCAAGAAACAGAGCCAAAACATGGCTCTCGAGCTAAGAAAAGGCTAATATTTTCACCGCAGCATTGGTAGCGTGTGTCATGTGACACTGAGGTCATGCCCTGCATTAAAGCAGCGGATGGTTTCCTATACATCACAAAGCACCTGACAGTGAGGAATTCCTCGGGTCTGACGTACGGGGTGTTTCCACACAACAGCCTTCAGTGGATGTAAACATGTGAGCAGATATTACAACTCAACGCTTCCTGAATTCAAACCCATTTATAAAGAGCTAAAGGAAGGCTTACAGTGTCGTATGAGGAGGCTTAAAGCATCGATGGGAAAGCAGAACCAAACGGCGTCCCATCAAGAGCTTTACTGATAAATACAGTGTTGGGAAGCTGCTTTTAAAGTGTGAACTGCCAATCTACAAGGAAATCATTATTTGAAATAGTTAAACTACAATCAAGTTAAATTAAATAAAAACATTAAAACAACTTATCTAATGAAATAATTATTTATAATATAAATATTAAATATAAGAGGATAATAGTTAAAAAAGTACAGTATAGTACAGGAATTTGAATCGGATTTTTTTTTTTTAAATTGGATATTATTGGGTATTTTTGCTCATTTAAAAACATTTTGAATGAATGACTGAATCTCAATAAAGGAGACAGAATCAAACATGTAAACATGTAATCAACAGGTAAACTGTATATTCAATACAAATAAAAAAAAATCTGTACTGTAAATACACAGTAATATATAATTAAATAATTAAAAAATAAATAATAATATTTAAATGTATTACTGACTATAATATAAATATTTCAATATTAACAACTTACATATTTATGTATAATTATATATCATTAAATAATTTGAATGAAACTATAACTAATTATAGTATAAATATTTAAATATAAAATTATAATAATCAAAAACAGTAAATAGTACAGGAATTTGATTTGGACCATAGTTTTGCTCATTCAAAAACTATATTAAATGTCATGAATCATTGAATCTCAAAAACCTGAAAAGGTAAAGTGTATACTGAATACAATAAAATATTAAAATTCAAATAACTGTTATATATATATATATATATATATATATATATATATATATATATATATATATATATATACATACATACTAAAATTATTACTAATTATAAATTAAATATAAAATTAAATAAAAGTTTTTTGTGCATCTGTTGATTTAAAAAAAAAAGTGCAAACTAACCAATTCACTAGAATAAACCAGACTGTCTGCCACTGCATGCGAGAGAGATGGACAGATTAGAATGAACTGGTTCACTAGAATGAATAGGATTTAAAAATGTAGCCTAGTTCATTCTCAGCACTGCTGCTGTCAAGATGAAATCTCGTAGACGTCAGTCAGTGCCGGTCGTCCCTAAACACATAGTATGCATGTTGCGTAGGGCCCCCAGAAGTCTAGGACCGGCTCTGACGTCAGTGCAGGATCAGCTCAGTTCTGATGCAGCCAAGGCTGGTTTACAGACACAAGCGTAGCAGCTAACGCTGAAGTTACAGCGGCTTCTCAAACCATCTCTCCTGAGCTAGATTACACAGGGGGTTGTGTTGCAGCTTCCACTAGAAGTGCAGGTGTTTAGGGAGGCGTTGGAGATGAAATTACACAGGCCAGAACACAAACAGCTCCGGGATTGGCCAAGAGAAATGGCCACAGAATCCATCAGCGGCGGCGCTGTGCCTGCGAGAGCCGCTTGTCATTCATTGTGTAAGAGGGTCTGTCGCAACTGCGATATCACCGAGCCATTTGAGCTCTTAAGCGCTGCTATTGCGGCCTATTACAGGCTGAGTGTTATGAGCTGAGCTATATAAGCCATCTGTAGGAACGATTCTTCTCACGTCACGCCATAAAATCTGCTGTAATCGGGCCTGAAATGTGTGTGGGAGTGTTTTGTGAAAGATCTTGTTTGTGTTTACTTCCATACTGCTTCTAGATGAAGTGTTTGAAGCATCTATGAGACCTTGATTCAGATCAAGTCAACATTAAATTAAAATCCACCATTTAGTGGCTTAATGCACTGGTGGAGATTTGATATGTATCATATATTGCTTTACTTGAGTGTATTGTGTGTGTTATTCACTAAGTGGAAAAAGCGCTAATAAAGTAATTTTATCATAATTTCTCCACTGGCATGTTACAATCCAATTAGTTCCTAATGGATATAATCCAGTCCAGCCCTACATTATTTCTCATTGAATATGAAGTAAAAAGATAATAATAATAATAATAATAATAATAATAATAATAATAATTGTTATTATTATTATTATTATTATTATTATTATTATTATTTCAGGAAATAACATTACAAATTATAAATAAATAAATAAATAAATAATAAATAAATAAATAAATAAATAAAGTTTATTTAATTTATAAGAACAATAATTACTTGAATATGTTTAGAATATATTATTCAGTATAATATAATATAATATAATATAATATAATATAATATAATATCATATAATATAATATAATATAATATAATATAATATAATATAATATAATATAATATAATATAATATAATTATTACCTGAGATGAGCATGAACAATTGTTGGGGGACAAATTTTTATTTTTTGTAATTAATGCAAAACATTTTTACATACACTTTCACTCAGAACTTGCTAGGAAATTTTTAAATAATTACAAAGAAAATCGAAGTAACACATTTAATTAAACATTAAATTTTGAAGTAGAAAGACTTAAATATTAAAGCACTCCAATAATCATTGTTTTAAAAGTTCTAACTTTTTTTTTTACAAGTTGCAAAAAAAATCCAGTTTTATTCACCAGATGTTCCTGACTTTCAAGCTCTTCCTCATGCAGATGTCACACATTTTTACTGAGGGTGTTGAACTTCACACACATAAGAGCAAAACTCCACCTAAAAATTACAGAAAAACACACCTCTGACTGAGAGTAATATTAACGTGCCAATGCAGTTCACATGCAGATCAACCCGTTTGCATGTCTGCAGTGGACAGTGTAATGCCGCTGATGTAAAAGCGCATTTATTCCCTACAGTCCTGCCTGAGGTATTATGATCTGACTGTGTTCAGATCCTGACCTGTTACTGACCTTGATGGAGTGCTTTCATAGGGTACAGTGTGTCTCTGAACAATCTACAGCATGCTGGGAAAGATCCTGTTGTGGTAAAGTGACTTGGCACTGCCTTCAAAATGATACTGACCAAGGTTTGTCCGAGTGCCAAAACACATTTTTCCAAAACACACTGGAATGCTTGCACTTTACTATAATATATTTCCCTTTTAAGGACACTGGCGATGGATCAGAAGGAGCTGGAATCTCAATCTAAAATATTTTGTGTAATATTAAATATAGGTTTATGCTTAAAAGATTCTACCTGAAATAAATCCTGATGCTCAGGAAATGGTTTCAGTATCGCCTGCAATGTGCCTCGTCCCATAAGACATATCTTCTGGCCAAAATATATTTTAAATATGTGCTAAATATATTTATAAGCAGTGAAGCTCAATAAAATATATTTTTTGAAATCAAAACATATTTAGTTTCAACCTACATATGCCAAAATATATTTCAAAATGTATTTTAGGGGCAAGAAAATACATTTCCAATTTGACCAATTTTGCCTATAGCCAATTTACAATGATTTAATATTGTTGAATATATATTTTTATTATTATAATTTTTTTTTTCCAAATGTGAATGTATTTTCTTGCTTGAAATGTATGGAGGGCAAAATACATTTTAAATGCTATTTAAAAATATGTTTTTGAAATATATATATTTTTAAAATATACAAAAAAAAAAATGGCCAAAAATACATTAGTAGAACATATATTTTGGAATCTATTTTAGCAAATATTTTTTGTGTGTTTGTAATTTGAAATATATATTTTTTAAATATTTGAAAATTTATATTTTTGGCCATATGGGGTATGATAAATCATGTGGACTTTCTATTTAATATGCATCATTTATTTTCTTTAATGCCCTTAACATATACATGTTTGGAGTCAGGCAATAGCCAACATTTATCAGGTCGCTGTAATGAAAACAGAGTTGGTGTTCATGCATGACTGTTGAACCAGCCCTAGTCCGTACAACCAAAACACATTATCGAAGTCGAATAACCTGGTTTTTCTCATGTGATATGCTTAAGCTGCTACCAAAATAATTCCCACTGCCAAAACATACTCGAGATAAGCAGATGGTGCTCTATCTGTGTCCACGCTGGCATCAGCGAAGTCTCAAACTGCAGTATTAAAAATAAACAAGCGCACATTGTGAATGCCATGACCAGTGTAATCTCAAAACACTCGCTCTCACAGAGGCTTTGCACTTCAGCTGCGAAAACAAAGTGGCCATTTGAAGCTTAATTGTTGCTCTGCACTATAGCAATAAGCCTCTCACAGCGGGAGCTGAAATGCAATGCAATAGGAGCAAACACGAGCGATTTGTTTTCAACCTTCACATTTGAGACTAACGTGATCCAAAATAGTTTACACTTCCAATCTTGAAGAGTTTATCACCTGAAAGCCACGAGGAAATGTCACCTGCTCATTAGTTATAGTTCTAACAGACACAGAAATGAATGAGAGACGGCGAATCATCCAAAGCTCTTATTAGTCTTTTAAAGGTCACCTGCGCCGCACCTTACAGAAAGCACACATTCACAGACTTCATTTTGCAATGCAATTTTTGACTTTTAGCACAATATTCAGCTGCTTTCAGATAGGAATCAAATTCAGTCCATTTTAATGCATGCATTTATCTATGAGCAGGTCAAACAAGATTCTGCATGGACACGTATTGGGTAATCATTTGCTCTAGTCCACGTTAATCTGCCAAAAACATTCAAGAATAAGGAAAAAGGTCACAGCTTTTGAGTAACTTGCATGTTCTTCCTCAGAAGCCATTTTGCATTTTAGATTTGGCAATCATTTTGAATCTGAATCATATTCTCTCTCTACTATGAACATCTTTATTTAGGCATGTGGAGGTAGTGAGGTAAGATCCTCCAAATTGAACAGGACAATTACATTTTTTATGAAGAAAAAGGAACGCCAGTAGTTTATTTTTGCCTAAATTTTCTTTTATTGAAAAAGGCCAGGGTGCAAATGTCAAATAAAAAAAAGAAAACAAAAATAAAAGACAAGCATATATTTCAAGCATTTTAATACAAACTTAATATAAACTATTTCAGTCCCTCTTGACATGTAAGACACTGACTCAAAATACTTTGTTATACCGTATTTTTTTTTTATCAAGTATTGCACAATGTAGGTACAAAATTAATATATACGATTACATTGTCCATAATATAGCAAAAATCTGTTGAACTCTTAACAGAAAATACAACTTTTTGTTTCAAAAAAAGCAAATATTCCTACACTGAAATTCCAACACTAAGGAATATTCTGTACACAATCTTTAGAATTTTTGATCTGTTTTTTTAAAGATGAATTTATTTAACAATTTAAAAAAAGAAAAACAAAATATATTCTAACATAAAGCTTCTGCAGCCATCACAGATCACTGGAGTAGTAAAAAGATATAAATGCAATCCCATGTTGTAGAAACAATATATATACTCTGATATTTTACAAACTCTGTACTCAATTAAATTATACAATTAGAAAAAAGACCACGTAACCCCAGATATATATGCATTAGTGCCAATTTCTTAAAAATCAGCCAAGTCTTACCAACTTTAAAATACTGTAAGAGGCCAGAACTTGAAGATTCTGTGTTTCTTTTTTTCCCAATGTTTTAGAGTAGTTTTCTTCCAAAAAGTAGTAAAAAAAATCATTTTTTGCTTTATTGGCAAAAAAGGAAAAGAAAACAGACGCGTGTTGACCAAGCTTGGACATGTACGTTTGTGTGTGTGTGTGTGTGTGTAACACAAGCTTTAGTACAAACTCAAGGGGCAGAGAAAGATCAAAGGCAAAAAAATAAAAAATAAAATAATCAAATAAAGTGAAACAAACACCCTTGGGCACATGCGCTTATCAGTGACTAATAGGGATCTTGGTTTCCACATCCACAGTTGTGCGTCTTCGCCTTTCGTTTTCCTTTTGCCAACAATCATTAGTTAGCCATGACCGGCTGGAATTGCTGGTTTGAATACTGCATGTTGCTGAGACTGAAGTTTAAGCCATCCATGAGCGACTTGTCGTTGATGCTCCCGTAGGCCGCGAACACGTCGAAGGCATTGCTGTACTGCAGAGGACTGAGGCTGAGCGGGTTTTCGCTCGGGAACATTGCGCCGCCGGAGCTCCCTTGGCCTTGCAGGTTAGGGAACACGAACTCTTTAGCGTTGGGTGAAAGCGCAGACACTTTCTGCTGCGGAGGCGAAGCTCCCAGGCCGAACCCGTAGAGTGAATGCATGGAGCTGGAGATGGCTTTCTGCTTGAGGAGGCTGTTGACATTCAGACCCAGGTTTGTGGGAGAGCTGCGTGCGACTTTGCTGCTGTTTCGGCCGCTGTTCTTCATCTTGGTGGAGCCGAACTTGGTTGCAGCGAACGAGGCGGTGGTGAAGGTTAAAGGCTGGGTGGAGCGCGGCATGAAGGACGGGCTGACGGACGCCGACTGGCCAAACGGCGGCGGCGACGGCGAGCTGGACTCGGATGAGACGCCCACCGGGTCGCTGATTGGCATGAAGACCTGAGCCTCCGGGTTAAAACTGTTTCTGATCTCCTTGTCCAGCTCGGAGCCGTTCTCGCCGCTATCATCCACGTATAGCACCTTAACCGCTCCCTTCTCCCCGATCTGATAGGACACCTCGAAAGGGTCGATCCAAACACTGAGGTCCTGAGGCAAGTTATTGCGGACGTCCTCGATGTCCAGCCCGCTTTCTTTGGCTGCTTCCTCCACGACCGGATCCACCTTCTCTCCCACGTGGATGCACCTAAACCCGGATCCTTTGTATGGCTTGTCGGGGTACCAGTGTCCTTCATATTTCTTCTTCAGCTGCCTCTCCAGCTCCTCGCCGAAGATGTTGACTCGCCGCCGCGGGAGTTTGTTGTACATGTATGAAATGATGAAGTTCAGCGCCACTTGGATTTCAAGCTGCATAGCTGCTTTCGTTGAGTGCTGCAAAAACCTCCAAGGCAGTAGTGATCAGTGGAGACTCAGAAGTGCTGGAGAACGAGAAACGCTCCGCAGGAAAATCTTCTCGTGCTCCTTGAAGGGAGAAGAGAGGCAAGGTATTGAGATGAATGTGACCAATCACAGCCTACAAATGTGACCCTGGAGCACAAAACCAGTCATAAGTAGCACGGGTGTATTTGTAGCACTGCATGGGTCAAAATTATCAATTTTTCTTTTATGCCAAAAATCATTAGGATATTAAGTAAAAATCTCCTACTGTAAATATATCAATTTCATTTTTGATTAGTAATATGCATGGCTAAAAGCTTCATTTGGACAACTTTAAAAGGCGATTTTCTCAATATTTAGATTTTTTTGCACCCTCAGATTCCAGATATTCAAATAGTTGTATCTCAGCCAAATATTTTCCTATCCTAACAAACCATACATCAATGGAAAGCAAAGCAGATGATGTATAAATCTCAATTTCAAAAAGTTGACTCTTATGACTGGTTTTGTGGTCCAGGGTCACCCATATAAACAAACACAGCTCAATAAAAGGCCTGAATGCGTGCTCAAATCGGTTTAAATGCACCGTGCATCTACAGGATCCGAGGGAGATTACATAACACGGATTCTCTTCCCTGCTTTATTCCGTCAACTGTTGCGTAAAAACGCCTTTATGTGAATATAGGGCATGCGAACACAATGCGACACACATTGCGCAACAGATCGGCGATCGGATTTCCCGAAGATCGCGACCAATAGCGTGACGCTCCGCTTGGGGTGTGTAGCCTTGACCAAATATAACCCTACACCAAATATAACGCTAAATCTTTGATAGCGTTTCGATATATGGTCGCGTAGAGCGAGCGAAAGACGTAAAATAGTGCGGCTGTTCAGTGAGCATCGAACGCAGATATTGAGACACGGCCATTGTTATTATGAATATGGATTGGGAACATTCTGGACGCCTTCTGTAAACAGACGAGCTCGCTCTGGAAACCTACAGGACATAGAGCCGAGCCTCCTGAGAAATAAACGACGGGTTTCATATACATTAAATGAACTTTGATGCTGTAAATGGCGTTCACACACACTGAGAGAGAGAGAGAGAGAGAGAGAGAGAGAGAGAGAGAGAGAGAGAGAGAGAGGAGAGAGAGAGAGAGAGAGAGAGAGAGAGAGAGAGAGAGAGAGAGAGACACTCACATGACTGCACGGTTTTAGAGAGCCTGGATAAAACGAATTCATGAGAAAACCGATCATTTATCAAGAACAGCCAGATCTCCATTCATGCAGGCAAACAGAATCAGTTTCTTAAAGCGACAGCGCACTCAAATGGAAATGGATGTTTGCCTTCGTTGCTCTTGCTTTCTTTTCGTGAAGCGCAAAAGGAACATTTTAGGCTACTGACAGCCTCGGTCACTATTGATTTTCGATGTATTTTGTATAAAGCGAATGGTGACCGAAGCTGTCATTCTGCCTGACGCCTATTTTCGTGTTCCACCGAGCCGTACAGCCTATACAACATATTTTTGGAGTAAACAAGCGTTTTGACGCAATGCAACGATATTTATATGTTTGCTTAACCCACAGCAAACGCCTCAGGTTGACACATGACGACTGTTCAATGCCAGATACTTACATTAAACGACCGTGTTTTTCTCTCCTGGTGGCTTCCGCTTCGGTTCCTAGCTAACACTTATCGAAAAGATTACTCCAGTTAGGTTGCACCAATATTAGCCGTTTTTCTTCGGGGAATTGTGGGGTTTTTTGGAGTCTATCGTCAGGCAATCCGACTCCCCACTGCCTGGGAGTTTTTACAACTCTGCCCTTTAAACTCCTGACTGGATCTCCTTTATAGCGCTCCTCCGCCACGGACATGATGGGGGCGGTGATGCGGTTTTCAGAGGTCAAAACCCAAGCGGCGCTTGCGATTGGACAAACGCGCTTTCGTCATATATTTGCCTCCGAATTCTCCGTGCTGATTGGCTGAGAGCTACGTCGATAACCAAAAAGACCCGCCCCTCGACCAATATGCGTTTAGTACATTTATGGCTGGCGTTTCTAGTTATGTATTAAGTATTAATCCTCCCACACTTAGGCGATCTAAACACAATAATAATAATAAACTGGATCCTTTGTGTATTTGATTTATCGAAACACCTCGCGATGTTTACAGTTTATCGCTAAATCTGATACTAGCGCTGCAGTTTATAACACGACCTAATATCAATTCGGATAAAAGCTTGTGAATAATGAATTCTTTTGAATTAATATCAGACGTGTTAAGTAGATAAAAAGGTGTAAATGAATTAACACATTAAGCGCAAGGACAGAGCGGAGTGACTTTGGTCATTTGTCCACTGAGGTGTGATCTGCCCGTGTGTGTTTTGCGTGGAAAAAATACTGGCACGCTATTGGCTGGCCGTGCTTTCGTCATCATCATCTATGCAAATACACTAGTACACTCATTTCTGTAGGTTTACCTTGTGACTTTTCAAGTTATGCACTATGCATTGCTTTTTAAACGACATGCATATAATGCAAAAACTGTAAAATAACTTCTATGTTAAAAGCATAGTCTATAGCAGAGTGTAAATCAAAACCCAATGAGCCTATACATCTGTGCTACATATATAGTAACACGATACAGCCGTGTTGTGTTGCTTTTTCTATAGTATCAGTATATGTTGATGCCTCACACGGTAAACCAAGCTCCCATATGCAAGAGGTTTAAGGTTTTTGGCGTCATGAATTGTTATAAGCCCATCCAAATATAGGCTTCATGTACACAATAAGCTTTGTTCCATATGGGTGAGGATTGCAGAGGAATATCATACACTCCAGTTCTGTCTACATTTAGGAAATGACTCCAGGCTCACAATACAACACCATGATGCTTAAAATGAATTCTGAGCTGTATACTGACAAGTCCCGACGCGATGATTCTGTTTTATTAGAGAGTGGGGTTTAAACAGAAATGAATGCAATCCCAAGTTGTGTATTTTAGCATCTATTCTCTTACTCTGGTGTTTGTCTAAGCAACATTTTCTTATTGGCCTAATTACACCGTGCGAGAGGAACATGCTAATGGCTGCAGAACTCTAAACTCGGTGGTCAGGATAAGCTAATTTGCTTAGAAGGGATATTGTGAATGTTCAAAGTTCAGAGAAAGTCAGAGCGGGAGGAGGGAGAAGCAACGCAGCCTGCTTATTACAACCTTTTTTAGTTCTATAGTGACTGCTGATAAGGTGGTTAGTGAAATGTGACCTGACGGTCTTTCTATAAGGTTGTTGTGGAATTAAAAACACTCAATGGTTTTATGTCGCCTAGGAAGCCAAACACTGTCATTCAGCTCTATATGTGAGGCTGTAAAACCCTGTTTCGTAATTCAAATGAGCTTTCCATTATCCAATATCAATAATCTAAATCTGTGTCTTATTGCTTATTAGAATTTGAATGTTGTATAAAGCAATTAGCCGGTCACTTAAAGTGATAGTTCACCCCAAAATTAAAATGCTATTATCATTTACTCATCCTATTATTGTACAAAAATGATATTACTAAGTATTTTAGTCTCGTTTTCCAATACAAATATTTAAACATTTTTTTAAGTCAAGATTTTTAAATAATTTACTTGAGAAGCAAAAATTCGTAAGTGTTTATGCTTATTAACTTGACACTCAAAATGACACAAAATATTTATTGTTTTCTGACAGATTTATTAAAATTAAGTGTGTTAAAAAAAAGGAAACAATGTCAGCCAACAGGGAAATAGAAATAAACAGAAAAATAAAAATGTGGTCATAAAAATAAACTTAATTCAAAGGGAATATTTATTCTTGTTTTAAGCAAAAACTCACCTAGTTTTAATTAATTTGTCAGAAAACGACAAAATATCTCGTGTCATTGTGCATCTCAAGATTGATTTAAGATTTTACTGATTAAATTGATGAAGTCTTCAAATAAATAAATAAATAAATAAATAAATATATATATATATATATATATATATATATATATATATATATATATATATATATGTTTTTTTTTTTTTTTGTTTTTTTTTGTTTTTTTTTTGCAGTATGACTTTCTTTCCTCTGCGAAACACAAAAGAAGGTATTTTGAGAAATGTTTCTGTTCAATGGGCACCGAAACTGTTTGGTTACCAAATATGTGACCATGGACCATAAAACCAGTCTTAAGTGTCAATTTTTCGAAATAGCGATGTATACATCATCTGAAAGCTGAATAAATAAGCTAAGCATTGATGTATGGTTTGTTAGGATAGGACAATATTTGGCTGAGATACAACTATTTGAAAATCTGGAATCTGAGGGTGCAAAAAAATCAAAATATTGAGAAAATCGCCTTTAAAGTTGTCCAAATGAAGTTCTTAGCAATGCATATTACTAATCAAAAACGACGTTTTGATATATTTACAGTAGTAAATTTACAAAATATCTTCATGGAATATGATCTTTACTTAATATACTAATGATTTTTTGGCATAAAAGAAAAATCTATAATTTTGACCCATACAGTGTATTTTTGGCTATTGCTACAAATACATCCCAGCGACTTAAGACTGGTTTTGTGGTCCAGGGTCACATATTTTCTTTTATGTTCCAGAGTAGAAAGAAAGTCACACAGGTTTGAACAACATGAGAATGAATAAATGATGACAGAATGATTATTTTGGGTGAACTATCCTTTTAAGATTTATTTTTACAAAACATGACCTATACTTTTACATTATTATTTTCTGAAAGATTTTGTATTTATTTTTGGTTGATGACGTTAAAGTGAAACATTTTCTTTACTGTTCCTTACATAAATATGACGTAGAAGCTATAGCATAGCAACAACAAATATACCCAGATAAAACAAACGGCGGCTCCTCCCTGCTCATGACATACACATGAAGTCAAGGCTGATCACACCCTGCTCTTTCTTAATGTTATATCAGGAACTCGTAGTGGCCGCTCTACATTCCAGCCATGTTTCCATTCCTGCTCATTCCATCTGTTTACTAATGCTTCTGTTGCTAATACAGTGAGATATAAGGAACGCCTCATTGTTCCGGTGAGTTTGAGATGCTGTTAAACAGCTGAACAGGTAGAGAAGGGTACGAGATCCCAGATTGCTCCTCTGCAGGGGTGTGAATGAAGCGTTTCCAGCATTCACTGACTCACACGCTGGAGCTCCGCCAGTGGAGGTGGAACAGGCCGTTTACATGAAGTGATGAGAGCATCAACAACACAACACTGTTCAACCGTAGCAATGAGATATAATGCACACGTGCTTTTGGTTTAATCAAAATAAGACTTTTGTAGATTTTAGTCCATGTCTTTTAGCTCTATACACACACTTCTAAGGTTTGGGGTTGGTAAGATTTTATGTTTTTGAAAGACGTCTCTTCTGTTCACCAAGGTTTATTTGATAAAAAATAAAGTAAAAACTTATTAAATATTATTACGATTTAAAATAACTGTTTCTATGTGAATCTCTGTTAAACTGTAATTGATTGCTGTGATGCAGCGCTGAATTTTCAGCATCATTACTCCAGTCTTCAGTGTCACATGATCCTTCAGAAATCATTATAATATGCTGATTTGAAAGTCAAGAAACAGTTCTGATTATTATCAGTGTTGAAGACAGTTGTGCTGATTCATATTTTTGTGAAAACTGTGATACATTTTCTTTTTCAAGATTCTTTGATGAACAGGAAAAAAACGGCATTTATTTGAGCAATTTAATGTATTCTTGATTAATAAAAGTATTAATGTCTTTAAAAAAAACTTACTGACCCTAAAACTTTTAATTGCAGTATTTATTTAATTATTTATTTATGATCTAAATACTACGAGCTGTATTGTTATGTATATTTAAATGTGCTATACAGCAAAATAAAAAAAAAAACTCACTTGGCATTTATGTCTTGTTGTCCAGTACAAATATCTAAACATTCTTAAATCAAGACACATTTAGCAAAAGTCTTAAGTCTTGTAAGTCTTGTTTTCTGAATAATGAATCAAAATTAAGTGAGTTTTTTGTTTTTAAAATAAGAAATAAACATCGCCGGGGGCAAGAAAAATAATATTGTTTTCCCTTTGAATTAATATGATTTTTCTTATACCATTGGCAGATGTTTTTTTTTGTTTGTTTGTTTGTTTTTTTTCGTGTTGTAAGCAAAAACTAACATTTTTTTTGTTTTGTTTTTTTTTGGAAAACAAGACTTAGTATCTCAAGTCATTTTGCATCTCCAGTAATCTTGTACTGGAAAACAGTATAAAATAAGTAAGTAAATGATGTTTTGCAGTTTATATAAAAAATAAAAATAAAAAACTTGAGGAGGTCGAGCTGGATTCACTGACAGATGACAGAAGAGAGAGGAAGGAGAAGCACAAACGCTTTCGACGCTCTATTGTTTGCACAATACAAACGTTATTGTCACTTTAAATAAAAGAAATGCTAACTGAAATAAAATAAAACATAAAAAATAAAGCTTACTTTCAGCTATGGCTGTTAACTTGTGAAGGAAACATGTCAATTTTATTTAGTTTAACGATGTACTAAAACTCAAATAAAAATTATTAACACAACTAGATATATTTAAAAAAGGTCAAAACCACTAAAACTTTAATTAAAATGAAAATGAAAATGGAAACTATAAAAGCAAAAACTATAATATTATCATGTATCATTTTTAAAATTGTGACATCTAAGAAATACAATCATTTGAAACCTTTATTTTACATTACATTTACATTTAGTCATTTAGCAGCCGCTTTTATCCAGCTTTATACAGCATGATGGGAAAACAAGGGAATAATATTAATCCATTTTCTTTATTTTTAATTTTTTTAATTTCATTTTTTATGATTTAGGAAATAAACATGCTCAAACTTCAACCCTGTTACTATTAGAAAAAAATTAACATATTTATATTTTTAAATTATGGGAAATACATTAGCCTAATGTTTAATTTTTTCAAAAAAATTAATAATTTTCCATATCTTACACTGGTTTTTCAAAAGTATTTTTGTCTTGTTTTTCAGTAAAATCTAAAACTCATCGAATCAAGACTTCAGAAGCAAAAATCCTGACAAATGTATAAAAATTAAGCGACTTTTTCCATAAAACAAGAACAAATATCTGCCAGTGAGGTCGGCAGAAAAATAAAGTACTTGATGGCCCATCGTAACAGAAACACAGTGTGTCCCACTTCTGCTTCATCATCTCTCATGAGTCCAACAGCTGTTTCCTCCATCCCAATACAGTCAGTAGTTATAATAATATAATAATGTGTTTTGTTGTGCGCTGATGTTGACACATATGATAAATATCTGGATGATAATGCGGTCAGTGTGGTCTGACCTGCCGGTCGCTCCTGTCTCTCAGGGAGAGTCCACATGACCTCGTATCACGTCCGGCCAACAGTTTAGTTAGTGATAAGAGCCTAACGTCCTGCAGAAGAATGACCCCATTTATCTAACAAACACCAAGCAGAGCCTTAACGAGAACCTCCAGGATGTTGAGATGTGGTGGAGTCCTCAGATCTGGATCCTCCCAAAACCAACAACATTATTGTTCTGACAGTGAACACTCTTAAAAGTAAAGCATTCAGAAAGAGTTTCACAGCCTCACAGAAAAGTTTTAGTGATGCCATAAGAGAACCGTTTTAAGGTCTGTTAAAAAAATCACTTCAAAATTGCTAGAATATTTCACTAATAATTACAAAGAAACAACAGGTACATGGTAAAAATGATTTTTCAAGGTTGTAAATAAAGTAAAGATTATTGGAGTACAAAAAAAAATACTATTTCAGCCTTTCTACTTTGAAATTTCACATTTTATTCAGTGCATTACTTGCCGATTCTTCAGTGTAACAGTGAAATTTTGAAGTAGAAAGAAATAGTATTTTCTTGTCAAATTTTTACCTACACTGTTATAAATAAATAAATAAAGTAACAAAATTGAAGTAAGGTTATTATAGTTCATCAAAACTAAAACCATAAAAAAATACTTGAAATAAATTAAATATTAATTAAAATGAAATAAATTAAAATAAAAAAAACATCAACATATTTTATTTCAGGTAGTTAACAAGGAAACATTTCTCATTTTCATTTGGTTTAACTAAAATAACTAAATATATAGACATATTTAAAACAAAAAAATATATAAAAATGACAATAACAATAACAATACTAAATTTACAATAAAACACTATTTCAGTCTTTCTACTTAAATATTTATGTTTAAGTCAATGCATCATTTGCTGATTCTTTGGAATTACTTGTATTAATTACTAGCCATTTCTGAAACAAAACTGTTTCTACACCAGTTTTTTTTTTTTTTTTTTTTCCAGTGTAACACCATGTCAAATGTGAAGTTTTGAAGTAGAAAGAAGTAGTATTTTCTTGTGAAATCTCCAATAATCTGTATTATTTACAACTTAGAAAAATATATTTTTCATTTAATATATTTTTCTCATGACCAATTATATTATCAGCATAACAATTGAGTGAAAAGTTGGATGGATAAATTCTCATATTTCATAATGTTTTAGTATTTAGTTTGACCTCCACAAGTTTGTGTAAAACCTGATGATCATGTTTGAGATCCAAAAAAACATATGGAGCTTCAATGGAAGTAAAACACCTGACTGTCTATAAGTTTTAAATGCTCACAAATGTGTTTATTCGAATGCTGACCTGGAAACAGAAACATTTTCAGAATGTTTCTTTTATTTAATTTTTTTTAATTCTAAAGATTTCTGTTTATTTCCAGGTTTGAATTTGATTTTGGTCTCACATTTTGTGGTCTCATTCACTTATTTTTTTTTATTTATTTATTTATTTTTTTAGATCAAACTGATTCATGTCAGCAGATGAAAACTAAAACCAATATGCTGAACTGAACTTTTTAAAATCTCAAACGAACCAAATACTCATGAATCTGTATATTTTGTGAGTTTTTCTCCTCTGGAACATCAGCTCCATTAGCGTCTGTGACTCTCTGATGAAGTGTTTCTTTCTTCCTCTGGTTTTAAGCGTGTTGATTATGTGTGCTTGCACTCGAGGTGGACAGTCTAATTACAGCCTCTTCACTGAGGAAAATGTCAGTGAGATTTATGAAATGTAAAGGCTGTTTCAAGAGCACATCATCTTGCCCTTTTTGTTTTTGTCCTCAAATTCAATTACAGCTCCTTTTGTCGCAGCCCGTCTTTATTAAGTTGTTATTTCAGCTCTCTCAGGGGGACTGAAGTGGTCTAGACCAGAACCCACACTGAAAAAAATGACTCATTGGATTTAGTAAATTTTTTTAAGGTAAGTGGTTGCAATCAATTTATTTTAGCTACATTTAAATAAATTTAGTTGAAAATTAGTGAACTAAATTTGTTTATTTAAATGTAGCTAAAATAAATTGATTGCAACCACTTACCTTAAAAAAATTTAGTAAATTCAATGAGTCATTTTTTTCAGTGCACTACACTGACCTTCTAGTCTTTTTCTCCTTCAGTTGTCATTCTAAAGCTCAACGATTACATTTTACACTCAGTCTTGGGTTAACATATTTTTAAATCTTAGGATAGATTTTAACCCTTGGTGGATTACACGTTAAGAAAAGTCCGTAAAAATAGGGTCCAATGTCTTGTTAATACAAAGGATTTTTCCATATAGATTTTTTTTTTTTTTACAGTTATTTTACTTGTATATTGCTAGTGTTTTAAGGTTTGAAATATATGTAAATTTAAAATAAAATGTACTTGTAATTTTCTGCCTGGACATTATCCATTTTTCTACTTTTTTTTTTCCTTACACTGTAAAAAAAATATTTTTTCAAAGCAGGATGATTAAAGTTAATTTAAATTAAAATGAAAACCATTAAAAAAAAAAAAGAAAAAAAAGAAAAAAAAAAGATTTTTTTTTTTTGTCACTTGAAATGAAATAATTAACTGAAATAAAATAAAAAAAAATTAAACTTATTGTATTTCAGCAAGTTGCCAAGGCAGCATTTCTCATTTTCGTTTAGTTAAGCCTGGTGCAAAATAACTAAATTAAAATGTATTAAAATACAGACATATCTAAAATAAAATAATAATAATAATAATAATAATAATAATAATAAAAAGCAACAAAATTACTAAAACATTAACTAAAATTAGCATAAGAGCAGAAAATATAAATAAAATGTAATAAAATATCATTCTAAACATTAAAAAACTATAATAGTATCTCAAAGATACTAAAATACTAATTCACTGTTTTGAAGATGTAAATAAAATAAAAGTGTTTCACAGGAAATATTATTTCAGTCTTTTTACTTTGTTTGAATTAAAGAAATTCAATGTTTAAAAGTTTCAAACGTTAATTCGATGTTTAATTCACATTTAATTGCTGCTTGCCATTTCTTTTTTAAATGTAGCCTACTAGCAATTTCTGAGTGAAAATTGTTTCACCACCATTTTTTCAGTGTATTAAAATAAAATATAAAATAAAAATGTAGAAATTAAGTAAAATCACACACACACACACACACACACACACAAAAACATTACAGAAACTAGTATTTGTACTTTTTCTGTCAGAAGAAAATGAGTGTGAAAATGAGGATTTAAGTATTAAAAACACTTTTGTCACTTGCAGCATGTTTTATTTTTTTCAATTCAATTAAAGTCCAGTGTCGTTTTGAGTCTCACTGTCTTTGAGGACAAAACAGTTTTCAAAGTATCTTTCAAAATATCTTCCAGGTTTGGAATGGCATGATAGTGAGTAAATGATCACAGAATGATCATTTTTGGGTGAACTGTCCCTTTCAATGATACTAAAATCCTCCTACTACTTGTCCGCTTGATCCTATTCCATCTCATCTCCTTCAAGCCATTTCTCCTGCAGTTGTACCTCACTCACATCATTAACACATCCCTTCACAATGGAGTTTTTCCCTCAGCATTTAAACAGGCTCGTATAACCCCACTACTTAAGAAACCCACTCTTAACCCAACTCAGCTTCAACTCATCCTCGCTAAGACAGAACTGCTTGTAGTTTCAGCAAACCCATCACTTCATCACAATTTCACCTTCCAGTTAGTCTCATCAACCATAACTCCTTCAAAAACAGCCAGAAACCTTGGAGTTGTGATTGATGATAAGCTGAATTTCTCTGACCACATTGCTAAAACTGCACGGTCCTGCAGCTTTGCTTTATATAATATTAGGAAGATCAGGCCCCTTCTTTCGGAACATGCAACACAACTCCTTGTTCAAGCTCTTGTTCTGTCCAGACTTGACTATTGCAATGCTCTCTTGGCAGGTCTTCCAGCCCATTCCATCAAACCTCTACAATTAATCCAAAATGCCGCTGCAGGATTCATTTTTAATGAACCGTAAAGAACGCACATCACACCTCTGTTCATCAATTTGCACTGGCTACCAATAGCGGCTCGCATAAAATCAAGACATTAATGTTTACCTACAAAACCACCTCTGGCTCTGGACCCCTTTACCTAAATTCAGTACTTCAGACCTATGTGCCCTCTAGAAACTTGCGTTCTGCAAGTGAACGACGCATTATTGTTCATCCCAAAGAGGCACAAAATCACTTTCACAGACTTTTTCATTAACTGTTCCCATCTGGTGGAATGACCAGCCCAACTCAATCCCAGCAGCTGAATCCTTAGCCATCTTCAAGAAACGGCTAAAAAACCCATCTCCTCCATCTTTATTTGACCCTCTAACTCTATCACTCTCTATTCTAATTCTATTTTATCTATCTGTCTTCTTTTTATTTAAAAAAAAAACACACACACACACTTGACCCTCTATCACTACTATCTTCTATCTACTTGTTTCTTTAAAAAAACAAACAAACACTAGGTTTCTTTTTTTTATATTCTGTCTACTCATTTTCTTTAAAAAAAATAAAAATAAAAAAACTTGCTACGTGTACTGTGTTAAGCTAACCACGACTTGCACTTGCATGTTGTTGCTCTTTTGTTGGTTTTGATTGCTTCTGTTGTCCTCATTTGTAAGTCGCTTTGGATAAAAGCGTCTGCTAAATGATTAATGTAAATGTAATGTAAATGTAAAATGACTCAAAAGCTCCACACTGGGGCTTCAGATACATGCATGTTGAATGTAGGCCCTCACAATGAAATCATAAGCCACAGCACATCTCTGAAATCTGATCTGAAGAGGCTGTTGTCTGTAGAGATGAGCTAAGCTCAGAATGTCGCGCAGCCGCGCTAACTGCTTCAGAGCCGGTGTGAAAAGCCATTCATCACCCAATCCACAGATTGAAGGAATCACTAAAGCCTTTCCTTTTCCTCAGACTCTGGGTTCTTCATGGGAAGCCTGTGTTTAGGTTTAGCCCAAAGTAAACAGGGCCTGTGCACACATATAGACTGACTTCTCTTCTTCTCACCGCAGAATATTCTTCAGGCATCCGAAGCGGTTGGAGTGTCCAAAAAAGACTTTGTTTCGATGCTAAGAATAGGAGTATTTAGCAGAAACTCTATGTGAACGTGTGTGAAACGGAAAAAGTGAGAGTGTTGCCAGCGTTTCAGAGAAACACATGTCAGTTGACTATATAAGCCCATCTGTTTAAAAACAGCTCTTATGTCGAGCAGCGAACGAGAGAATATGAATATTTCATCTCTCCCGAAAGAAGAGGAAAACAAACAAAGGCCATCTTCAAAGGGACGATGTCTGACCGCGTCTCTGGCCAGATTCACAAAACCCGTCTACATGCTCTTCATGTACATGAAAGAATTCTCTGTTATCTCAGTGTATTAAATGATTAGATATCATGTAGATACAGTAAGAGGCCTGTTAAAGCTGTCGCACACAGTCTACTGCCTTCTGTCTCTGATTGATAGTTTATTTATTTTTTATCAAGTCAAAGGTCTTTTAATGTAATTGTACAAACGTCCAGCTTCAGCTGGTGTTTCACCTGTCTTTTCTCTGTCAAATCTTTACTATTAAGTAAACGTAAGAATAACTTAAATCATATTTCCAGATGAACACTTACTGGACTGAAGCAGCTCGGTTTACTTGATTCTCCATCATTCGTTTTTTAGAAAAATCAGTGCGTCTCAAATCTGATCATCAGGATGTTTTGAGGAACGTTTGTTTCCAGAACCTTTACTTTGGAATGATCTTCCAAAACATCTCGCATCTTCTGAAGAGCGTTTATTTCTTCATCTCTCAATAATCATTGGATTGCATTGCATTATATGTTTGGATCATTTCAATCTCATCTTACTGAGATATATTATTGGAGATATACAGTGACGAATGATATTTATATCATTTTATGTATGTATCTGCTATACTGTTATAAAGATTTACATTACAAGCATCAGACTTTCATCACATAAATATCAGCATCTGCACTGAATGGCATAGTTTTGCTCAGTTTGAGTCTATGAATAAAACTGAGCTGTTTTTTTCCTTCATAGTCTCACTATATCAGACTATATGAGCCATAAAAGCTGACGTGTGTGTATATATATATATATATGTCAGGCTTTACAGGGTTCAAATCAGTTGCAGCAGTGTTGGATAGTTTGTTAGATTTTCTTTTATTTATGGTAAAGTAATATAACACAAAGTGCAGTGATATGAATTGCTTAAAACAATGTACATTAAGTGAGGGGGAAAGCTGAAATATGTCCTCTGTGAATGACAAATTAAAATTCTGCTATATTCTGCAACAGTAATCGTCTCTAAAGCTCAGAAACCGAAAGCAAGGGTCAAAATAAAGCATGCATGAGTAATTCCCTATTCAAAAGTAATAACATTTTCAAATTTCCTTCATCTTCCAGACATTGACATGCTGTGCTTGGCAAATGATTTGAGAGCTTTTGGTAGCTGTTTATTGCCATATACAAATAAAGATGGATTCATCAAGTGTTTTAGACTGGGGCTTTTCAAACTTTTGATGCCACGGACCCCCAAATATCATGATGCCCTTGCATGGGACCTCTCACTAAAACTCAAAGGCAGTTATACATTTTCATGTATAACCATTTATACTAAGAAAAAATCTCTGGATAGATAGATAGATAGATAGATAGATAGATAGATAGATAGATAGATAGATAGATTTAGATAGAACTTGTTAAATGCAAAATTAAATAATGTCTTTGTTCTGAAGCTTATAGGGTTGAGAACAAATAACAGGAGAAATTCCCTAAATATGTACCACATGCAACCCTTTCTTACAAACTAAGTTATACAAACTATGCTGCAAGAATGAAGAGATGAACAAAACTGTATGCAGATTTGTTTTTTACTCTTAAATATTTCTTTCAATAGAGTAAAGCTCGTATTTCAATAGAAACATCACAATTATTCTCATTTTTTCTAGGTAGTCTTTGCAATTAAACTATTCACATTTTAATATTAAATAAAAGTGAAAATACTTGACAGTGTTTATTAAAGTATTTAAAATATGTATTTTTTATTTTTTATAAATGTAAATAACAAAAAAAAAATATTTGTATTTAATATTTAAAATATTAATTCAATAAATTATTTTAAATATTTATGAACAATTATTTTATTTTGATTTGTATTTTTTTTAATGAAAAATAAAAGTATTAAATAAAATATTTATTTATTTATTTGTTTTAATCTGACCCCTAGCAGCCCATGGACCCCAGTGTGAAGCCCTCTGCTTTAGGTGAACCAGTGTGAGAGAAACTCATATACAGGTGCATCTCAATAAATTAGAATGTCGTGGAAAAGTTCATTTATTTCAGTAATTCAACTCAAATTGTGAAACTCGTGTATTAAATAAATTCAATGCACACAGACTGAAGTAGTTTAAGTCTTTTGTTCTTTTAATTGTAATGATTTTGGCTCACATTTAACAAAAACCCACCAATTCACTATCTCAACAAATTAGAATACTTCATAAGACCAATAAAAAATTAAAAAAACATTTTTAGTGAATTGTTGGCCTTCTGGAAAGTATGTTCATTTACTGTATATGTACTCAATACTTGGTAGGGGCTCCTTTTGCTTTAATTACTGCCTCAATTCGGCGTGGCATGGAGGTGATCAGTTTGTGGCACTGCTGAGGTGGTATGGAAGCCCAGGTTTCTTTGACAGTGGCCTTCAGCTCATCTGCATTTTTTGGTCTCTTGTTTCTCATTTTCCTCTCGACAATACCTCACAGATTCTCTATGGGGTTCAGGTCTGGTGAGTTTGCTGGCCAGTCAAGCACACCAACACCATGGTCATTTAACCAACTTTTGGTGCTTTTGGCAGTGTGGGCTTTTAAAAGCTGGTCAGCAGAAGGAAGCATGAAGTGCTCCAAAATTTCTTGGTAAACGGGTGCAGTGACTTTGGTTTTCAAAAAACACAATGGACCAACACCAGCAGATGACATTGCACCCCAAATCATCACAGACTGTGGAAACTTAACACTGGACTTCAAGCAACTTGGGCTATGAGCTTCTCCACCCTTCCTCCAGACTCTAGGACCTTGGTTTCCAAATGAAATACAAAACTTGCTCTCATCTGAAAAGAGGACTTTGGACCACTGGGCAACAGTCCAGTTCTTCTTCTCCTTAGCCCAGGTAAGACGCCTCTGACGTTGTCTGTGGTTCAGGAGTGGCTTAACAAGAGGAATACGACAACTGTAGCCAAATTCCTTGACACGTCTGTGTGTGGTGGCTCTTGATGCCTTGACCCCAGCCTCAGTCCATTCCTTGTGAAGTTCACCCAAATTCTTGAATCGATTTTGGTTGACAATCCTCATAAGGCTGTGGTTCTCTCGGTTGGTTGTGCATCTTTTTCTTCCACACTTTTTCCTTCCACTCAACTTTCTGTTAATATGCTTGGATACAGCACTCTGTGAACAGCCAGCTTCTTTGGCAATGAATGTTTGTGGCTTACCCTCCTTGTGAAGGGTGTCAATGATTGTCTTCTGGACAACTGTCAGATCAGCAGTCTTCCCCATGATTGTGTAGCCTAGTGAACCAAACTGAGAGACCATTTTGAAGGCTCAGGAAACCTTTGCAGGTGTTTTGAGTTGATTAGCTGATTGGCGTGTCACCATATTCTAATTTGTTGAGATAGTGAATTGGTGGGTTTTTGTTAAATGTGAATCAAAATCATCACAATTAAAAGAACCAAAGACTTAAACTACTTCAGTCTGTGTGCACTGAATTTATTTAATACACGAGTTTCACAATTTGAGTTGAATTACTGAAATAAATGAACTTTTCCACGACATTCTAATTTATTGAGCTGCACCTGTATATGTGTGTGAGTGTGACAGTCACAGCAAGCTTTTCAGCTCACGTATAACTTGATTTATCATTTTCTTTGTGCTGGTCGCTGCGCACAGAGTCACGATTTCCCAGACAAACAGTACAAAAACAGCCGACGTTTCAGTATTTGCATTGTGCGTGTGCATGCGTGCGCATTTTCCCCTTCGGGACGCCGTGCTTCTCCCGTTTCCAGTCTCTCTTTTAGCTTCGCCCTATTTCAGAGTCCGCTAATTAATCATGCATTATTGAAAGCCGGTGCTGGATGAGGTTCTATCCTCGCTGCAGTACAAACACACGCATGCAGCTCCACTGTAAGGACATCTGGGGTCACGTAAACTCGTGCGACGTTACGTTTACAAATCTCATCGTGTTCACCTAAATGAGATGCCATCTGCAATCTGTCCACGGGCGTCCTGTTATGATGCAAATGACCTCGGTCTGAGTGCAGACACAACATTACAGCGGTTATTATCTTGTAGAAATGTGAGCCGCGCTCAGAGCGAACGCGCTGTTACTTGTGCAGCGTTGGTGCGGATCCAGGGCTAATCCTGCTCGCCGCAGGCACAGATGACCGTTCCGGGGGAGGAAAAGCAAAGCCCCCGCTCAGAGCAGCTTGGCATCGCGGCGGGTCACCTGCGCTTCCTCCGCCGACACCGGCTCTCCGCGAACTCACCGTCTGCTGCTGCGCTGCTCACAGACGCGCGCAGGACGCGGAATAACAGCGCTTCATGCCACTGCCTTACTGGACAGAAACATGACAGTGTTCTTACTTAATGTTACGCATGTTTATAGGCAGCATCCTAGATGAAACAGACCTTTACAGAAAAACCACGTGAAAATCACGTTAAAATCACATGTGAACACAGGGTTTCATACATTTACACCATGAAAATGTTCCAAAACCACGTTTCACATATTTCACATGTGATTTTAACGTGATTTTCTGTAAGGGGAACCTCATAAGGCCTATATTTAAAAAAAAAAAATAGTCTCTTCTGCTCACCAAGGCTGCATTCACAGTATTTGGTAGAAAAGATTGTAAAAATTATGAAATATTAATACTACAATTTAAAATATCTGTTTTCTATGCGAGTACAATGTAAAATTTAATTTATTCCTGTGATCAAAGCTGAATATTCAGCATCATTACTCCAGTCTTCAGTGTCACATGATCCTTCAGAAATCATTCTAATATCAAGTTTCTGCAACATGTGGGGACATAGAGTGGAATGAAATGTCGTGCCTCACAGGACCACGATGCTACATAAATACAGACTTACAACAATGAAGTAAAAAAGTATAAACCTATGCACAACTAAACTACTGATAGATGACTATAAATTGACTATAAATCTGCTATATATAAATGTTTACCTATACATAAACTAAAAACTACAAACTATACGAATGTTTCAGATAAATACTGTACATGTGCAAAGAGAAACATTGTAAGTCAGCTGGCTGGGGAGCAGTGCAGGATGATTTGTAGTGCACGAGCATGTAAACATACATATATTATTGAGTCTTTTGTGGGATTGTGTACACACAGCAGTGTGTGAAAAGTGTCTAGTGCGCATTGAGGAGGAGAGTGTGTTACTACAGGTGGTTTGTACAGGCCCACTCACCTGTGTGTAGTACACTTCGAATTGCACAAAAAAAAGTTTTCATATGGTTTTTATTTTTATTTTGATGTGGTAAGGTTGGGGGGTGTTTGGAGGGGGGTGAGATGGTCCATGTTTCAGGAGGTAGGGGGTTTGTATGGGGTTTCAGAGAGGGGCGGGGTGATTTGAGTTCAGGGCTCTCACAGCCTGGGGGAAAAAGCTGTTGAGCAGTCTGGCAGAGCGGGCTCTGATGCTCCGGTACCGTCTTCCTGATGGTAGGAGTTGGAAGAGACTGTGGGAGGGATGAGTAGAGTCCTTCACAATACTGTTGGCTTTGCTGGAGCATCGTGTAAGGAAAATGTCCAGGATGGAGGGGAGAGGGGCACCGATGATCTTTGCAGCTGTGTTCACTGTCCGCTGGAGGGTCTTGCGGTCTGCTGCAGTAGAGTTCCCGTACCAGACAGTGATGCAGGTGGTCAGCACACTCTCAATGGTGCCCCTGTAGAAAGTGGTGAGGATGGGTGGAGGGAGACTTGCTCTTTTCAGCCGGCGGAGAAAGTGTAGGCGCTGTTGTGCCTTCTTGGAGAGTGACATGGTGTTGGTGGTCCAGATGAGATCCTCTGTGATGTGCACCCCCAGGAATTTAGTGCTGCTGACTCTCTCCACAGTCGTGCTGTCGATGGTCAGTGGGGGTGGTCAACGGAGTTTCTCCTGAAGTCCATCACAACCTCCTCTGTCTTCCCCACATTGAGGGACAGGTTGTTAGTGCCACACCATTCAGCCAGCTGTGCCACTTCCTCTCTGTAATGCGTTTCATCGTTGTTGCTGATGAGACCTACCACTGTTGTGTCATCAGCGAACTTGATGATGTGGTTGGAGCTGAACTTGGCAGTGCAGTCGTGGGTCAGCAGCGTGAAGAGCAGCGGGCTGAGCACACAGCCTTGAGGTGCACCTGTGCTCAGTGTGGTAGTGCTCGAGGTGTTGTGGCCGATACGGACTGACTGAGGTCTTCCGGTTAGAAAGTCCAGGATCCAGTTACAGAGGGAGGTGTTAAGGCCCAGCAGGTTTAGCTTGTTGATGAGTTGTTGTGGGATTATTGTGTTGAATGCTGAGCTGAAGTCAATGAACAGCATTCTAACATAGGAGTCTTTATTTTCTAGGTGGGTAAGAGCCAGGTGGAGGGTGGAGGAAATTGCATCGTCCGTAGAGCAGTTTGGACGGTATGCAAACTGGAGCGGATCTAGTGTGTTGGGGAGGCTGGTTTTGATGTTGTGCATGACTAACCTTTCAAAGCACTTCATCATGATTGGAGTCAGTGCTATGGGACCGTAGTCATTTAGACAGGACATAGGTGATTTCTTTGGTACCGGTATGATTGTTGTGGATTTGAGACATGTGGGGACGACTGCCTGGTTCAGCGAGGTGTTGAAGATATCTGTTAGGACATCTGTCAGCTGTTCAGCACAGTCTTTCAGTACACGGCCAGGTATGCTGTCAGGACCCGCAGCCTTGCGTGGGTTAATCCTGGATAGGGTCTTCCTTACGTCGGCTGGAGACAGACAGAGCGCCTGGTCGTTGGGAGGTGTAGGTGTGGCATCGCACCGGGTCACCTGCCACAATGCCACATCTGATTTAACATGCTGATTTGCAACTCAAGAAACATTTCTGATTATTATCAATGTTGAAAACAGTTGTGCTGCCCGATACTTATGTGAAAACTGTGATACATTTTATTTTTCAGGATTCACAGATGAATAGAAACTTCAAAAGAACAGCATTTGTTTGACATAGAAATCTTTTGCAACATTATAAATGTCTCTTTTAACTTTTGATCAATTTAACGCATCCTTAATGAATAAAAGTCCAATCTTACTGACCCCAAACTTTCAAATGGCAGTAGGCTATATACCAATTTCCACAAAAATATGAAGCAGCACAACTTGTTTTTAACACTGATAATAAGAATTGTAATTGTAATAATATTTCACAATTATTATGGTTTTTATTTTATTTTTGATTAAATAAGCCTGTGAGCAGAAGAGATTGTATATTAAATACACACACACACACACACACAGTGATAGCTTTAATATATACTGATATATATATATACTGATATATATATATATATATATATATACACACACACACAATTGTGCTCAAAATTATTCATACCCTTGGTAAATATGATGAAAAAAGGCTGTGAAAATAAATCTGTATCATTAATCCTTTTAATCTTTTATTTAAAAATTTACAAAAATGTAGCCTTTCATTGGAGAATAAGAATTTAAAATGGGAGAAAAATCTCATTATGAAATAAATGTTTTTCTCTAATACTTATTGGCCACAATTAATCATACCCTTTTATTAAATACTTTTTGCAACCTCCTATTTCCAAGATATCAGCTCTGAGTCTTCACCTATAATTCTTGTTAAGTTTGAAGAACATCTGAAAAGAGATCAGAGCCCATTCCTTCATCCAGAATCACTCCAGACCCTTCAGATTCACAGCTCCATGTTGGTGCTTCTTCTCTTCAGTTCACCCACTCATTTTCTATAGAGTTCAGGTCAGAGGACTGGAATGGCCATAGCAGAAGCTTGGTTTTGTTCTCAGTGACACATTTTTGTTTTGATTTTGATGTTTTTTTGTGGATCATTGTCCTGTTGGAAGATCCAACCATGGCCCATTGTAAGATTTCTAGCTTGGACAGTCAGTTTTTAATTTTTTATCTGTTGGTATTTGATAGAATCCTTGATGCCATGATGCCAACAAGATATCCAGGATCTCTGGAAGAAAAATAGGCCCACAACATTAAAGATACAGCAGTATATTTCATTGTACACATGGGGTACTTTTTTATCCCTGTGTGCACCAAACCCTTCTTGAGTGTTTGCTGCTAAAAAGCTCATTTTTTAGCAGCAATGCATAACATAACTAATGCATAACAGCTAACAGAAAGATACATAACAGATACAAGTGTATGCACTACTTGCTTGCACTATATAGGATAAATCACTATACAGGATTTACCCTATTATACTTTATCGACACGAATTGATAGGTGAAACAACAAACAGCCACCCACAAATAGTCTATAAACAAAGCATCAGGCTGTCTTTGAGTTCACACGAACAACTGTTAAAGTTACTCGTCAGGCTACAGAAGAATACCATAAGTCCTCCGTTCAGTTAGGCCTAAGACATCGAGAGTCACGCAGACCTATAACAACCCAGCCACAACACATAATTGCGAATAACATGCCTTACCTTAACACAGAATCGACCACAGACGCCTGAATGGATTTCAAGGACTCCGCGCGCAGATCAATGGCCTCCAACGTTTATACTTTTTCTACGAATCTTTTGAGTTAACGTACTAAACATGAGTGGAATTTGCACCGCAGCGCCCCCACACCTTGATGCTCATGACAAGAATAGCATGTATACTTATCTTTATTGAAGCGAATTAGGTTTAAATCGCCGTCATGCATGAATGAATATTTTTCCAATTTTACACGATGATCAAATTACACAAAACTGAAATTGCACGTCAAAATAACACATTGTCAATATTTTTTGAGACCCCCCAAAATTTCACAAATCATGTTTTCAGGGGAGCCCATGTCTTATTAAGGGGAGCCGAGCTCCCCCTAGCTCCCCCATAGTTCGCACCCTGAAGCCATGGCTGGATAATTTCATGTTCCTAGTCACCCTGGTGTGATAAAAAAAAATGCAAATATGAATGAGAATATACTTCAGAGATATTTCAATCATAAGAATTTTTTAGGGGTACCAATAATTGTGGCCATTGTGTACTACAGAAAAATATTAATTTCATAATGTGATTTTCCCCCACTTTTACTTTTTTATTTATTTATTTTATTTATTTATTTATTTATTTTTTTGCTTAAATTAAAGGTTAGATTTTTTTAAAATTTTTGTATGAAAGATCAAATGGATAAACAATGCAGAGTTATTTTCACAGCCTTCTTTGATCATATTTAACAAGGGTATGAATAATTTTGAGCACAACTTTATGTGTATATATATATATATATATATATATATATATATATATATATATATATATATACACACACACACACACACACACATACACATATATATATATATATATATATATATATATATATATATATATATATATATATATATATATATATATATGTGATGTGTTTTTCACTGAACACATCACAATGCATCCCAGGTTTGTTTTTTCCTTGACAGATACATGTAAAGCTTTCTTGGAATTTGGCCAAAAAAGCTTTCTTAGAAGGCGGCATAATTAAGTTGACTACCTTCATGTTTGTTAGTGTGATTATAAGTCCATCATGCAGAAATGCTGAAGGTGTTTTGAATCTTTGTACCATCATTTGTTCTTTAGACAGCTGCTAAGATGCGAGAGGAATGAGATCTCGCTCCCTCCTTTCAATGCTCCCCGAGGTTCACTTCTCAATATTTCATGCCGAGCAGGAGCTCTCGACGTTACCAGAAATTCAGAGGACTCTTTGAAAGGCTGTTTTGTTTGCTGTGGAAATTTGGTGAGATGAGCCATACAAATGAACTCGATGAATATGGAAATAGCCAGAGAGAGTCAGTGATGACTAAGAATGAAGGTGAAAAGTTCACAGCTGACAAGTCTTGCTCCCAGTTGTTTTTTTTCTGGTGAGCTTGAATTGTATTTTTGGACACTTCATGTCATCGGCAGATTTCTCAATATATGAAAATGAATGAGCAATCAGATTCTGGCACAAATGATGACAGAATTTTAATTTTTTGGGTGAACTATCTCTTTACATTTCCATCTGTTTTTCATTCAAAGCAACTGTATTACTTTAGCACACATTTAATATAGCATTCGATTCCTACGACTCAGGATCAACAGTAAAACGTGCCTCTATTTTTTGCAAGCCTCAGAAAACGTACCTTTACATGCAATTCACTGCAGTTTCCAGCTGAAGTGAACACCAGTGGCAGTAAAATACCAGCAAGCTTATTTCTTTTCATACAGATTATGATTACGTGGGCATTTTATTGATTATTTTCAGGTGGTTCCTTGCACAATATTAAGTTATGACCACAAAACACTTTTATCATAGTGCATAATTTGTAAACTAACACATTTTGATGTTTGCACCTCACAACCAGCTCCACATTTTGATCTTTTCTGGCGTAGTAAACTTGCTCGGTAGTACACCCGGTACAGCATCGCGCATGTGATGTAAAGTGCTCCTGTGAAACACGAGTCACGATAAAAGAGCTCAAAGACTTGTAGAAGCAATATAAAATGACATGGTTTCTTCAGCAAATGTGTTTTTTATCTCACGTTTGCTTTTGTTAACACTATCATTTACCTTTAGGGTCAGATTTAGTTACATTATTTTTAATGGGATACAGCATTAACCTTTTAGCCCATTTCATTTTGATACTGTCGTGATATGAACAATAACCAGTGTAATAAAATGCTGCCAGAGTCACGTTCATCAGTTTCAGATAAAATGGAGCCCTCTTTTAGTGCCACTCAATGGACATTTCACTTTAAAAGTGTTGCAAAACGGGCAAGAAGCAAAGTAATATAATTTGTCGAAATGTCACCACAGGCACATTTCCAGTGAGCCTGAGGTGCATTCATATAGACTGCTTCTCACAAACTTCAGTAATGTTTCTTAAAAGTTTTATAAATGTTAGGACAAAATGTTCTTAAAGCAATGTTTATGGAACGTTCCTATAACTTTATTAATATTTGATATACGCTCTCATAAAAAGAAATTGAGAAATGTTACTTGATAAACATTTAAGAAACAATTTTGTAACCTTTAAATAACATTACATTTACGACAAGAACATTTTAGGTAAAAATAAAGTTGGTAGAATATTGTAAGAAATATTTTTGTACCCTTTAAAAAACATTCTAATCCCCACAAGAAAATTGGCATTTCAACATTTTAGAAACATTTCAAAACAAAATTCCCACAACATTTTTATATCCTAAATAAACCCCTTACTTGGGTTAATGTTTTTGTGAGGTTGACAATTCCAGTCTCCATTCACTTTCATTATATTCTCCAAAAAGCTCCAAAGTGTTTAATTGAATAAAAGTGTCTGGAATGACACGAGGGTGCAAATGAAACAGATGAGTAAATGTTGACAGGATTTTCATTTTTGGCTGAACTGTTTCTTTAACAATCACAGTTTCTTTTGCCATGATCTCAGCGGGTCAAGACTCTCATTGGACTCAGAGTTATACGAGAACCGATGCTATCGCTGCTGCTCACCAAAACAGGAAACGGTTAAACTGGAGTGTGTCCATTAGGAGGAGGAGTATGTGTGTGTGTGTGTGTGGACAGACACGGGGAAATAGCACCTCTCACATGACCGACCAACAAGCAAGACCCAATAAACACTCTCGACACGACCTCAACATTTGATCCATTTCACCAAGGTTGTTTACTGCTTAATTCATGGCGCTGGGCTGGTGTTTACATGGCCCGTGAGCTCAGGGCTGGGGAGGACAACAGATGAGGCAGCCCTGTTTGTTTTGGGCGGTGGGGGTTGGTGCGTCTCACCCCGCGGCACAAACAAGCTCTTTTTATAGCCGAACAGCCAGCTGAAGACTTAGGATCAGCAGAATGCAATTTAGAGCCGGCCATCTCTTCAGTTACATCACAAGACCTCCTGAGGATGTGACCAACTGCATATAGATTCACTAGCAGTCCTTTGTTGCTGAATATGTTTGACCTGGAGTGGAATAAAATCACTCCAAATTATTTGAATTGCCTTGGTTTAAAGGACAAATATCTGAACATTGTTAAATTAAGACCTAAGCAAAATGACTTTTGTTTTCTGAAAAAATATATCAAAATGAGGTGACTTTTAGCTTAAAACGAGAACAAATATCTGCCAGTGGGTTCAGAAAAATCAATTGGGAAACGATTTTTCTGACTCTACTGGTGGGGTATCAAGACAATTTAACTTGAGAAGTTTCTTTATATATACAGGTGCATCTCAATAAATTAGAATGTCAGTAGAATTCAGTAATTCAACTCAAATTGTGAAGCTTGTGTATTTAAATGAATTTAATGCACACAGACTGAAGTAGTTTAAGTCTTTGGTTCTTTTATCTCAACAAATTAGAATACTTCATAAGACCAATTAAAAAAAAAAAAAAACATTTTTAGTGAATTGTTGGCCTTCTGGAAAGTATGTTCATTTACTGTATATGTACTCAATACTTGGTAGGGGCTCCTGTTGCTTTAATTACTGCCTCAATTCGGCGTGGCATGGAGGTGATCAGTTTGTGGCACTGCTGAGGTGGTATGGAAGCCCAGGTTTCTTTGACAGTGGCCTTCAGCTCATCTGCATTTTTTGGTCTCGTTTCTCATTTTCCTCTTGACAATACCCCATAGATTCTCTATGGGGTTCAGGTCTGGTGAGTTTGCTGGCCAGTCAAGCACACCAACACCATGGTCATTTAACCAACTTTTGGTGCTTTTGGCAGTGTGGGCAGATGCCAAATCCTGCTGGAAAATGAAATCAGCATCTTTAAAAAGCTGGTCAGCAGAAGGAAGCATGAAGTGCTCCAAAATTTCTTGGTAAACGGGTGCAGTGACTTTGGTTTTCAAAACACAATGGACCAACACCAGCAGATGACATTGCACCCCAAATCATCACAGACTGTGGAAACTTAACACTGGACTTCAAGCAACTTGGGCTATGAGCTTCTCCACCCTTCCTCCAGACTCTAGGACCTTGGTTTCCAAATGAAATACAAAACTTGCTCTCATCTGAAAAGAGGACTTTGGACCACTGGGCAACAGTCCAGTTCTTCTTCTCCTTAGACTAGGTAAGACGCACAAGAGGAATACGACAACTGTAGCCAAATTCCTTGACACGTCTGTGTGTGGTGGCTCTTGATGCCTTGACCCCAGCCTCAGTCCATTCCTTGTGAATTTCACCCAAATTCTTGAATCGATTTTACTTGACAATCCTCATAAGGCTGCGGTTCTCTCGGTTGGTTGTGCATCTTTTTCTTCCACACTTTTTCCTTCCACTCAACTTTCTGTTAACATGCTTGGATACAGCACTCTGTGAACAGCCAGCTTCTTTGGCAATGAATGTTTGTGGCTTACCCTCCTTGTGAAGGGTGTCAATGATTGTCTTCTGGACAACTGTCAGATCAGCAGTCTTCCCCATGATTGTGTAGCCTAGTGAACCAAACTGAGAGACCATTTTGAAGGCTCAGGAAACCTTTGCAGGTGTTTTGAGTTGATTAGCTGATTGGCATCTCACCATATTCTAATTTGTTGAGATAGTGAATTGGTGGGTTTTTGTTAAATGTGAGCCAAAATCATCACAATTAAAAGAACCAAAGACTTAAACTACTTCAGTCTGTGTGGATTGAATTTATTTAAATACACGAGTTTCACAATTTGAGTTGAATTACTGAAATAAATGAACTTTTCCACGACATTCTAATTTATTGAGATGCACCTGTGTATGTATATATATATATATATATATATATATATATATATACATAAAGTTACTGTATCTTAATTTAAGAACAAAACAAGAACAAAAACCGAAAAACAAGACAAAAATACTAATACTTAATACTTAACTTAATATTTTTGCTGATTTCCATAATAAATATCTAAGCGTTCATAAATCAAAATGGAAGCAAAATGACATGATATTAAATCTAGTTTTCTGAAAAATGCATTAAAATGAAGTTAATTTAAAACTGTAAATGTATCTACCAGGGGATCAGAATATTATTTTCTGAAAAACATATCAAAATTAAAGCAAAAAAATAAATAAATAAAAAAATAATAATAATAATTTAAACTCCATTTAAGTTAGTTTATTGTTCTGATCCCATGGCTAGATATTATTCTTGTTTTAAACTTAAACACTTAATTTTGATACATTTTTCAGAAAATAAGACTTTAAATCTTATGTCATTTTGCTTCTCAAGTAAATAAAACTTGATTTAAGAACGTTTAGATATTTTGTTTTACTGGAAAACAAGACAAACATACAGTTGAGCTCAGATTTTGATTTGCATAATAAACGGTGCATTTGCAAACAGACCTATTGTGATTTGCACAAGGCTTTTTTTCTGTCCATTTATGCTCTGATTCAGTCTGTTTCAGCAAATGCGTTGCTCTTCAGTGTCAGCGTGTTTGAATTTCAAATTAGTGCACTGATGGAAAATATCCTCGGGCTAAATTGTTAAATATTTGAGCCTAACAATTACAGTGTTATTTATTGCATGCAAGATAATTTAAATTGATTCATCACAATGGTTCAAAACCTCGCCTGTCCGCTCGCAGGAATTATTGTTTTTGAAAGCAATATAATCTCCAAGAGAGTAACAATATCAATATCAATATGGCTCTGAGGAACAGCAACAAGGAAAAATCAATGGCGATGAGGTAATTCATGAATGCAGAGGTCTGACCCGGAGACCTTCATTTGCGCATGTGTCAGACTTTTGTGCTCTTCCTTTGAAAAAAGTGTTGTGATAGTGAGAATATTGAGATATATTTTAGGTTTCAGTTCAATCACACAAATGAAGCTGAACAGAGAGCAGACACATTTCTCTGCTTCTGAACATCATTTTCTCAACAAGAGATCTCAGCAAGGTCTCAAACTGTGCTCCGATTTGCCAAGATACCAAAGTCTGTGATCAAAAGCCAGAGATCTGTCATTAAAATTCCTCCAAGACCAATTCTGAGCTACAGCATCTATACTTTATAGGTCTGTATTCATGATTTGTCTTGTGTTTCTTTTCCTATTTTAGGATAAACACCTGAGACAAAGTTGATATTTACATATAAAATAACTGAGAATGCCATGAATAAGCAAATGCTAAGCAATAAACGTCGTTCAACTTATTAAGGCCATGAAAAAATACTACATTTTCCATGCACTCCTGGTCTTTTTTTTTTTTTTTTTGAGTAATCATGTTGCACAAAAATATTGGGCAGCAGGACTGTATTCAACATTGATAATAATCTGAAATATTTCTTGAGCTGCAAATCAGCATATTAGAGTGATTTCTGAAGGATCATGTGACACTGAAGACTGGAGTAATGACACTGAAAATTCAGCTTTGATCACAGCAATAAATTACATTTTATAATATATTTACATAAAAACAGCTATTTTAAGTTGTAATAATTACTAACAACAAATTTACTAAAACTTTAACTAAAATTAAAATGTAAACCAAATATTAAAATAAATATTAATATTAATAAAGAATTCATAAAATTTAATTCAAAATATTATTATAATATATATATAAAGTGCTTTTGTGGTTTGAAAGACACAAAAATGATACAAAAATGATATTACTGATAATATTTTTGTTTTGTTTTCCAGTACAAATATCTAAACATTCTTAAATTGAGATACATTTGTTTAAGAAAAAAAATGACTCGTCTTGTTTTCTGGAAAATGCATCAAAATGACGTTTAAAACAATACAAAATTTCTAACAATGGGGTCAGAAAAATCAACATAATTCATAAGAAAAACTCATTTATTTTTCTTAAACCACTGGCATATTTTTTAAACAACTCACTTCAATTTGTTAGAATTTGAACTTTAACAATTTTACATTTAAAGCAGGTTATAATTACTGTTTGTTCTGCCATAATATGCATGTTGTTTCCTAACAAATGCATAAATAAATAATAAAAGGAGAGAAAGAAAAACAGAGGGAGAGAATGAAAAGAAATCACAAAGCTTTAAAGCCTACTCTCCGTCTGTCACTGTTTCCATCATCTGTAATATTAGAGGAACCAAATGCTTTTAAAGTTAATGCCATCTGAATTTGGCTTTAACTTCTGCTGGAACAATCCTGTTTAAAAGGTGTGTGAACGTGTGTGGGAAAGAGCGAGAGCTTACACAACCGGACCCGAGGGAAGAATTACGGGTTACGCTGCATTTACATAGAAGTGTTTGGATAGAAAGATGGATTTTACTGTCACGACACAGTGTGCATGTGACCTCTGTGAAGCTGCAGGTAAAGGTGAGCCGAGCGTTTCTGATGCATGACAGATAGAAGCGTGTTCTGAGTCACGAGAACATTAATTTGTCACAAAGCAGAAGCGTGTTTAACACGAGGCTTGTTCTCCCTAAAGTCCTGAGCTCAATCATTTCACAGACTGCCATTAATTCATTCTTGGAGCCGATACTGAATTCACAGACTGGATCTGTTTGATAGGAATTCATTAGAATTTAAAGCGCACTAAGATCTGATGCAAGTTACTGCAAGACGGAAGATGTGAGGAAAAATTAATGCATTCATTCTGGCCTGTCAGACTTCAGACGCTTACTATAGTACATCCATTATTAATGCATTTAAATACTACTGAAAGCCTGTGTAAAATGTTCGTGTACAGTCTTAAGATGCATCGAAACTCAATTCCAGAAGTGGATTCTTCTCTGGTCTTGGTCTGAAATGATATTTCATGATAAAGCAATAACGTTCAGAGGAGATGGATACATTCTCAACGTCTTTAAATGCAAATGTAAAGCAGTCGAATGAGTCACTTTAGAAATCGTATCAGGAAATGCAGAAACAGCGACAGCAGTCGTGATGCACCTCACAACGCTCAAATAAATACAAATATGAGATGAATGAGACGGAAGTGTCCATTATGTGCCCCAATGGTTCAGGAAACACTGTAGGAGAAAGGGTTGTGTAAAAACAGAAAGTTAGTCTGGAAATATAGTAGGCTAGTACTGTATATGAAGGTTAGAAGGTATAAATGCATGTCTGAATCCAAACTTTTTGATGCCAAAGAAATATGAATATCCCCTATCAAAATATAAATTATAACATATTTTACTCCTGTCAAAAATGAACATTATTTCATCATTTACTCCCCCTCAAGCTGTAACCTATATTTTTAAATTATATTTTATACATTATATCTGTATGACTTTCTTTCTTTCGTGGAATATAGATGGGTTATCAGCAATAACATTTCAAAATATGTTTCACAGAATAAAGAAAGTCATACAGCTTTGAACACCATGAGGCTGATTAAATGATGACATAATAATTTTTGGTTGAACTAAACCTTTAAGGGTGATATTTTATAAAGGCAACATGTTTTTAAAATTAAATAGTTGTCATTTATATTTTTTTAGTTCTAAATAAAAAACTGAAAAACAGTCACTATTAAGTAAATATTTTAAGTTTTAAAGCAGAGAATACTGCCGTTTTGTATTGCTAAAACATAGGATTTTTATATGATTTATTAACAATAATCAGTTGTTCTGATTAATCTCAAGTCAAGTCACCATTATTTATTAGGGATGGGACGATACACCTACCTCCCGATTCGATACTATCATGATACTTGGCTGCCGATACGATATGTATTGCGATTTTTTTTAAGAATTTCGATTCTACAAGTGTTGCGATTCGATATTGCTATGTGTTGCGCTTTTTGTTTTTTGTTTTTAACTCTAGACCATGGGAAAAAGTTGAATGATACACTTAATATACAGATTGTTACAATTAAAAAAAACACACACACACATCTTAGCAGTTACTATTGCGATTCAATATTACAATTTATTGTGATTTTTGTTTGCTTATTAAAGACTAGACAATAGGAAACAGTTGATTATACCCTTAAAAGAGACTGTATATGATGAGTCATATTAACAAAAACAATGCATCACACCTTTCTAAACTTTTATTTCAGGAGCATACACATACAGTGTATATTTAAAGTACCTTGAACCATGAAACTTTAAAGTACCAAAACCCTGAATCTGCAGTTGAATATAATAGTCAAATGTTCAACAAAATGAGCAGAAAAAAATACTTTCTGAAATAAAATAAAGTACTATGTTACTTTGCATACCGTTTCAGTCATGTTTAGTCATGTTTTCCCGGCAGCTGGGATTCAAAACGTGAAGGTCCAGAAAGAATTCTGAAAGAGGTTTGATCTTCTGCCTCCGTCATGGTTTTGCTTTCTCGCGCCGGCTTTAAACGTATATGACGTCATCTAATGCAGCAGCACTGCGCACGCAGAACGATCGGTGAATGACATCAAAGCACCGCGAGAGCTACAGAGAACCGATGGCTCCGCATGCTTTCGAATCGCTCTCGCGGTACTTTGATGTCGTACGCTGATCTTCTGCGCGGTGCTGCTCCAAGTTGAACACACCTATGCATTTCGCCCTCTGTTGGAATTACAAAGCGTTAACTTCTCCCCACCACCTCTTAGGAAAAATAAAATAATGAAATAAAAATCGATTCTGAGGTAAACCAATCGATTTTTAAATTGTTTTAAAAAAGAATCGCGATAGTTAGGTGAATCGATTTTTTTCTCCCACCCCTATTATTTATATAGCGCTTTTTACAATGCAGTTTGCGTCACAGCAGCTTTACAGTATTAATCAGAGAAATAGTGTGTCGAAATAGTGTGCTGTTCTCTTCTGGCCAAACGAAACCAGCAGTTTAATTCTAGGCTGCAACAAAATCAGAATCAGATTGTGCAGAGGACTCATCTGGTTCCTGTGGTCTTGTCCCGATGGCCGTCTAGGTGACGAGGTCTTCAGAGGGAATCTGTCTCTGGTGCTCATCTACAGTAGTTGTCCTGGTCTCCGCTGACATTCAGGGCTGTAGAGGTCATCTCTAGGTGCTGATCCACCATCTGGGCTAGATATGGACTGGATCTGTGTGACTGCAGTGACCATAGGATCTGGATACCGACTGGATCTGGGTGGCTACCGTGATCTTAGAATAAGAATAAAACAGACTAATAGTGTAGATGCCATTCTTCTAACGAAGTACATCGGGTGTTATGGGAAGTGTTCCCAGTTCATGTTGACCTAATTAATGCAGCCTAACAATCCTTTAACGGATTTGAATATTAGAGATGTGTTTTATTGTGTTATGTGTAAGCCAGGTTTAATAGATTTAAACTGACATAGTGTGTCTGCCTCCCGAACAGTGTTAGGTAGATTGTTCCAGAATTTGGGAGCTAATAGGGAGCCAGTGCAGTGTTGACAGAACCGGGCTAATATGTTCATACTTTTTGGTTCTAGTAAGAACTCTAGCTGCTGCATTTTGAACCAGCTGGAGTTTGTTTATTAAGAGCGCAGAGCAACCACCCAATAGAGCAATAATCTAACCTTGAGGTCATAAACACATGAATTAACGTTTCTACATTTGACATTGAGAGCATAGGTTGTAATTAAGATATATTTTTGAGATGGAAAAATGCGCTTTTACAAATGCTAGAAACGTGGCTTTCGAAGCGAAGATTCAAATAACACACCCAGGTTCCTAACTGATGATAAAGAATTGACAGAGCAGCCATCAAGTATTAGACACTGTTCTAGGTTATTACATGTACAGTTTTTTGGTCCTATAATTAACACCTCTGTTTTTTAGAATTTAACAGTAAGAAATTACAAGTCATGCAATTTTTTATATCAACTACACTGAAAAAAAAAATTATTCATTGAATTTACTAAACTTTTTTAACGTAAGTGGTTCCAATAAATTTATTTTAGCTACATTTAAATAAACTAATTTATTTGACTAACTTTCAACATTTTTTTTTATGTAAATGTAGCTAAAATAAATTGCAACCACTTACCATAAAAATAATAGTATCATTTTTTTCAGTGTATGCATTCCATTAGTTTTGCAAATTGGTATGTTTCGTTGGGCTGTGAAAAAATATAGAGCTGAGTATCATCAGCATAACAGTAAAAGCTAACACCATGTTTCCTAATGATATCTCCCAAGGGTAACTTGTAAAGCGTGAAAAGTAATGGTCCTAGTACTGAGCCTTGAGGTACTCCATACTGCACTTGTGACTGTATGATACGTCTTCATTCACTGCCACGAACTGATGGCGGTAAGATAAGTACAAATGGAACCATGTCAAGGTTTGATTTAACCATGGTTTAGATGATTTAATAAATTTGTACAATTCTTCCTTCCCTATAGAAGGGAATGAGTGGAATTGCTCCTCAGGGGATCTACAGTTCACTATCTGATGCAATACTGTGGCTGACGGCTACAATTTTATCTCTAATTGTTATCTCTAAAGTTGTTCATAAAATCATTACTACTGTGCTGTTGGGAAATGTCTGCACTTGTTGATGTTATATTTTTGTTAATTTATCCACTATATTGAATAAATACTTGGGGTTGTGTTTGTTTTCTTCTAAAAGAGATGAAAAGTAATCAGATCTAGCAGTTTTTAAGGATTTTCTGTAGGAGAAAGTATTTTCCTGCAATGCAATACGAAATACCTCTAGTTTTGTTTTACTCCAGCTGCGCTCCATTTTCCTTTCTTTAGGGCTGCTCTCTTTAGGACGTGAGTGTGCTCATTATACCACTGTGTCGGACTGGTTTCCTTAATCTTAATGCATGAAGAAGCAACCGCATCTAAATTGCTAGACAAGAGTCCATAGTTTCTGTTACATCATCAAGTTGTTCTGAGCTATTGGATATGCTATGGAATTTAGATAAATCAGGAAGATTACTTACAAAGCAGTATTTTGTGGTAGAAGTGATGGTGCTACCATATTTAATAATAATTAGTTGCATTTATATAGCGCTTTTCTAGACACTCAAAGCCCTTTACAATGTGAGGGGGGGTCTCCTCATCCACCACCAGTGTGCAGCATCCACCTGGATGATGCGACGGCAGCCATATTACGCCAGAACGCCCACCACACACCAGCTTATTGGTGGACAGGAGACAGAGTGATGAAGTCAATCAGTGTATGGGGATGATTAGGAGGCCATGATGGTGAGAGGCCAATGGGCAAATTTGGCCAGGATGCCAGGGTTACACCCCTACTCTTTTTCAAAGGACATCCTGGGATTTTTAGTGACCACAGAGAGTCAGGACCTCGGTTTAACGTCTCATCCGAAGGACGGTGCTTTTTACAGTATAGTGTCCCCATCACTATACTGGGGTGTTAGGACCCACACAGACCACAGGGTGAGCACCCCCTGCTGGCCTCACTAACACCTCTTCCAGCAGCAACCTAGTTTTCCCAGGAGGTCTCCCATCCAGGTATTAACCAGGCTCAACCCTGCTTAACTTCAGTGGGCAACCAGTCTTGGGCTGCAGGGTGATATGGCTGCTAGTATTTGTAACAAGGAGTTGAATTTGCAGCTTTAGCTATAAGGAGTATACACGAGACTAGATAATGATCCGAGATATCATCAATCTGCTGCAATTCCATCTGACAGTATTAAATATAGAATATGATTTCAACAATGAGTAAGTCCTGACACGTGTTGTCTAACCCCAATAGAGTTCAGAATGTCTATGAATGCTGATCCCAATGCATCTTTTTCATTATGAACATGGATATTAAAATCACCAACAATAAGGGCTTTATCTGCAGCCAGCACTAACTCTGATAGAAAATCAACAAATTCTTTGATGAATTCTGTATGGTGCCCTGGTGGCCTGTATACAGTAGCCAGTACAAATGTCACAAGGGATTTATCATTAACACTTGTTTCTCTGGATAATGTTGTATGAAGCACCATTACTTCAAACAAATTATACTTGAAACCTGACCTCTGAGAAATACTGAAGATCTCAGGGCTTTTTTTTTTTTTCTTTCTTTCTTTCTTGGGCTTTAAAAGCATGAATGAAACCATAATATTGCATTTGACACGTTCAAAATTATTTTGAAGTATGTAATTAATTATAAATAAGTTAAATATATTCATATTACAATATTTGTATATTCACACATTCAAATTATATAAAAATTATATATATTTTTTTTATATTATAAAATTATTTTTAGGGCTGCCAAAGTTAAAAATTTATTATTTTCTTAGTTTTATTGTATTATATTTAAAAATTGTGCATTTTATATTTTTCTCAACAGCTGAAAATGAATGAAATGTCCAGTTTATATCAGAAAGTTATGAATTACACATTCATAATATAAATATAAATTTGTATATATTATTATTTTAAAAAATTATTTTATTTTTTCTCAGTGGTTGGAAATGATTGTCCAATTTTCATGGGACCAAAATGTTGTAAATGAATAAATTTATATTTTGATACATTTGCAAGTGTGGATAGTGTGAGGGATTTATTCTTTTTTATTTTTTTATTTAAAAAAAAATGACTTTTTATTTTTTCTCATCAGTTGGAAATGATTGTCCAATTTTCATCAGAAAGTTATGAAAGCTTCATTTCTCCCCCACTGGGGAAGAAATTCTGAGTTCTGAAAGTTATGTTTTCTAATGCATGAAGCTCTTTAATCTCATAAGATCAAGGAAATTTGAGTCCTCATGATATGGCCTCTTTAACAAGTTAAAAAATTTTGTTAGCACTTCTTATAAAGTGATCAAAGCAGAACTTTGGGATGACAGCATGCTACAAATACGAGCAGCCAATGAACAGATGAAAGTGCATATGAGCAGGTGGCAAGATCAGTCCATCTGAATTCAGTCCATGATCACAGAAAAGCCCCTTCATCTCTCTCTTTTTCAGTCTTCTCTCCATCTATGCTTTAAAACAGGCATCTGTTTGGTTAATTGTGAAGTCATCACTCTGTATGTTGACGTGCATCATGTTTTTAGGAGCTCAGCTCTTCATCAAGTTATTTGAAATGTGCTGCGTAAACCCTTGCCCACTTGTAAGACAAAACGCTGCTGAACTGATCAAAGGCAGGATTTACACATCAATATACACAATACGGGATGAATTAATGGGCTGCGAGGCTTGTTCCTCTCTCCTCTCTCCGCATCACAAAAAGCCTGTCTGGTGCTGCTATTCTTGTTGCATTAGTGCGCATGGAGATCTGACAAAGATATGTGCGTCATTAGACGTGTGCACTAGACTGCAAATAGCCATCGTGAAGAGGAAAACATGCCCTCTGTCCGGCACACATAAAACAGCTTGTGTGAGTCCATTTCAATGTATTTAAATCACACATCTCTGCATAAACACTTTCAAACCTTTTCTTTTAGTAATTTTGACATATTTCACATGAATGAGCCTGCTAAAATGATACCAAATGCCTCATTCACACTGACAGCTGTTTTATCACTGGAGGTCAGCAGGTTATCGCTAGGCCACATCATTTGATTTTGACAGAAAAATCATTTTATTTGTACAACAATTATTATTATTATGCATTTTGCCATTTCAATTTTGTAAGGCACACTTATTAACAAAAAAAAGTAAGGATTTGAAATGGAATGTTTTCTATCTTTTTATTTTACTATTTTGAAGTATCTGAAACACATAAAATCATGAAGAAGAAAAAAAAACCATGGCTTTTTATTTATTTTAATTCAATTTTATTTTATTTTTAAATGTTTTTTTTTTTTGTTGTTGTTTTTTTTGCCAAAAACAGTAATATACTGTATAATTAAGGAAATACAAAAATCATTTAGAACTGCCATACTGTAAAAAAAAAAAAAAAAAAAAAAAAGATGTGATGAATAAGTCATGATAGCACATATTTTTCCATTTTTTAACTCATCAAAATAATTGAACAAGAACTACATTTTTTAAGTCAGTTTAATGTAATTTAATTTGCAATGACTTGAACAGCCAATTTAATTATACTTACTTGTTTCAGCTACCCTCACTGACAGTGAATGGTTTTCAGTTGTTTGTTAATTGGCTGATAGTGTGAAACACCCATTAAGTAGCTATTTGGCTATCGGTAAACATCATCCAATAGCCTGCACATCCTCAATGATGTTTCAGAAGAACATTTGATTAAAGATTACACAGTCAAAGTGTTTTATTCTCTGGAATAATATGCACAATGAATGGTTCACAGTAATTGGAGGGTACGGTAAGAAGTAGAATAAAGTAAAACTATTGTTGAAAACGTAGACCCTTAGAAACACTACTGATTAAATTCAAGTCGAAGAGAATGTGATTTCTATCCTTCATTTACAGGCCCAGCATGTACTTTTCTGAATAACAATATGCCTCGTCCCTTATTATCTTCTCCCAGGCCATCCGCAGTGTTGAATTAAAGTTCGCTTTGAAAAAGAAACATTTGTGAACGCTTTGAAAAGTCTAGACAATTCCCACTCTTTTTTCCTGCCGCCATCAGCCATTTAAACAGAAAAGAGAAAAGCGACGCTGCTGTTGAACCACAGAGCCAACAAACCCGAACCCTTTGTCCCCTAAAGCACCTGCCTGAGTCACATGACCCTCATCCTCTCTCACACCGGACCCTCAGTGCCCAGTTTATCATTTCAATAGGTGTGTGTGCTTTAATAAGTCCTGTGACCTTTACAGTGATGGACTCCTCTAATGGCTATTCAGATAAACAGCCTCCAGCTGCAATGATCATTCATGAACAAATAAAATAGCCTTGTGAAATACAATCGTGCTTAATTGTTTTGAATGTACACATTATATTTTAAAAGTATATTTTTTAAAAACTGTAAGGATACTTGCAGATAATATAATAATAATAATGAATTAAAAGGCCATTCGAGAGGCTTAACAAGAGACACTTTCATGACTTTGAGTTTTAAGATACTTAAGTACTTTGTAATGTCAAATTGTGTCAATTTAAAGTTGTACCTTAAAGTTACCTTCAACAATAATTTGTTATATAAATTTTATATATATATATATATATATATATATATATATATATATATATATATATATATATATATATATACACACACACTTTTATATCTACATTTATTTGCCTAAAACAGTGATATACTGTATCGTTTTAAGGTAGCATTATTTTTTACAACTTTTTCTAAATGTACTTAAGTACGCTTTTATAAAGCATGCATTGTAATAATATCAAATTAAAAGTTTTACCTTAAAGTATCTTTTAAATATATATAACAGATAGAAAATTATGAATGTAGATGTCACGAGTTCCCTGTCACTAGTCACCTGCCCTGGACTCCATATCCCAGCATCCTCCCCGGCTTACACTTGGTTCCATTCACAGTCTTCAGTCACGATCCCCGTCACCTGGATTTCTAATCATTCACACCTGCAGCCACTGATCAGCTCCACTATATCACTGCACTCTCCTCACTACCTCCTCGTTGGGTCTACCGTTCACATATCTTTACCAAGCCAGACCTCTGTTTACTTACCCCAGATGTTCTAGTTTCTCCATCGCTCCCCGGATTCCTGCAAAAGATCACAGTTACGGTCACCGCAAGCTAAGCTATCTGGACCTTGTCTCTTTGTGCTTCACTCACCTCTAGTCACCTCCTGGTTGTTCCTCAGTCTTTTCAATAAATTCCCTTGTTTGACCACTTACCTCTGTGTCTCCTCGCCTGTGTATTGTGAGAGTAGATATATAAATATCACTGTTTAGGGGCATAGATATAAAATATATAAACATATACAATATTACATATATTTATACTTATATATTCACTACTTTAGATCAACATTTATTTGCTTAAAAACAGTGATGTACTGTATTATTTTAAGGTAGAGAAAATTTATTTAGAGCTTAAGTTTCTTAAAACACAATGTACAAAGCATACATTATAATAATGTCAAATTAAAAGTTTTACCTAGAAATGAATTTTAAATAATTATATTTAGTATGTTTTGTTGTGCATTAAAGTGCACTTATTTATATGTTGTCTAACATACTAAAACATAAATAACTAATTATAACTTGTAACTGTAGTTTGTTATTCAATATTACAGCAATAGAAATTACATTAAAGTATAATTTAGTTGACCATAAATGCTTGTCAATGCATTATGCAATTAAATATAAAGATGTACTTAAGTGGGTCAGAAAAGCACTCTAATTTTATGTACATTTTAACTATAGCGCATTTTAATTTAATTTCAAATGCAATTAAGTATTTGATAACTTATTCACTTTACACTTAAACATACATTATTTCCTTCTTAAACATATGCTAAAGTGTTCGTGATATTGAGGAGGTAGCGAGTGCAACAGGTGGGTTGACATATGCACGCTATATCTGTGTCAAACATGCACATAAGTGATTGGTTAATGATAAGGCCATTTACTGGATCTGCACCTCACCGTACAGGAGGACGCATTTGTCCAGGCCGGAGCGCTGGCACCTGCTGCTTGTGTTGTGTTCTGGTTGAGGCCTGCAGCATCAGCTGTTCGCAGCAGCTGAACCATCAGCAAGTGCTGGAGTCATGACAGGACACATTCAAACCATCCCGCTATTGAGCCCAGAACACAGATCCGCTTTCAGCCATTCTCTCATATGTCCGAAACGCAATTAGCTCTGCTGTAAGACTCTTTTGTTAAGCGCCTCAGGTTAACACACAAACCCTGACATGCAGGTTATGGCCGCAAATCATGCGCAGACTTAAGTTGAATAAACGGCGATATGCAGATTTGCACGTCGCAAATTGCCGTTTTCTGTGATGTTTTCTCCCAAGAAATTGGTAAACAGAGCTTTAGATGAGCAGCCCAAAGCTAATTTGTCTCTCTTCACATGCCGACGCGTTGAGCCAAGTCACACATTTTCAGATCCACAGTTAATTTGTTGAATAGCAGACTGCGATGAATCTGCCTGTTGACACAAAACACACACGCCAAGCTGGACGGGAAACCAGACGTGTGTTTTCTAGACATCTGGTGAACTGTAGAGGCAACTGTCACGGGCAGGTTTGCGCTTCAGGGGATCGTGAAAGAGCGTATTTTTCTCTTTTGCATTTTCCTCCTCTAGGCAAGGGGTTGGCCTTGTGCCATACACTTTCACAAAGCGATCACTAGTAGGATTTTCTTAAGCCAATTGGTGAATCAAACCACGGGAGGCTGAAAAGGGAAATGAAAAGCTCAAACAGCTGCTTAAGTTATCGGCGTTCCTCTGTAGGTTTAGCTGAGTCACCGTCGGCATCAGAATAGCAAACATGCTCTCAGTAATTATTGATATAGAGTTTCAGTACACTAGACATCATGATTATTTATTGTTTCTCAGCCAGCATCCAATGCTCTGAAATGTAGCCTCAAGGTTATAAGCAAGCAAGCACCCCATCGCTGGTTGGTGAAATGTTCATGATACATCTTACATAAGAAAGCAGAAATACGCTGGGCATTTCAACAACAGCAGGTGCAAACTGAAACTGTACAAACTGGCTCACAAAGGTCAGTCAAACGGTCAGACTGAGCCAAGGATTTGTCCTCAAACCACTCTATTAATACCAAATAATCCTTATTAGGGTTGTTAGATGCAGACCACATACCTATACATGCAATTCACTGCAGTTTCCATCTGAAATGAACACTAGTGGCAGTAAAACACCAACAGCTTTTATTCATTTTCACACAGATCATGCCTATGAGCATAAAACAATTTTACCGTAGTCCATGATTTGTAAACTAACACAGTTTGATATGCACCACATAAGCAGCTCCGTATGTTTGTCTATTCTGATGTAGTAAACTTGCTCGGTAGCTCACCCGGTACAACATTACACTTATGATGTAAAGCGCTCGGGTACGAGTCCATCAAACACGAGTCATGATAAAAGAGCTCAAAGACTTGTAGAAGCAAGAGACAGTGACATGGTTGCTTCAGCAAATGTGTTTTTATCTGACGTTTGCTTTTGTTAACACTATCAGTTAGCTTTAGGGTTGGGTTTAGTTACGTTATTTTCAAATATGATTCAACATTAACCTTTTAGTGCCAGTCATCAGACATTACAATCCCCCCATATGACTGTAAAGCGCTTTGAGTATACAGCAATACACAATAAAGTGCTATATAAATGCCTCATTCATTCATTCATTCATTCATTTCATTTCACATTGTTGCAACATGACCAACAACCAACATCATAAAATGTTTTCAGATTCATGTTAATATAAATCGGATAAAACTGAATGAGCTTTTAGCGCTACTCACTGGACGTTTTGTGTTGCAAAAAGTAAAAGAAGCAACTTAATTTAATTTTGCATGTCAAACAGGCACATTTTTACGAGTCTGGGTTGAATCAGACATATATGAAATAAATAGGTTTGCTTTATTATATAATGCTTTATTGTTTCATATGTAATTAGGATAGTGTTAAATTTGACCTTTTTTTTTGTAAATAAAATCATCAGAACCACTTTGTCATGACACTCAACATATTTTGTTTTCACTTGGTTTTGTAATTTGCATGCTTTCATATTGAATTTGATGAAGAACTTCTCAAATGTTCTGTAAGTGTGCAACTGTTTAGTATAAATGCATTTGACTCTTTGACTTCTGACATACAACCAGTATATTTAACTACATGTAACAAGTTGTGGTTTGAATGCTGAACCTTCCATCAGTGTACAGTAAATCAAGATATTTAACTTAAATTGCATAAAAAAAACCCATCCATAACCAGAGTGTCTATTATAAGACATTCTGCAATATAAGCACTGTACATATAAAAAATGAGAATCCCTGTGCTGAGGATTTTCCTCTGACTCCTGGAGTTTCACAGCAGCTGGTATCAGCGCTGGCAACCTTGAGCTTCAGCAATCAGTCAGGCTCTTGTACACAGCTGTGACACCTCAGCAGATCTGTGGCGTACCAACATTTACGTCCAATCAGGAGTTCCAGCCCTGACTCTCTTAAACAAGAGCGCCGCTGACAGATTAGGTGTCGTCACAGGCTCACGTACATGGAGAGAAACGGGAATGCAGGCAAGGTTTCCTAAATGATCAGGGACTGGTGAGGCCTGGCGCTGTCAGAAGGTCAAAGGTGCCTTAGCTACGAACAGACACCTCCAACTGTGTGACATAGCAGCTGTGCGCTATAAACAAGAGGATCTGCTATAGAGCTACAGTGCATGTCAATATGAGCATGTGAGGTGAACGTTTAAAATAGACTTGTCACTAATGTGATATCCCATTTATGTCTCTAAATATATATGAGACTAAACATGCCTGGGGCAATTAACTCCTTACAGCCCTCCATATGGAATATTTTAGAAATACATAGTGCTTACTGAAAGTTTATTTTAAAATATGATCAGTTTGTAATATATTATAATTTTATTACATCATTTATTATGCAGTGACAAGTATAATTAAGTTATTTGTGGAACTTTTGTTTTCTCTATTCCTCCTGGCTACTCTGACATAGCAACCAAACAACCAATTGTGTGAGCTTGGGATGGGGCTATTTGTTTGCCTGACCAATGACAGATTAATGGAGTATCCAAGGAAATAGTCTGAAAACAGTCATTATTTTTAAACTCAGGCTCATTGGGGGGAAAAAAAAAAAAAAAAAAAAAAAAAAAAAAAAATCGCAGCAGTGCAGAAATGAAATGTCCAGTGATTTTCGTTTGAAAATAACAACTAAACCCGACCCTACAGCTAACCGATGGTATTAACAAAACCAAAAGTGAGATAAAAAAAATATTTAATGAAGCAACCATGTTATTTTATCTTGCTTCTACAAGTCTTTGAGCTCTTTCATCATGACTCGTGTATCACAGGAGCGTTTCACATCACAAGTGCAATGCTGTACCAGGTGCGCTACCAAGCAAGTTTATAACGTCAGAAAAGACAAACATATGGAGCTGGATATGTCATGCAAACATCAAAATGTATTAGTTTACAACTCATGCACTATGATAAAAGAGTTTTGAGCTCAAAACATAGTATTGTGCAAGGAATCACACAAAAATAGGTCTTTATTAATTTATAATTTGTCACTGTAATAATAAATTGTGTCAAAAGGAATAAAAGCGGTTGGTGTTTTACTGCCAGCTGGAAAGGGCAGTGAATTGTAGAGTTTTGCAAAAAATATGAGCTTATGTTGTTATTTTTGCACAGTGTATCATGATATATTGTTGTTTATGAACATTCTGCAAGTTATTTAAAAAATATCTAAGGCCATATTATGAATACTGCTGAACAAAATGACACAGAGAAATATGCAACACTGGAGTGATAATATATTCTCTTTAAGTTCTCTGAATCTAGGACAGTTGTCCATCTTATAACCCAGAAAAGTGTGAGCTCTAAAAAAAAACAAAAAAACATTGGCTTTGACAAATGACATAATGATTGTTAGTCAAGTCGAATCTCATGTACATAAACGTCTAGTCTGCTTATGCCTTCTGGGAGACTTTTTCACAGCTTTGAATGTGCAATGTAAAATTCTGCTCAGATAGATTAAAAGGAATTATGATGAATTCCAAACCACTTCATTATACATGTTCTGCAATATAAGCAAAGGTTTGTACTGGTGGTTTTTTTTCCCCACTGCATTTCTATTCCATGTGAGTAGGCTTTTATGCACAATCTCTTTTGTACTGTGTTAAAGATCATAACAACAGTTAGTTCCTGAGCTGCAAAAATGAGTATTGAGAACAATCACAGGCCAAAAGTTCATCAGAAGATTTTTGAACTTAAGAACCAAAGTCATGTCCTTGTTAGTTTTTGGAACTGCACTAAAACTTGTTGATATCTAGTCATTAGCAATAAGAGTGAGGAGAGAACCCACTGTTTGGATCCAGCAGCCTCCTTATGCTTCCAGACAGATGGGAGATATTGAACAATGATAGCTGATAGCGATCACAGCGAAGTGTCAAACTGGAAAACAATTAGCACTTCTCATGTGGATCTTGATGTTCACCATCTGGATAAACACACTGACCTGTGAGACTCTGTTTGCAAAACTCACTCCTGAAGTTGCAATCTAAAACGGCATAGTGTATCCAAATGCATAACTGCTGAATTTCTGTAAATACTCTTGTACTGTTAAAATGAAATGTAAGTATTAGTCACAAAACATATTGCTGGGAAAATTTCAAGGTTGATTATCAATGAGCAACAACTAAAATTTCATAGAAAACTAGCATACAACATGAGAAGACTCATCTGCATAGCAACACCCTAGCAACCATCCAGAACACCCTAACAACTGCATAATAACAACAACATCCTAGGAATCACATAGAAACACCCTGGAAACCTCTCAGAACATCTTAGTAACTGCATAGCAACAGCCTAAAAACCATTCAGAACACCCTAACATCAACCCAGACACCCTAGCAACTGCATGGAAACACCATAGCAACTGACCAGAATACTTTACCAACCACATAGCAATGTCCTAGCAATCACCTAAAACACCCTAGGAACCATCCAGAACACCCTAGCAACTGCATAACAACATCATCCAAGGAATCACATAGAAACACCCTAGAAACCACCCAGAATACCTTAGTAACTGCATAGCAACACCCAAGAAACCATTCAGAACACCCTAGCAACAACTCATATACCCTAGCAACCGCATGGCAACCGCATGGCAACCACACGGCAACAACATAGCAACCGACCAGAATACTTTACCAAACGCATAGCAATGCCCTAGCAATAACCCAAAACACCTTAGCAACTGCATAACAACACCCTAGCATCCACCCAGAATACACTAGCAACTGCAGAGCAACACCTTACTAAGCATTCAGAACATCCTAGCAATCACCTAGCAGCAATCCAGACACCATAGCAATCACATTCCAAAGCCATAGTAACTGCATAGCAACACCATAGCAATCACCTAAAACACCCTAGCAACTGCATAACAATAACATCCTAGGAATCACACAGAAACACCCATTCAGAACACACTAGCAACAGCCCAAACACCCTAACAACTGCATAGCGATACACTAGCAATCACCCAAAACACCATAGCAACTGCAAAACAACAACACCCTAGCATCCACCTAGAATATGCTAGCAATTGCAGAGCAACACATTGGCAACCATTCAGAAGACCCTAGCAACCCCCTAGCAACAACTCAGAGAACATAGCAACCATATACCAAAGCCCTAGCAACTGCATAGCAACACCCTAGTAGGCATCCAGAATACCCTAGCAACTGCATAACAACATCACCATAGAAACCACCCAGAACACCTTAGTAACTCCATAGCAACACCCTAGAAACCATTCAGCCACTCTAGCAACAACCCAGACACCCTAGCAACACCCTAATAATCACCCAAAACACCCTAGCAACAGCAAAACAAAAAAAACACCCTAGCAACCACACAGAACATCCTAGGAATTGCATAAAAACACCCTGGAAACCACCAGAACACCTTATTAGTAGCATAACAAGGCTCAGAATGCTCTAGCAACTGTATAGGACTCTATTGGTCTGTTTGTCTGTCAGAGAGGCAGCATAGCCTTAAAACCTTCAAACTTCAAGCTTGTAAAACTACATTAAACTTTCTGACTAGGTTTTCTCAATTCAGCATCAAAAGTGAGTCCACAAACATCACTATCTACAGTAGTTTAAGATGGCTCTCTCCTCCAGGACTTTCTCAGGAGTCTCTTCCTTTCTTGGAAGGTAAAGTCTTCCTGAGGATCAATGAGAGATGCAAGCCAATCTTAGCCGAGTGCTAATCGTGCAACTTTCTAAGAGGTTCTTTGGCCTGGACACCATGTGCGGCTGACCTCAATCCCTCTGCTCTGGGCCTATGGGTCAGTGGCTTTGAGCAGGACACTTCTATTCTTAGCATTAGCACTCAAAGACAAGCGCTAAGTACAGGAGCTTGTTCTCTGGACCATTATGACTGCCAGAACTTTCCCATTGTTCAGCAAACAGGAGGTGCCACGCCAAACACACACTATTGTTCACAAAGTTTAGTACAGTATGGAAGCCCATTTTCACATTGAGATAATAAAAAATAAAAAGATAGTTGTGACTTTTTATCTCATAATTGTGAAATATAAACTCGCAATTGCGAAAAAAAAAGAAAGATTTGCAAAATATAAAGTCTATAATATTAAGATATATCAGAGATATATGAAAGATATAAATGATTTAATATGTGATTTTTTATTGACTTTATATCACAAATATGACTACAAATCGCAATTGTAAATTTATATCACGCAATTATGACTATAACTCACAATAGCGACTTTATATCATTCAGTTATTACTTTACAACACGCAACTAACTTTATGACTATAATGCGATTGCGATTATATCACGCAATTATGAATAAAACTCACAATTGTGACTTTATATCACACAATTATGACTTTTTAACTCACAATTGCGAGTTTATATCACGCAATTATGACTTTATACCTCACAATTGCGAGTTTATATCATGCAATTATGACGATAAACTGCAATTGCGACTTTTTATCACAGTTATGACTATAACTCGCAATTAAGACTTTATATCACACAGTTACTACTTTATAACTTGCAATTGCTACTTTATGTCAGAATTGTGAGAGTCGCAATTACCTTATTTCTTTTTTTTTTCCGTGGCAGAAACAAGCTTCTATAGTTTAGTGCTACATGATGATTCAAAAATTATTCCTTTCACCATAAAGACAAGGTTAGTGTCATTTCATCTCCATGCTTTATAAATCTGAAGGCATGTTTCAAGCGGTTCATCCCGCTCATGAAAGTTTGATCAGATGGCAGCTGTACTCTGCATGTCTGAGGTGGCACGAGTCCTTGGACGGGTGTCTGATCCACAGAACACTATTGTTCTTCTCTGAGTGACCAGAGAGGAGCCAAGGAGGCTTCTCTCAGGTGTTGAGCAAGTGTGAGGATGGCAGGAGCACGTTTTCATTGAATTATTATACTATAGTTGAATTACATTATATTTTAGTGTAGAAGTCAATCTCATTGGAATGTTTGGAAATTGTAAATTTATTATATCAAAATAATGAATTATATTATATATAAAATTTTTATAGATGAAAATTATATTATTGTGTTGAAGGCAATCACATTGAAACTGAATTTAAAATTATTATAAAAAGTATTATATTATATTATATTATATTATATTATAGTGTAGAAGTCAATCACATTGGAACTGTAACTGGATTTCTTTTAAATAGAAATGTACAATCATTCTAAAATACATAAAATTAAATGAATGTATTATTATATTATATTACATTATATTGTAATATACTATATTATATTGGGACTGGACATTGGCATATATATATATATATATATATATATATATATATATATATATATATTATATTATATTAATAATATAATATAAAATATTATATTATAATATAAAATAATATATCCATTATATAATATATAATATCCATTGCCACTGGAACTTTTTTAAATAAATTGTACATTTGAATATTTTCTTACATTTATATTAATATGTAATATTTTTACTAATCTAATATTGAATTTTTACAGTACCATTTTGTACTGTTAATGTTTTTTGAACCTTCATATAAATATGAATGTCATAAAATGTCAGGCCTTCTGTAAACATACTGAATTAGCAAACATACTGCAACTGCACATTTACAGAAATCACATATTAATGAACAGAAGATATGCTCACAAACGCTGTCCACCTGTCCAATTATTCTGCCATATGTCCTTTAATGTTGTCATGGTGACCATCTCCATGTAATCATTCAACCAGCCGGGCGCTGTGATGGAAATGAGCCGCGTGATTGGAGCAGTGGACTGAAGGGTGTGTTGAGAGGTCAAGAGGTCACATCTAGGGCAGTTCTGAGCCTCACAACAATAGCTGAAGCATTAAAAACTTGATGAGCAAAACTAAAATAAAAACAACACACGCCATCTGTTTAAGTTGTCTGGCACTCAGGAGCGTGTGTATATTTCAAAGATCACCGAACAGCTGCGCATTTGGCTGTGATTCACCTGATGTTCAGAATCATTTGTTTCAATCTATTTGTTTCCAGATGTTTGCTGAACTGAGCTCATATTAGCTGCAGAACAGGTGCTGAAATGATTTTTGAACATTTGGGATTCAGCGGCATCACCACCAGATACGTCATAATAGAAGAATCTGTCGGAGCGTCCAGCAAAGATATGGAAAATCTCCTTCGGTGGAGACAGAATTAGGTCAAAGTGAACCTGAGCAGGGAAGATCTCATTACCTCACATACTAACTACCACACCAGGAACATCGTTTCTGCGCTCAGCACAATCAAACGACAAACACACTCCAAACAGACAAACTATTTATTTCTGACCCGGCCGCACGCCAGCCAATCAGAAGCCACGGTGTGCAGGAGATGTTCAGAGAAACTCTGCTGAGACGTCAAACATAGAGTCATTCTGTCATTCAGGATGTCAACAAGCAAACGTATGAGTCTGTCCTGTTTATAGTGGCCACATTTTGGGGGGTCATTATATAAACCACAATATTAAACAAGCACTTAGTGAATGACATGGTGTAAAACAATTTAAACCGTACTCTGGGTAGAAGTGACGTATTACATAGACCTCATTTACACACGGTTTCATATCCAAACATATCTGGATATACATTTTGGCACAACTGCATTTACACCTTAATTTTTATATATATACATATATATATATATATAGCTAATGCGAACCTTTTACACCCCCAGACTGAACAAAATTAAGCATTGCTTGGTAATTGGTTGACCTAAATTGGTATTATCTAATTGTGTACTTAAATTTAACAGCTGACAGCTATTCAACCGAATTCATTACATACCTTTCTATCAAAGTTATCTGACATTATCAAGATGAATTTGTTCTGACACAGTTTAACTCTGAGTTCTTGCCATATTTTATAACAATTTTCTAAACTATAGTGAATAAACTGTGAATATAATGTGAGAAATGTTGAAGGTGTCTGAATAATTTTTTTGTTTGACTGTATATATATATATATATATATATATATATATATATATATATATATATATATATATATATATATATATACACACACATTGTAAAATCAGCGGGATTCAGTGTTGCTTTGACTTTCATTGTATGAACAGAAACAGTTCTTAAAATATCTTCTCACTAAATAAAGTCATAGAGGTTTTGAATTACATGAGGATAAAGAAATGACAAAATGATCATGTTTGGTCGAACTATCCTTTTAAAGCCAGATGTAAAGAGGGCCAATAGGACTGCAACATTAGCTGCTAATGCTAATTCAGTTGTGCAATGTTTTGATTATGCTGGACAAAGATGACCAAGCACTTCCAGTTCAATCTTTCCCTCATAAAAACAGTGAGCATTGTAATCACCGCCGCTGCTTTTCTCACAGATATCATTTGTGGTGAGCGCTTCTTACCACACAAACCATCAGAGACCTTGAAAATAAGGGGACGTGTCCAAAGAAATCAGATATTGACATTAGATGTTAGTACAAGCTGAAATTTAGCCAGTGCATGTGCACCATTTTGAGTGAAAGGGCTCCTTTTTCACAAATATGTGTATTTATGAAGGAGCTATTGTATTTCACTCACCCAGCAAGACCGAATTGCTGGCAAACTAAAATGAAAATCAACAGCATTCATTTTCAGTGAAATGGAGAAGATCCTGCCATCAAGAAAGGTCAGCAATAGTGTGCAAAGTGACAAATAAGTGCTCCGTTATGCACACACACACTGCTATTTTTACTGATAATTACTCTCACACTGTCATCTTTACAGTCAATACTGTTTAATGTAATTTGAAAATAACGAAACTAAACCCGAACCTAAAGCTAACCGATGGTGTTAACAAAAGCAAACTTGAGATAAAAACACATTTGCTGAAGCAACCATGTCATTTTATCTTGCCTCTACAAGTCTTTGAGCTCTTTTATCGTGACTCTTGTTTAACGGACTCGTACCTGAGCGCTTCACATCACAAGTGCAATGCTGTACCGGGTGTGCTACTGAGCAGGTTTACTATGTTAGAAAAGCCAGAGAAGCCAAACATATGGAGCTGGTTATAAGATACAAACGTGTTAGTTTACAGATCATGCACTACAGTAAAAGTGTTTTAAGCTCATAACATAGTATTGTGTAAAAACCCATTAAAACATGTCTTTATTGATAATCTGCTACTGTAATCATAATTTGCATAAAAAGGAATACAAGTTGTTGGTGTTTTAATTACATTCATTATTCATTTCAGCTGAATTGTACGTACAGGTGCATTTTTGGTAGGTAGAAGCACCTTTTTAATGAGCCTGGGTTGGTTTAATGAGTTTGCACTGCAAAACATTATTTTCTTAGTATTTCTGTCCTGTTTTCCAGTATAAATATCTAATCATTCTTAAAACAAGATTCAAGCAAAATGACAGGATATTAAGTCTTGTTTTCTGAAAAACATATCAAAATTTAACAAGTTTAAGCTTAAAAAAGAAAATTTATCTGGCCATGGGGTCAGAAAAATAAACTTAATTCAAAGTGAAAAGTAGTTTTTTTTTTTGTTTTTTTTGTTTGTTTTTTTGATCCAATTAACAGGCATTTTCTCTTGTTTTAATCTTAAGAAAACAATACTTTTTTATTTTTCTTCTCAAGCATCTTGATTTAAGAAAGTTTAGATGTTTGTACTGGAAAACAAGACAAAAACACTTAGAAAGAAGATCATTTTTTGCAGTGCAATGTCTGCTGTGCTTATAGATGGCATCAGACTGGAGGTTGTGGGATGATTTTGTAAAGTATTGCACTTTTACATGCATAATGTATGACACATGCAGGCGAAAATGAGCCCAAAATTATGAAGCTGTATGACGTTTCACTTCATCGAAAGCACTGAAAACTGTATATTTGCCTTGCCAAAGACTGCAAATCAATATCTACACAGCCTTGCCTGGACATCCGATCAATACTCACTCCGCAGATGAGTGGATGTGAAAAAGTAAGTATGCTAAAGCAGTATGTTTTCAAGGTTGGTTTTCTCTGGCATATCCCATACAGCCTCTCCAGCCGGTCTCGCCGTGGGAGAGGGAAGCACGTCCAGCCCCACCATCAAGGCGTTAATTGAGCAAAGCTGCAGGCTGGAGACTCCATGTGCATTTGTTTGTGTTTATCTCTCACTGATAACACGTCAGTGCTCCCTACAGACCAGCGCCAAATCACGGCTGATCAACAACCACTATCATGGACCTCAAACTCCAGTCAGCAGCACTGAGACAACAGGAAAACCACTGAAGACATCTCTGAAAAACATGCTTTCAAATGACATTTAGCCCTATTCTCACTATGAATTTTCTCACCTATATTCAGGCCTGTTGTAATTAATGCTTATTAGTCTGACTGTGGTTATTTGATATATATATATATATATATATATATATATATATATATATAATTAAATAATAATATTTTTTTCAGCATGAAAATAATCCATATGGGCCTATTTTTATTATACATTTCATCATTACATATGAAAATAAGTAAAATAATAATAACAATAATGTATTAGGCTTACATTGTAAGTGACATGAATAATACACAATAAAATCGTCCTTATTTAGGAATATTCTTACCATAGGCCTGTTGTGATTATTGATTTATCTGATCATAATTATTTGATGTAATCGCAATTATCTAAGATAACCAAAATAATTTTGCAGTTTGAATTTCAATCACATTTTGCCTTCCAGATAGGACACTTATATTAATTATATTATAAAAACTTAATGATTTAAAAATGTATTTTTCACAGCATTAAAGAAAATCATATGAGCTAATTTTTATTATAAATGTTTTTATATTATATATGATTCCAAGTAAAAAGAAAATTAACGTATTATGCTTAAACTGTAAGTAACATCAACCAAACAGAATAAAATCATTAAATGGAATTATTTGTATGACAATTAATTATCAGCACTAAATTCATGATCAAAACACGCTTAACTATATTATTAATATTGTTGGTTCTTTGATTAATTTTTTTGTTCCTCTTTTGTAACTCCCTCTGGATAAAAAGATGTCGTCTTTTGCATTCCACAGAAGAAAAGTCAGTCATGCCGGTTTAAAATATTTTCATTTTGGGGTGAAATATGGCTCTAAGGTTGCGGTTTATGATGTTTAAGACAAACATGCTACAGTTGCTATAATAAGCACTCAGCTACATCTGTATGGTCGCCAACGGAGAAACGTGTTTTTGTCCATGATGGAGAAAGTTATGACATCTACCAGCAGGTCTGCCTGAACCATGTTAATCAGATGACCCTCAGGCCACAGCTATGGTAATGTGTTGACTCCAGCAAGCTATTTTTGAGTGTTCGAGCACACAGTGTCCCAACCCGAGGGTACAGATGCTTGAGTTTGCCAATCGTGACACAGCTAGGACTGTATGAAGCACATGGCTTGTTTATCTGTGTGTGTTGTGGAGTTGAGTCTGTGGTCCGGTCTGCTATGGGCGATTGAATCATCTCTGAACTCCAGCGAGCATCTTGCTCTAGAGAAGGCCGTGACTCAGTCTCCTCCAGCTGTTAAAATACACATCAAACTCGCTCCCACAGCATGGACAAAACTCTGAAGAACTTCTGCAGCCAACAGGCAAAAAGAGTGACGGCGATTCTGTTGCCAGCTTCCCAGATCTCAAGTGGAAAGGTCCAGATGTAGGTGCCGCACACATCGAGGTCAGTGGACACTGAGAGCAAACAGGCCATTGAGCCTCATCTGACCGAGCACTGAACCTCATGGACTATATGCTTAACGCACTGTTATTCCTTTAAATTAGTTCCTGCCACTTCTTCTAAACAACCATGTGGTTTGAAAATACAATTTTGTTGTAATTTGAACAAACTCAACAGTACTGTAATATTTACTCTAGCTCTGTTTACATACTGTTTTTAGCAAATGCAACTGAAATGATTAAAAACAAATTCAAACGGCAAATCTGAGTTCAGTCCACTTGTAACTTATTGACTTAAATGTTATGTTTACTCATTCTGAAGACTGAATTATGTGAAAATCAACTAAAAATCCTGGTATAATAAAATTACAACTGAACTTTGCTGGAAAACAGCAGAATTGATTTACTGTTAATTAACTTTCTTTTTATTTCAGAAAAGTGATTAGCTCTTACCGTAAGGTGGGACTTTCTTTTCTCTGTCAAAAAGGTGATTGGCACTTTTACTGTAAGGCGGGACTTTCTTTTCTCTGTCAAAAAGGTGATTGGCTCTTTTACTGTAAGGCGGGACTTTCTTTTCTCTGTCAAAAAGGTGATTGGCTCTTTTACTGTAAGGCGGGACTTTCTTTTCTCTGTCAGAACAATAATTGGCTCTTTTTCTGTAAGGCGGGACTTTCTTTTCTCTGTCAGAACAATGATTGGTTCTTTTACTGTAAGGCGGGACTTTCTTTTCTCTGTCAAAAAGGTGATTGGCTCTTTTACTGTAAGGCGGGACTTTCTCTGTCAAAAAGGTGATTGGCTCTTTTACTGTAAGGCGGGACTTTCTTTTCTCTGTCAGAACAATAATTGGCTCTTTTTCTGTAAGGCGGGACTTTCTGTTCTCTGTCAAAAAGGTGATTGGCTCTTTTAGTGTAAGGCGGGACTTTCTTTTCTCTGTCAAAAAGGTGATTGGCTCTTTTACTGTAAGGCGGGACTTTCTGTTCTCTGTCAAAAAGGTGATTGGCTCTTTTACTGTAAGGCGGGACTTTCTCTGTCAAAAAGGTGATTGGCTCTTTTACTGTAAGGTGGGACTTTCTTTTCTCTGTCAGAACAATGATTGGTTCTTTTACTGTAAGGTGGGATTTTCTTTTCTCTGTCAGAACAATGATTGGTTCTTTTACTGTAAGGCGGGACTTTCTTTTCTCTGTCAAAAAGGTGATTGGCTCTTTTACTGTAAGGCGGGACTTTCTCTGTCAAAAAGGTGATTGGTTCTTTTACTGTAAGGTGGGACTTTCTTTTCTCTGTCAGAACAATGATTGGTTCTTTTACTGTAAGGCGGGACTTTCTTTTCTCTGTCAGAACAATGATTGGTTCTTTTACTGTAAGGTGGGATTTTCTTTTCTCTGTCAGAACAATGATTGGTTCTTTTACTGTAAGGCGGGACTTTCTTTTCTCTGTCAAAAAGGTGATTGGCTCTTTTACTGTAAGGCGGGACTTTCTCTGTCAAAAAGGTGATTGGTTCTTTTATTGTAAGGTGGGATTTTCTTTTCTCTGTCAGAACAATGATTGGTTCTTTTACTGTAAGGCGGGACTTTCTTTTCTCTGTCAAAAAGGTGATTGGCTCTTTTACTGTAAGGCGGGACTTTCTCTGTCAAAAAGGTGATTGGTTCTTTTACTGTAAGGTGGGACTTTCTTTTCTCTGTCAGAACAATGATTGGTTCTTTTACTGTAAGGCGGGACTTTCTTTTCTCTGTCAGAACAATGATTGGTTCTTTTACTGTAAGGTGGGATTTTCTTTTCTCTGTCAGAACAATGATTGGTTCTTTTACTGTAAGGCGGGACTTTCTTTTCTCTGTCAAAAAGGTGATTGGCTCTTTTACTGTAAGGCGGGACTTTCTCTGTCAAAAAGGTGATTGGTTCTTTTACTGTAAGGTGGGACTTTCTTTTCTCTGTCAGAACAATGATTGGTTCTTTTACTGTAAGGCGGGACTTTCTTTTCTCTGTCAAAAAGGTGATTGGCTCTTTTACTGTAAGGCGGGACTTTCTTTTCTCTGTCAAAAAGGTGATTGGCTCTTTTACTGTAAGGCGGGACTTTCTTTTCTCTGTCAGAACAATAATTGGCTCTTTTACTGTAAGGCGGGACTTTCTGTTCTCTGTCAAAAAGGTGATTGGCTCTTTTAGTGTAGGGCGGGACTTTCTTTTCTCTGTCAAAAAGGTGATTGGCTCTTTTACTGTAAGGCGGGACTTTCTCTGTCAAAAAGGTGATTGGCTCTTTTGTGTTATACTTTCCGCATGGGCAATCCGGACGCATACACGGACAGCGCGGACGCGGACTACTTGTATTTATACTACGGAAAGCGTATGCTGGTGGTCCGCTTCCCGGACGTGTGCCATACATGCGTGGTAGATCGGTTTGAACAGTAAACAAACATGTGAACAAACAATTGCCCAGAGTTATTGCACATCTGGCTGTCTTTATATTGTTTTATTGACGGATTGTACAGGTTCGGGTAGCAACGGGCATCTTCACACAGCCTGCGCATGCGCAGTTGGTGCTTTTGTAGCCTACTGACCGCGCGTACTTGTCCGCGCGGTCACAAAAATTGCGAGCCTGTGTTATACTTTCCGCGCACACCCTCCGATGACAATTTTTACGTCACGCGGACCCTAGCGGACCATAGCGGACTCGCGCACGCGGAAAGTATAACACAGGCTTATGGTGGGACTTTCTCTGTTAAAAAGGTGATTGGGTCTTTTATTGTAATGCGGAAATGTATTTTCTCTGTCAGGAAGCTGATTGGCTCTTGTATATGAGGTGGGACTTCAAGTTCTCTATTAAAAAAAATAAGTTTTTACTGTAAGGCAGGACTTTCTTCCATCAGAAAAGTGATTGGCTCTTTTTACTGTAAGACTAAAATGAAATGGATCGTTTATCTGTAAAGTGTGACTACAGGGTTACAGCTACCAGTGGACTTCTCCTTTCATTATAGCGTCTCTGTTATATTCAGCATGTTATTGTTTATAGCGCGTTGCGGGGCAGCTGTTGTTTAACAGAAGTGCACATTGTGTTCTTTGAGAACATGCAGTTCACTGACTCTAGATCCACTGTACGTTGATGGATGGATCCCTGGATCATTTCTGATGTGCTCTGAAACGTGAGCACAAGATCATCGCTCATGTGACGTACCATTTCAAGCTCTCGCCGGCGAGGAGGAGGCAGATCTCTGACCGGACACGAGTGATGGACGGCGGACGCGTCTAGCGGGTGTTATATCCCGTTTCCAGATATAACTCTCCCTCATTAAGCTCTCCTATCATGATCACTGGAGCGCTGCTGTCACTGGCACAGAGCCAAGATGGCGGCTTCCACAAATCCCAACATTTCAGCACTCGCTGAGCTCACCGGATAAATGATGAAGCCACACTACGGCACATTTCATTTGCAGTCTAGCAGTGTCCATAAACACCCTACGGGAGATGAACTTTAAAAACTAGAACTGTCAGAAGACACAAATGCAAGCGTGTTTTGATCCTCTGAGTGCTTGCCTTGTTTGAGAGCAGCATGTGGGTAGTTATTGCATTACATACACAAAAGTTTGGAATAATTACAATGTTTTTCAAAGAAGTCTCTTTTGCTCACCAAGGCAGCATTTATTTGATCAAAAATACAGTAAAAATTATGACATTAAAATTTAAAATAGCTGTTTTCTATGTGAACATATTGTAAAATGTAATTTATTTCTGTGATCACAGCTGAATTTTCAGCATCATTACTCCAGTCTTCAGTGTCACATGATCCTTCAGAAATCATTCTAATATGCTGATTTGCAGCATTTCTAATTATTTTTATGGAAACTATGATATGTTACCATTCAAAAGTTTTGGGTAAGATTTTACAATAAGAAAAAAAGAAATTGATACTTTTATTTACCAAGTATTTGCATTAATTGTTCAAAGGGAAAGGGGGGGAAAGGGAAGTGGTGTGTGGCCAAGTATAGTGACCCATACTCGGAATTTGTGCTCTGCATTTAACCCATCCAAGTGCACACACACAGTAGTGAACATACACCTGGAGCAGTGGGCAGCCAATGCTGCGGCGCCCGGGGAGCAGTTGGGGGTTCGGTGCCTTGCTCAAGGGTCTCACCTCAGTCATGGTATTGAGGGTGGAGAGAGTGCTGGTTATTCACTCCCCCCACCTACAATCCCTGCCGGACCCGAGACTCGAACCCACGACCTTCGGGTTACAACTCCGACTCTCTATCCATTAGGCCACAACTGCCCCTTGTGCCAAAAGTGGCCAAAAGTGGCAATAAAAAAAAAACATTTAGAATGTTTCAAATGACTTCTTTTTAATGTTCTTTTAAACTTGATGTTCTTCAGAGAATCGTGAAAAATAAAATGCATCATGGTTTTCACAAACATATGAAGCAGCACAACTGTTTTCAACATTGATAATAATCAGAAATGTTTCTTGAGCAGTAAATCAGCATATTAGGATGATTTCTGAAGGATCATGTGACACTGAAGACTGGAGTAATGATGCTGAAAATTCAGCTTTGATCACAACAATAAATTACATTTAAACATATAGTCGCACAGAAAACAGCAATTTTAAATTGTAATATTTCACATTTTGTACTGTATTTTTGATCAAATAAATGCAGCCTTGGTGAGCATAACAATCTAATTATTCCAGACATTTGACTGGTAGTGAACACATGGACTTTTTGTTTTAGATTACAACTGATATGAATGTAGAAGGGAAGGTGTATATTTGACAGTCTGAGACAGGTGAAAATGAATGTATTCTCTCTCTCTCTCTCTCTCTCCATCTCACACATGTTCCTGCTGGAGTCTAATTTGGGCTCCTCTTTATTTGAGCACAAGCGGTCTGAGGGGGCTGAATGCAAGCGAGCGAACGGCCACACACTTTCCCCTTTGATCCAGCATGGCAGATGTGAAGAACTCACATCACATTACCAGAGAAAAGACCATAAAGAGCTCCACAGCAGCTCATCAGATCCTGCAGGTCACTTCCTACCAGCAGTTATACATCAGTCGGTGATAAAAGAGGCCTGATGTTAGCCTTAGCATCGTCTCTCCACTGCTGCTAACAAATACACGAAATCTCTGAACAACACGCACCATCCAAAATAGAATTCACTGCTGTCTGCAATATCCTGATAAGAGATTTGATAGCATAAATATTTATAAAGAGCCAAAGGAAATGAAAATGAATTTGCATTCTGCTTTGTTATCGTATGATGTGCTTTTCTAAAACTGCATTGTATGAATTAATTTCATTCCCTGCACTAGAGAAATTGTAGATTGACATTTTTTTATAACATGAAATATGAAGAAAGTTAGTAAAAGTCATACCCTTTGATGTGATGTGCTATACTCTACCTGAAACCTTTCTTCTATATATTGAATAATAATAATAATAATAATAATAATAATAATAATAAATACTATTTTTTTTATAAGTATAAATATTCATCAACAGTTACATGCACATAATAATGATAATAATAAAAATAATAAAACATGGATAAATATTTAGTGATTATTATTAGGTGCAATAATATAAATATTAATAACGTTAAAAGTATAAATATTAAATGACACAATAAAAGGTGCATGTACATAATAATAATGATTTACAAGGATAAATATTTAGTGATTATTATTAGGTGCAATAATATAAATATTAATAACGTTAAAAGTATAAAGATTCAATGACAAAACAAAAGGTGCACGTACATAATGATTTACAAGGATAAATATTTAGTGATGGCATTATTTGCATGCACAATAATAATATTAATAATAATAATAATAATAATAATAATAATAATAATAATAATAATAATAATAATAATAATAATAATATGCATGTAACATTTATGACCTTGTTGAATGATATATTTTCACTTCAAAAAATCTCTGTCACTGCAGGATCATTTATAACTAATGAAGGGAAAAAGTGATGAAAAATGATGTAAAAGACACTGTGACCAGTTGCAAGACCTAAAATATGCCATTTCTTTACACATTCATATTTTGAAGTTGTCCATGGACACACTGCATGTCGTCTACCCAATTTTTGGGAGAAACCTTTTCTTTACATATTTATTTCTTCACAATAGTTCTGCATAACAGAAATAAAAGCGTTTACCATAAATCTGCAAAGATGTAATTCCTGCTCCATAAGGCTAATTACACTCAATCTCTCATGGCCAATTACACCGTTAACTTTGATTTTATACACTAACCGCAAATGAAGCCGGTGGAAAAGTAAAACGCCAGCGGGAAAGTGTTTACAGACAAGTTCGCACCACTGGGACGCTGCATTATGTAACATCTAAATCATAATAATGCAAATATCACCAGGCTCATTCACAGGCCGAAACGATCCAAATGATGAAAAATCAATCCAATATAAACTTGCCAAAGCTCTAAGATACTCAAATCTGGGGGCTTATTTGTTTGGAATGAAATGAAATTTCTGCATATGACAGATGTGCGGCTTTATAAAGAGAACGACACAGTCAGTCCATCTCTAGACTGTCCAAATATAAAAAGCCTTCACACCTCACAGTAGCGTCCAGGAGCCCCAGGCATCCTCACTGCGCTGGGCAATTACGCTCCCTAAGCCCTGGGAAACCTCCCTGGATACACCAGCTGGACGGGTTACGTAAGAGACGGAGGGCTGCTGGAGCTCCACGTCTCACCTGATCACCCCTCACTGTGTTCAGGGCTGCAGTGATTTCTGCTGGGGAGACAGACACGAGTGAGGCATCTCATAAGGACTCATGGTTCAGATCAGTTTTCATCATTGTTATTGGATGCCTGTGTGCTGATTCAGAAGTTCAATAGTGTGTTGTGTCAGAACATGTACTGTGTGTACCAGCGGCAGCCAATCACAGACGGGGGAGGAGCAGCTGAATGTCATTTCAAAGGCAGTAAAGAAGCGGTGCACTGATGCCCTCTACAGCATCAGGTTTATACATACTGAAATGGATTTGGACATTTAAGGCAAGACACTACAGGCAAAAGCATTGTTTTTCATCCAGATTTGACTGTTTCACTTCCATATCATGTCTTCTTTCAGACTAGTGGAAAGAAAGCATTCAAAATACCTATTTAAGTGTTTATTTTATTGCACTTTATCCATTTGCATCTGCAGATTTCAATATCAATTCATATCTTTAAAGGTGGTGAGTTTTTTGTTTCTCCACTTCAGCAGCACTTTCATACACTTTACAGTTTTATCCCCGTTTATATTCTGAAGAGTTTGTTCATATATTATTGGTTTTTATAATATCTTATACCTAAAACGTGGTGATTTTTTTTTTTCCCCCGTCTGTTCACAGTATTTTCTGATTCATCAAGTGATAAAAAAAAAAAAAAAGGAAAATAAATCCTATTCCCATCTAATGTCAACAAAATCAGACAGGAATTTTGAATCTGGTTTAATCCAATGTTTAGATTTCTGTTCTGGAAATATATGAAGAGTTCATTTGCAAAAACAGAACTGTGTTTTTATTCATTTTCATAAATCATGTTTTTTTTTTTATTGTGATAGCTGTATTTTTTTTTTAGTTATTATTTGATCAAAACAACAACAACTACAGTTTGATAGATCTTAATTGGAATGCAGGATAAAAAAAAAGATTTTTGAACATTTTTAAAAAAACGGAGTTATCCGTTTTTGCAAATAAATTTCATTTGCAAATTAGTACATATTTAATTAGATAATGCCTCATCTGAACATTTAAACAGCATTTCATAAAATACATAATTTTAAATCATTTTTACTCTATTCACCTCTGCTGTCTTGCCTTAAGTCACACTTTGAAATGTCTGCATGTTCATTGCATCATATAACAAAACATCAAAACCAAGAGGCACCTACAAAAAAAAAAAATAATGCTAGTTTTTTGGTAACACTATTTTTATAGTGTCCTTATTACACGTGACATGTACTTACTATAGTAATAATAAATTATGCATAATTACATGCAACTAACCCAAAACCTCATCCTAAACCTAACCATAAAGTACATGTAGTTAATTAATATTACTCAATACTTGAATGTATAATTACACTGTAACAAGAATACCTTTTTCAGAATTATGTCAGTTTTCTGAGCCATTTGCAATGACTTTTAATGACTAGCTGTCAATATGATTTTAGTGCATGGATTCACCTCATTTCACCACACAGAAGTAAGCTGTTTTCTGTGAATGTGCAAGACTTCTGCTTCATTAGCTGCTGTAGGTAAATATAACTAGAAGAATAACAAAGTGCGGTAAACCAGTTTATGACTACAATAAAACATTAAAATAACATGATAAGAAATAGCAGTTTGCAATATCAAGCAGTGCAAGGAGCTATTCTGTACTGCTAAAAATAACTGGAAGCGAATGAGAGTCTCACACACTAATGTTACAAATGGCTAAATGTTTAAAATAATAAGGTGGATAAAGTCAAAGGTGTCCAGCAGAGGAACCAAACGTGCAGAGATTCTTAATCACTGTCAATATGATCCACCAACATTTGACAACCAAGACGTTTTTAAAACCGGTCTTCATTTTAAACAATATATCTATAGTTTTATCATTTGGAACAATTCTCTTTATTGTTTGTATCACTCCGTTTGTCTGTGTTCCAGACAGACTGTCATTAGACGCGTTGATCTTTTGAAGGTTACATTGTTACACTTGATGAACGAACAATTTGAATCATTCAATAAACTGATTCATCCAAAACGGATTCAAAACGGCTTCATTTCTGGAGCAAAAATTGTAAATGTACAATGTTAAAATGTACAGTAATTACTACTAACATTTTTAAGCACCCAAATACATTTTTGGGTGTTGTGCAGGGTGTTATGGACCATCAGATTCAATGAACAAAATTTAATATAAAGATTTGCTTTGTTTTATCAGTTTTTTTTTTATTTTTTTACTCATTTACTTCTCAGTAAGGGAGAAACTTTGTACATTTAATCATTTGAAAAAATGCTAAATAAATAATCGTATTTAAATGTAATTAATCTTGTATATTGAATGTAGTAATAATAATAATTAATAATAATCATAATAAAAACACACCAAGTTCCCCAAAAATGTCAGTTTAATAGATTAATAAAAGGCTAAGATGAGCTTGGAGGAGATGAACATATTGAAGGGACGACAGTCTAACAGAGGATACTGGGTGACACGATGTCCGCTCCATTCTTACAGACAGGAAGTGCCCAAACCTGAAGGATCATGGGACAGCGCACTCTTCCTGTCCACAAAATGCTGGCATAACACACTCATCTAAACACAACACACACACACACACACACACACCCCCGCTGTTCTTTAAAAACAGTGCATAGCTCAGTGAAAGTACATTTCTGTAGTCCGTTATTAAGATTGATCCGCTCACAATCAATCAATCAATCAACCTGATTTACATTATCAAAAAAAAACAAAAAAAAACTCAAATCCAAGCAGTCTACATTTCATATACATATCTGTATTTCGTATATACTTATATTCAATGTACAAAGTTACATTCTGAACTGCAAAGGCTCGTTCATAGAAATAAATACTGCAATGGCTAGTTTGCAATAGGAAGTTGTTTCTGGTCTCCTGCAAACCAAGCAGCTCAGCACGAACGCAAGCACAACAGCAGTGCAGCATCAGCAGGACGCCTGCCGTCACACATTAGAGTCAAAAAGACGTGTACAAAAGTATCATAAAAATAAGCGTGTCTCTGCATTTTTATCTACGCACTACTTTCTGTGAAAACCGCTCTAGTGTTAAAAAAGACGGCGAACGAGCAAAACGTGACGTGGATCTGCGTGACGGGAGAGTGATAAAACAGTTTGTCTAGAGTCCATCAATGAGGCTATTAAATCATTTTTTCTATCCTTTGGTAACTGTGCGACATTCATATGAAAATATTGCATTTGCGCTCACAGTATCTGGATGATTTAAGGATTGAGAAAGCACTTCTTCAGCGAAAACAAACACAAAAGCTCTTCTAGGCACGATGTAGTGCATTGTGCATCGGCTCGTTGTGCTCTCGCCCAAAAAAAACACGGACTGAATCGCCCATTATTTGCCATCCTATCTGCGTGAAGGAACCGTTGTATTGCCAAAGATGATCTGTGAAGGTCTTCGGAAAACTTAGTGAAAGCACAAACAGTATGAATACTTCATTCTTCGTCGATAATCGTGATTTGCATGATAGAAATTCTATAAGCCAGTGCTGGAAATGTCTTAAAGCAAAAGGGAGTGAAAAGAGGTCCAAAGCGCGTCTGGAGTGACGTCACTCCTCGCCGGTCATGACCTGCCACACGATGAGGTGACTGCACTCGGCTTTGGCCAGGAAGGGCTGCAGGTTCAGAGTGGGTTCGTCGATGTTCTCTGTGTCTCCTCCTTCATCTCCTGTGATAGGAAGAGAGGAGTGTGTGAGTGATCAGGCGTTTCAAACGGGACCGCAGCACCGGGAGGCGTCTGACTCACCCATCCTGAAGTCGATGTAACCCTCTCCTCCGCTCACGACCAGTACTGACCTCACCAGCTCTGGCGAGGGAGAGTCGGAGGATTTGTCAGCGGCCGCCTCGACCCCTGACCCCGCAGATGGAATCACCTGCCCTGCAAAATGGAAAAACATTATGAGTGTTTATTGGGGGTGAGAATCGCTGGGGTCACAATTCTAAGTTTTGAATCAAATTTTCAAACAAAAAAAAAAAAAAAAAAAAAAATTCTAATTTTCAGTATCAAAAACTACATTATATTAGTAACAAAAGTAAACTTTCTGGATCATTTCTGTCTCCATTCTTTCTAACCTTATTAAATGTATGCGTCATCTTTTGTGTCAAATTCTTACATTTCATCAATACAGTCAATTAGAATAAGACACTATAGGTCTGCTATTAACAAAATCCATATCTGGCACAGAAGCTGCATCTGAAGTGGCATGTTTTGGTAAACAGGTAAACTTCAGTTAACTTCTGTTGTGCAGCACTTGGTTTGCCAAAAAATAAAAATGGGTACATCTTCATTTGATTACATTTTAGAAGATTGAATTGAGTTTTATGCCTTCATTTGATTACTACTCTTTTGAATAATAAATTTGTATTATATCTAGAAAAACACAGAATTTCTGACAAAATAAAACACAGGGCGCTATTATGATAAAAAAAATAAATAAATAAATAAAATAATAATAATAATAAATTATTAAATTGCTTAAGTTTTATGAATTCAACTGAACAGACTTTTAATTATTAAAATGTAATTAAAAACCGAATTCAGAAAAATTTAAGTACAAAACATCATTTGGGAAAAATAAAAGGGCCCTAAAATATGGGGGACCAAAAAATAAAATAGTAATAAATTAATACCTACATACATACATACAGTTGTGCTCAAAATTATTCATACCCTTGGTAAATATGATCAATGGCGGCTGTGAAAATAATTGTTTATCCATTTGATCTTTCATTTAAAAATAAAAAAAAAAAAAGTCTAAACTTTAATTGAAGTTAAAAAATAAATAAATAAATAAATAAAAAAAAAAAAGTGAAAGTGGGGAGAAAAAAAAAAAAAAAAAAAATCACATTAGGAAATAAATATTTTTCTCTAGTACACAATGGCCACAATTATTGATACCTCTAGAATTTTTTATGACTAAAATATCTAATATGAAGTATATTCCCATTCATATTTGTATTTTTCAATCACACCAGAGTGACTAGGAACATGAAATCGTCCAGCCTTGGCTTCTTGTTTCACAGGATTATAAATATGAGGAACACAAAGGTCAAATTCCCTTAATCATTGATCACAAGGAGTAAAACCAAAGAATATATTTCTGTTGTGCAGCAAAAGATTGTTGAACTTCACAAATTTAGAAAGTGGCTGTAAGAAAAGAGCTAAATAATTAAAAATCCCCATTTCCACCATCAGGGCAATAATTGAGAAGTTCCAATCAACTAAAGATATTACAAATCTGTCTGGAAGATGACGTGTGTCTATATCGTCCTAATGCACGCTGAGGAGGAGAGTTTGAGTGGCCAAAAACTCTCCGAAGATCACAGCTGGAGAACTGCAGAGATTAGTTGAGTCTTGGGGTCAGAAAGCCTCCAAAAATAAATAAATAAACCCAGCCCCTACATCTATTTATCTACATCTACCTATATTTCTGCTGGAGGTCCTGGATATCTTGTTCAGATACATGGTATCATGGATTCTAACAAATACCAACATATAAAAAATTAAAAACTGACTGTCCACGCTAGAAATCTTATAATGGGCCGTGGTTGGATCTTCCAACAAGACAATGATCCACAAACTAACATCAAAATCAAAACAAAAATGGGTCACTGAGAACAAAACCAAGCTTCTGCCATGACCAACCCAGTCCTCTGACCTGAACTCTATAGAAAATGAGAGAGGTGAACTGAAGAGAAGCAGCACCAACATGGAGCTGTGAATCTGAAGGGTCTGGAGTGATTCTGGATGAAGGAATGGTCTCTGATCTCTTGTCAGATGTTCTTCAAACTTATCAGGCATTATAGGTGAAGATTCAGAGCTGTTATCTTGACAAAAGGAGGTTGCAAAAAGTATGAAATAAAAGGGTATGATTAATTGTGGCCAATGTGTATTAGAGAAAAACATTTATTTCATAATGAGATTTCTCTCCCATTTTAAATTCTTATTCTCCAGTGAAAGGTTAGACTTTTGTAAATTTTTAAAATAAAAGATTAAAAGGATTAATGATACAGATTTATTTTCACAGCCGCCTTTGATCATATTTACCATGGGTATGAATAATTTTGAGCACAACTGTACATACATACATGTAATAACAGGAAAATAAATAAAGGAATAAATGACAAATACATTTTATTTTTAATTAAATTTTGTGGGAAATTGATTTTTGTATTACTTTTTCTGACTATTTTCTTTTTTTTAATTATTTTTAATCTTTCATTTATTTTTCATATTTATGTTCGTTTATTTTTGTATTTATTTATTCCCACATTTACTAAATCAATGAATTAATAAATCGTTCATTTGTTAAAGTTTTATGAATACAATTAAATAGACATGCTTTTTGATTACAAAATATTTAATTTAACCATTAAAACAGAATAAAAAAGTAAATAATAATAATAATAATAATAATAATAATAATGATAAAACAGAATACACAAACCTCCCCAAAAGGGAAAAAATAAAACTAATTCATAGGGCCCTAAATTTTTTTGTTAAACTTGTTAAAATGGCTGTTAAATTGTGTGTTTCATAATTTCAATTAATTAAACATTTTTAGTTGCTGAAATTTAACCATTAAAACTGAATCCTAAAAGGACACTATCTAGCTTTCTAATTATTCCTCTCTATTGAACTAGGTGTTTGTTGACCCTTTGTTTTTGTTTTTTTGTTTTTTTTGGTATACTAAAAATTTTAAAAAGCTGTGTAAAAAATAAAGCATAAAAATAACACCTGGAAAAAAATACAACATATTTCATAGTTCTGTACTCATGGTCAACCTGGTACCTGGGACTGCGGTGAAGAACTTGACGGCATCTCTGTGTCCGTGGAAGCACAGCTGGGCGTGAGCCATGGAGCAGAAGGGCACAAACGTGCCTGTCGTGACTTTATCTCCGCTCTCATCACCGTAGACACGGATCGCACCGCCTGGACGATTTGACCCCGCTGCCGCTGCGTCTTTACTTTCTGTTGTGGGAATAAAAAAAAATAAAAAATTACATTACTCTCATGACATATAATTACATTACCATCGATGACATGATTGGAAGCACACAGCTGACGCACTTTCTGATAGAGGGATGGAGATGATGACGCCGTTTCCGGTTCCTACCCACAGACGGTTGCAGGAGACCATCAGAGCGGTGATCCTCACGAAAGAGAAGCCCAGCTTACCGGTGCCTGTGACACACACAGCATCAGTCATCTGAACGGACTGCAGGACTCTCAAATGCTTTGATAACGCAGCACTTACCCAGCATCTTGCTCACGTACGGCTCGATGTCAACATCCTGCAGGTGCTGGTATGTGTGTGCGTGGAAGAGCCTGAGGGTCGAGTCCAGACGAATGGACACCCAGATACCGTCTCCATCCCACGCCAGCTGCCTCACCTGACTCTCCTTACGAGGATGAGCGTCGAACGATTTCTGTACACGAGTAATGGCACAGTAAACCAATAAGGTATTGAGTTACACTGATTTTATTACATGCAAGGGGGATTCATGAGCAGGAATCAGATTTTAAAAGAGAAGCAGCATGTCATGTCATTTCATGAAAATACATGTTCAAGTAATAATGACAAAAAAAAAAAAAAAATTAAACTGAAAAAAAAAAAAAAAAAATTCAACAGCATTTTTGAAAAATAATTTAACTTGTATAAAAAAAAAAATAAAATAAAATAATTTAAAAAAAAAAAACTTTCAATAATAATAATGCTAAACATGGACCAATGTTGAAAGGTTTTGGGTAAGATTTTTTTTTTCATTAACTTTTAATATGAATTGAAGTCATTTGTAGATTGAGTCCATATGGAAAACAACAAAATGATTAAATACTGCGTTTCATTTTTTTATTAAATAAAAATTATTTTTGAATGTTCTGCTTTGTCTCTTCTGCTCATCAAGTCTGCATTTATTTAATTAAAAATACAGTAAAAATTCTGAATTTAACAATTAAAAAACAACTGCTTTCTATGTGAATATCTGTTAAAATGAAATTTATTGCAGTGATCAAAGCTGAATTTTCAGCATCATTACTCCAGTCTTCAGTGTCACATGATCCTTCAGAAATCATTCTAATATGCTGATTTACTGCTCAAGAAACATTTCTGATTATTATGAATGTTGAAAACAGTTGTGCTGCCCAATATTTTTGTGGAAACTGTGATACATTTTATTTTTCAGGATTCTCTGATGAATAGAAAGTTCAAAAGAGCAGCATTTAACTGAAATAGAATTCTTTTGTAACATTATGAATGTCTTTATCTTCATCCTTGCTGAATAAAATTATTAATTATATATAGATATAGAGATATATATACATACACACACACACACACACACACACACACACACACACACACACACACACACACACACACACACACATACATACATACATACAGGGTTCCCACACCTTGGTTAACTTCAAATTCAAGGACCTTTCAAGGACTTTCCAGGTCCAATATCCTCAAATTCAAGGACTTAATCAGGGTGTCTACAGATATAAACAAGTTAAAATTTAAGACTTTTTAAGACCTTTTTAATACCACCTTATATGAAATTTAAGACCAAACCTCTGATGGAAATCACACAGTATTTTACATACGTATAATGTAGTATTTTTTTTTTTTTTTAAATGTAAAATTTATATCTATTACTGTCAAAAATGCAATTTATTATTACGATATACAGCAAACTTTTCATATCAACAGACAATATCCCATACAAAATATCCCCACAAAAGCACCGCATGACTGAGATTTCTGGTGGTGTAAACAATTTAATCTGAAGCAATATTTTATCTGTGTTCTATCAGCTTTCACATTTATCTGTATATTTTTGATATTAACCTCAGGATGTTATTTACTTTTATAAAGGCCATTTTTTAAACCTTATTAAATGTATGCATCATATTTCATGTCAAATTCTTACAATTGATCTTTTAAACATACTAACCCCGTAAGTCACTTAATGAGTGAGTCTAGTGACTCATTCATTCAACCGTTCACTGAATCATTCAGCAACAAAACACCGCTGCTTGCTTGGAGATTGCGCAATACTTCTGCTGTGATCTTTGTTTAGAACTATTTTAGTTGGTGAAACAGAATAAAAGTCAATTTTGTGTCTAAAATGTAAGTAAGCCAATTACGTGACTACTCAACTACTTGTTTATTTAACTAAAATCAATGTAACATTTGCAATGCTGCTTAACTACATCATGTTATTTAAAAAAAAAAAAAAAAAAAAAAAACACATTCTGAATTTTTACCTCAGTACGTTTCTTCTGTGAGTTTCTTTATGCATCCCGTTCAGCTCTTTTGCTCATTTCATACACTCATTTGATTTGATTTCTCCATAAAAGTCTCTTACAAAGAAACAGACAGTGCGAGCCTAAACTGCGCGACCTTGATATCAGAAATACACTATCCATTATCAATCGCTGTTTACGTTGAATGTAATAAAATCAGAAGAATCATTCTTGCGTTTCGATACTTCACTGGCTATTTTTTGTCACTTAAGTTTTAATCAGGCTATTTGTCCGGTCGGGCAAGTAAATTCTAGAGCCATTTTTCAGTAAAATTGCATTAACCCATTTTAAACTAGCTAGGAGGCTCGACAGCTATCTGTAGCAAGCAGTAACTACAGCGGGGGAAGAATCTGGCTGTCCAATGAATTTAAACAGTCACTGGGTCCGTCAGACTGGACAAATTTTTGCGGAATTGGGACCGAAAATATTTAAGACCCATCGAATCTGAATTTAAGACTTTTTAAGGACCCGTGTCCACCCTGTTAATGTGTTAATGTCACATTTCAAGTGAGAGCAAGTTTACATCGTGTTACCTTGTAAGATACATTGTTAGTTTTCATCTCTTGCAAGCCATTCTTTGTAATCATCTTTGGTGAGCCAAATATCTTGAAACCTGCATTTTCCAGGCATCACGTTTCACCGGTTTCAGACTATTTTTGCAATGTTTCACGGCGTGTCTTTGAAACGTTGAGGTACCCTCGTAGTAGTTTTGTGAATGCATCAACGTCATGGCAAGGTACAACACAAAGTACCTCACGCGGGAAACACTTAACGTAACGCGTAATTGCGAGTAAGTTAACTAACATAAATCAAGCAAGCTAATATGCATAGGCCACGAAGTGCTGGCGAAATAACACATTAGTGGACCGGAGGGAATAATATGGAATTTTTTTCCAGAAAACTTCCTGCACAAAATAAATTCAAGCACTTTCAAGGACCTGTATCTATGTATGTTCATTTTCAAAAACTTTCCAGGGCCTTGAAATGTTTTTTTCAGATTCACAAACTTTCAAGTATTTCAAGGACCCGTGGGAACCCTGTATAATTATATTATATATATATATATATATATATATATATATATATATATATATATATATATATATATATATATATATATATATATATATATATATATATATATATATATATATATATATATATATAAATAAAAAAACACATTTGAACAGTAGTGTATCTGAGAGAGATGTTAGATGCATGTGTGTTACAAAATGTCACAGAAAAGTCATACCTCGATCTTCATGGCTTTGGGTTGCACCACAAAGATCTTGTTCCTGTATCCACACCAGACCTTGTCATGCACTACAGTCATACAGCGGATGGAGTGATGCGGACGGCCCAGATCTAACAGGTGGTAGTTGGTCAAATCCCACTGGCCATCTGTAACACAAATATCCGTCATTAAAAGAGCATTCATTCTGGTCTGGTGTGCATTATATATGTAGAATGGGTGAATGTGATTAACATCTTTAAGGTACTACATTAGTTTTTAGAAATAAGTCTTACCAACACCTCTGTGGAAGATTGCAAGCGTGCCATCAGCCAAAGCTACCAGAACACGTCCTTTGACGTGACTTCACAGAAGAAAAGAAAGAGTAATGAGCAGCTGCCGATGAAGGAAGCGCTTTAGTTTATGTAAATGTATCCAGATGATAAGAGTTTCCTTACACAATGCCCAGGACGGAATCCTTTAGCTTGATGGAGTGAAGACACTTCCTCCACTGCGCCACAGATGAGTGCACGTATACACTGCAACAGAGTACACTCAATACATCTCCATTCTTAATCAATGCATTTCCTATTGTTTGTAATTACTGAAAAAGGTTTTTACAAGTCATTTTGATTTTGCTCGATTCACTAATGAATTATTCAGACCAATTTGTGAAGCAAATGAACTGACTTAACCTACAGCACTACAGCTTGAGAGCAAGTTTTACTTAGTTAGGAGACATCTAACTGATTAAACGGAATTAAAATGAGGAAAATGCATATTTAAAAAAAATAAATAAAAAAAAAGTATGGGGGGGGGAATTGACCATTAACCTGATTTTTTTCTTTTTGAAAATGCAAAAACAAAAATTGGAATGGAATGCAAAAACAAAAATTGCAATTTAAAATGCATTTAAAAAATGTCCAGGTTTGCTGTGCTTGTTTGAAGTCCTGCACAATTTTGTGAAAATTTTATGATTATATTTTTACTAAAAAAAAAATAAATAAAAAATAAAAACAAAATAAGAATTGTTGTTATTATTATTATTATTATATTTCACTGTAAAATAAAAACAATTGATTATTTAAGAATAATGATAATAAATTATTTTATACTGTACCTGTCAAATTACAATTAAAATATTAAATACATATTCAATATATATACAGTATATTCAATATATCAGTCATCTGATTTCCATTTTCAAATGTTAAACCATCAACATTTAAACTGATGCAAAACCACAGACAGCCCTTAAACCTTCTCTTTTTGCTGATAAGCGTTTCTCATTACAAGTTGGTTGAAGATGGTTGACATGTTTCCCAAATGAACATTAAAGTGACAGATGGAGTTGACGCGGAGCAGCAGTTATTGAGAACTGAGCTTCTCTGAGATGCTAAAAACACTGCTGACAAGTGTTGAGTTCCACTCTGAAACATGCAGCACATATATTTAAATGGCAGGCTTTGTTCACTAACCTATATGGTAATTTTGGTTTTATTTCGATAAATCGTGCAGCCCCTGTTTATTTTCCACTCTTGCAGGTGATTGGCGGAAACACAGAGTGTAGGTTTGCCAGACACTTACCAGCCGTTCTGAGCCCCAAGCCACATTGTAGGCAGAACGCTGCTCATCTTGCTGGCTTCCTCTCTCATGAGATCCTGCTCCTCTGGCATCGAACTGATGCCGTCCTTCACCAGATCACACTCCCTATAGAGCCAAAACATTACATCTCAGTACACCTCAATACAGCGACACTGTAATAACACAGACTGAGAGACATGAGGTGCCACACACCTCTGTGTGTAGCTGGACGGCGTGTCTCTGCTGTTCTGCACGCCGAGCGGGTCGGTGAACACGTGTTCGGTGTAGATCCCGGGCTGACTCTCGTCTGCAGGCGTGTTGCTGTTGCTCTCTGTGGCCTCCAGAGCTTCTTCTGCTGCCGTTACCCCATCCTGCTGCCGCTGCCCCAAAGCCTCATCTGCAGAGAGATGTAACGTCACATTCATTTCTATAGTGCTTTATACAATACAGAACGTTTCAATGCAGCTTTATAATGCAGACGGAATTTCCCAGCTTTCTGTGTTCTCACTGGTGTATGGTAGGAGACGCTATTACGCTTCTGAAAGAGTACTGAACGTCTGGATCAAAACACGGCGAAGACGAAGCAGAAACAAGAAATCGCGTATGTAAGCAGATGCATATGTAAAATAACATGATCATCAAGCATTAAACAGCACATACATCAAAACTGTCTAACGTTACTGAATGAAATGTCAATCCAGGAAATGGTATAGGACCGTGCAAGCTTTGTATGAGTTGATGGAAGTGATCTACCGTGTCTTTTACAAAAACAGGATTTTCTCAGCTTTTTGTTAAAATTTTGCTTAATAAAAAATGATTGCATGAAGCTAATTTTTTTTTGTTTTGTTTTGGTTTTTTTTAAAGCAGAGGCTGTGTTCTTTGCTTTGACATATTGCATGTTCAGACATTCACACAACAAAATATTCTGGGGGCAATAATTAAACTTGTGAAAATTATCAAATATGCTTGTGGTGGCTGGCAGCTTAAAATAACATTGGCGGGGAAAGAGTTAATAAACAGGAAAATAACAGTGTTAATGTAAAATTCATCAATTATGAAACAACTTCAATTTCAGCTGTAAAGCAGCTCTAGTGTCATTATTTAGATCATTTCAGTTTAATAGTTTCAATGCTGTAAAGTTCATTAATTATGAAAAATTGGAAAAGTGGCTCTACAGAAGATAACAGTGTCATTATTTAGCTAAATTGAGTTTAAGTTGTGTGTTCTCATCTGGTGTATCAGTACACTCAGATCAATGATATTTTCTAAATATTAATCATCTTTTAAGCCTCAAACTTAAGGAAATACAAGGAATAATAAGGTAAAACAAGGGTCTTCAAGTCAACATGAAATAGTTTGCAAATGAGTTTACATTAACTCGTTAATTCTGATCTAATTCCAAGTGAAATGGGATATTCAAACAAGAAAAAAATTAGGACATAAAAAATACATTTATCGACTGAATCCGAATTGACTTGCAATGCCAGTCAAAAAGCCAAGTTGTTTTAGAGACTGAATATTTATTAACATTTTGCACTGTTCTGCATACATTCATTTTGTGGGTAACATGACTTTTTTTTTTTTTGTAAAAATGTTCATGTCTTTTGTATGCGTTAAGGAATTATTTGTCAATTAATTTTTGTGAAGTGCTATTTTTGTGTGTGTGTGTGTGTGTGTGTGTGTGTGTGAGAGAGACTGGCTTATTTTTCCCAATACTCTTGCTATTGCCATAAAACATTGTTTCATTATGTTAAAGGGAAAGTTTCTATGGAGAAAAATGGAGTAAATAAAACATGCATTAATGATATTTTTTGCTATTAGTGTTATTGTGACAGAGGCTGTGTTACCAGTGTCTGAGGACTCTATGGAGTTGGTGCAGACGGTTTGAGGGATCGCCACAGGTCCTTCTGCAGAGCAGCCCATGACAGTGATGCCTTCCAGACCTCCGTCAAAACCCGTGGAGCTGTTTGCTGCCGCACAGCTGACTTTAGAAGCCTCACCGTCTGCGCTCAGCTCTTCTCCCACGGGATAGTCCGTCTCACAAGCACCTAACAAACACACACAGAGAACCGGTTCAAATCAAGAACATTCGTGGAGGTTATAAATAAGGTCTCAGTGTATTGTCTGACCAGGTACGCTGGCGATGCACAGCACGTGAGAGTTACAGACGAAGAAGCTCTCCAGGATGTTTCCGGGCTGGTTGGCGTCGATGACTATGACTTTAGAAGTGGCGTGTGTAGTGGTGCAGATCCACACCAGGCTGGAGAGCTCATCCTGATGCCGCAGCTCCTTCTCCTGCTCCTGATCACACACACAATAACACAACCTTATAGACTTTATGGCAAGACACCACAGGTGAACAGAGTACATGTTAAAGAACAGACATCATCATACTTCCCCATCTGATTGAATCACAGTACATTAAGACAGCTGTTTTGTATTACAAGTTTTCTGAAATATGCAAATGAAGCGTAACATGACTATTTTCCCATTGTTCAGATTTCTGTTCTTTAATTTTTTATTGGCATATTTGCATATATATTTGCAGTTAGAATTATAGTTTTTTCCAGATGGAATTTTGGATTTCTCTTTTTATCACTCCATAAATTAGAAAATACTTTCTACAGACAGAAACAGAACCATGTTTTTAGGGATAAAATGAGTCAGGTAAACGATATATGAACAAACCCCTCTGTAAAACCCTTCAGATGTGCATAATATGCAAATTATATAGATAGGAATAAAACTGTAAAGTTTAGTGTAAGTGTTGTTAAAGTGTAGAAAAAAAAAAACTCGCAGCTTTTAAAGATATATATTGGAATTGAAATCTACAAATGCAAATAGATGAAGTGCAATAAAAGAAACACTTAAATATGTATTTTTTTTACTAGTCTGAAGGAAGACATGTTATGGAAGCAAAATCTCAAAATTGGCCAGTGCATGAAAATAAATAAATAAATAAATAAATAAACTCTGGTTTTGCATGCATTTCCTTCTTCATGACATATACATTTTGTACGTGATTTTTGGGGCTCCTGACCTTGAGTTCCTGCTCCAGTCGCTCCAGGCTGCTCTGTGATCCTTTCTTCTTCCTGGGGCTGATGAGGCCGCTCTCTCCTCCAGACACATCTTTATAAAACACACTCGCACCCACAATAGAGCCTCCATCTCGTGTCTTTCCACCTGAGAGATTGACTCCTGCAGCGCACCACAGCTACACACACAAACACACGACAAACACCATCAAACTACAACACTCACTGAGCTCAGGACTCAATCAGAGAACAGTCTCACCTTCATGGAAGCATCTTTCTCATCTAACGGTCGGAGGTAGACAGGCACTGGCAGGTTTTTTATTTTACTATCTCCTTGTCCACCATTTGCAACCTTTGAAACCAGCATAACGATAAATAAAACACTTTTAGCAACCCATTAGATATATTAAAAAAAAGAAAAAAAAAAAAAAGAAAAAACTTTTTTAGTATAGTAATAGGCAACTTTTCATTGTGATCTTTGCTTTCTCCTAATATGCATGGTACAAGTTTCTGTTACACAGCGTCAAGAGACGTTACCTTGTATTTTGGAGGTAAACTCCATCCGTACGCCTGCATTCTGCTGTCCTCTTTCTGCACGTGAGCCTTCACCTGTCTGTACTGAGCTCGCTTCTGCTCTCTACGCGACACTACGCTCTCTACCTCAGCCCTACAGGACATGGACAAACACACAAAGTTAACAGACAACAGAAATTTGATCAGCTCAAGGACAAAGAAAAAGGGAAACCTCTTTTACCTCCATTCAATAAGACTATCTGATAATGACGATAATAATAATAATAATAATAATAATAATAATAATAATAATAATGCAGATATTATTCATTAAAATTATAAATATAATCATCAATAAAGAAATACAACTGACACTATATACTATTGTACTGTATAAAATACTATTGTACTGTAAAATAATTGATTTTTCTTTTTATTAATTAAAAAAAACTAATTATTTTTATATAAATTCTAAGCATTAAACAAATTAAAAATAAATGATTGTTTTTTTAATAAAATTTGAAATAAGATTTATTAAATTCAAAGCATTTACAAATCAAAGAAATATAATACTACTACAATAATGCTATTTTACTGTAAAATAATATATATATATATATATATATATATAAAAAAAATTGCTTATTACAATATTATATTACATTATAATATATTATATTCTATTAAATTAACTAATTAAAATAGTAATTATTTTTATTATTCAGAAAAATATTTGTATTTTATCATTATTTCAATTACAAAATTTCAAAAATCAAATCAATAAATGCTATTACTGTAAAATAAAATACAATTATAAACATTTATTATTTTTATTATTAACGACAACAACAGTAATAATTATTATCATTTCATTTTACAGAATGACTCAATTACTTTGCTTACAAATATAAAACTAGAGAGCACTTATTTTGGAGGAAAACTGCTAGAAGACCTTAAAGCTTTTCTTTTGTTGAGGACAGATTTATAAACGACTCTTTTTACTAATTTGGTAATGCACTGTTGCACAGACAGAGTTTGTGTGGAAGATTTACTTTGAACCAAACTGAAACTAAAAACACTGGATTCATAAGCTTCTTGGATGTAAAAGAAAATTTCAACGCTTGTCAAGTGTTCATTCTGGACCCAGGCTAAAATGCTACGGCAGTGTTTTTCTCCTCCGTTTTATTTAACTCATGTGGGTCATACTTCAGCTGAGAAAATACAGAAATCTGAATCAATGTATAATGTAGTGTAAGGTCATCTGAATGAGAGGTCAGACAGGAAGTCACTCACTCCTCATTGAGGAAGTCAAATGCTTTGGATTTGTCACTAGGCAGCTGAGTGAGGGTGCTGCTCCTCTTCTTCACCGAAGGGACGACGTGTGAGGTGGGCGCGTTGTACTTCATGTTAACCGGCGCGTCTGGTTTTTTCCCTGTGGTGCTGGATGAAGAGCTGAAGAGCCTGCTGAAACTGAGGGACGTGGGGCGAGAGACAGACACAGAGACTCATATGCGGACACAAGCGCAGCAGTTAGAGGTCAAAGGTTAACCGTTATGGGGTTGTAGGGTCACGTCCCAAACATGTGCCAAGCCCTTCACACAGTCCTGCAACAAACCACTGACCCGACCATCAGAAATCTAACCACGAACAAAACATGCAGACAGCACATGCTGAACCAGGGCTCTAGACTGCGACCAAAATGGTTGCATTTGCGACAATTTTTTGAGAATGTGCGAGTTAAAATTTGACGTGGTCGCATTTGTGCGAGTGCATGGTTTGCGCTGCTTCATACAGCGAGCGTTGAGGAGCATAGCAGGAGTCAGATTTCACGGATTACATGAAGAGAGTGACAGCAAAAATGACGCAAATATTGAGGAAACGATGGCTGACGGAGGAATTGGTTTTCACACTAAAGTAAAATAAAAGATCGCTTCTTAAACCAGAGAAGGTGAACTTCTTGGTATTCTTGTGGGGAAAAAAAACATGCACGTCCTGTCACTGACAGCAAGTTTAGTTTTACTTTTCTTTTTGTTTTCGTTTTAAAAAGCTTTTTATCTTTGCTGTTTACCTCACGTTACGCTATGGAGGCTTTCTTTAATTTTTTTTTATTTGATTCCTCAGTGTTTGCTAGCATTCTGTAATTTATTAGTCGGTATATAATACAGCGTGTGGTGTATGCCATGCCTCGTCTTATTCGTTTTTGTTAATAAACATCATGTAAGCTAGTTTGTCATTATAACCTAATGTTTTATTATTGTTGCGCTTTATAATTAAGAATAACAATGAATCCACCTTTTGTTTTAGTCTTAAAAAGTGAAAGGTGTATAAACAGACAATTATCTTTTCTTGCAAAACGTGACACCAAGATCGCAAATTCGAAAGTGAAAGCACACGAAGCTCGGCTTATAACACAGCAAAAGAGGGACTCTCGTTCACAAAATTCAAATCACAAATAATACACTCGTTAGAACACTCGTTACCATATAACTATAAACTATGATAAAAGTTCATCAGCATGCATTGATTAATCCCATGTAGTAGCAAAAAATAAATGAAAAATAGCGACCAAATTATGTGCTCGTGCGACCAACTGACAAAGTTAGTCGCAAAAGAGCGACCAGTGGGAAGAATGAGTCTAGAGCCCTGTGAACATCTGATCACTGCAAATAAACCTTCTCTGAGGCACTTCCTTTCTGTATTACACCATTCAATACACTGCTGCTCAAAAGTCTGGGATGCTTTTATTCATCAGTGATGCATTAAATTGATCAAAAGTGACAGTAAAGACATTTATAATGTTGCAAATGATTCTATTTAAAATAAATGCAGTTGGTTTGAACTTTCTATTCATCTGTGAATCCTGAAAAATAAAATGATTCTGGGCAGCACAACTGTTTTCAACACTGATAATAATCAGAAATGTTTCTTGAGCAGCAAATCAGCATATTAGAATGATTTCTGAAGGATCATGTGACACTGAAGACTGGAGTAATGATGCTGAAAATTCAGATTTGTTCACAGGAATAAATTACATTGTAACAAATGTTCACATAGAAAACTGTTATTTTAAATTGTAATAATATTTCACATTTTTACTGTTTTTACTGTATTTTTGATCAAATAAATGCTTTTTTTCCAAAGTAACTGGAGGGAAAAAAAAAAAAAAAACAACAACACAATTCTTACAAATCCCAACCTTTTGAATAGTAGTGTATAGTTGTTTCAGAAAATTTTAATTTCCAGGAAAAAATAACTAAAAATTCAAATAAATAAATAAATAAATAAATAAATAAAAACTATGACATAATATTTTGGTCTGTTTTTATGTAATTAAATAATCTTAATCCTAAAGGCTTTTAGAAGTAGCTGTTAGCCAACTATGACCTGAAACTCGTGAATAAAGCTCTTCTATTATTGCACTTTATCAAACCACACCATGCAAATCCTTCCACAAACATTCAAATATTCAAAGATCTAAACAAAAATCTCTGTCCCCTGACCCAACACACCTTCTGCAAACACACAGGACAACATGAACAGGGTTACAGAAAACACAGGAGCACACAAGAGGAGAATGAATGGGTTTAAAATAGATGCAAAACCTTAAATGCCCCCAAATGCAAAACCCCAACTAGACCAGCATGACCTGGGAATGGCATTTCAAACCAACAAAAACAAGCCCCCCGCAGGCTGCTTACTGACACCGAAGTGCCAAATCCTTTAAAAACAAGTGTAATGAACGCTTGAGCATTAGTAAAGTTTAATGTAATGTAACGGTCTGGCTGTAAATTCCTGTTATGCTTTTGTTCTATTGCAGTTAAAGCTTTAAAGAAACACCATTCCCATGTCCAAGAACACATTTTTGGATTCAAGGATCAAACCAAGTGCAAGATTTACTAGGATTTCTAAGATTTACCTACATCCTAGAAGGAAAACAAATAAAAGAGGGACATAAAATGAGAGGGGGAAAACAAAGTTTGAACGCCAAACCGCACAAACTAATATAACACAAACTTTGAGGAGAACGAAAAAGGGCTGCTTACAACTGCCAGATACTGGACTTTTTCTTCTCAGTCAAGGCTGGATTCTCTCTTGATGCTCTGCATTGAACAAAACACACACTTCAGCCGACGCAGGGCAGAGCTGTGATGTTTGAGTAAGTGTGAGATTCCAGTGACTGACCGTATCATCTCCGTCCACCTGACGGCCTCCTGAAGCTCCATCAGTCTCTCTTTATACTGGTTTCTCTCCATCAGGACCCGGGCCATCTCCACCCGCGTGAAGCGCTTCCGCTGGGCTGTCGGCACGTCGCTCTGCTGGAAACACGGCCTCTTATTGTTCAGCACAGTAAAACTGATTGTTTGAAATAGTATTGTCTAAAATATTGTTTATACATCGATACATCTCTGCATGTGCTAACATGCAGTTTAACACGTATTTGGGAACACAATGTGCACTTATGAAGCATTCATGTTTCACATTTGCATAATTTCCCCAATTTTACGCAGCATTTCACTGATTTGTAATGCGAAGTAAAACAATTAATATATTTGTGAAATATTTATTTTATAGCGCAGTTGCATAACAATAGTAATATATTTCTGTCTTAGAAAGCTTTTTTTGTTTTTATCTCAATCTCAGACAGCAGAGTTTCAGTTGATAAGAAAATACTAAAGCTTTAGGGTTTAACTCTTGCAAGAGAAGAAATTAAGTCATGCATATTGTAATTTTGCTACAGTAAAAATGTAATTATTATTAAAAAAATATTTTACAATGCAGTTATTAAAATAGCAATATTTTTTCTGTCTTAGAAAAAAAATATTATTATATCTCAGACAGCACTTTTAATTGAGAAGAAAAAATAATTCTTGCAAGTGAAGAAATTAAGTCATAAGTACTGTAATTTTACTACAGTAAAGTAAAACGTATTTATTTTTTATAAAATGTTAATTTTTCTATTGTGCCATGCAGTTGTATCATAATATTAATATTTTTAACAATTATTATTATCATCATCATCATCCTCATAGAATCCCAATCTCAGTCGATTTGAAAATACCAAAGCTTGACGGTTTAACTTTTAAGTGAAGAAATTATGTCATGAGTACAGTAAATTTACTAGTTTTAAGTAAATTAATTACATACTTATGAAATATTATTTTTATTTTATTTTTACAGTGCAGTTGTATTACAATAGTAATATTAATATTATTATTAAATATCACAGCAGTTTCAGTTGATAAGAAAAACTTTGAGGGTTTCACTCTTTCAAGTGACACGAAGTCATAAGTACTGAACTTTACATAAATAAAAACTTTATATATATTTATAAAATACTCATTTTTTATTTTACAGTGCAGTTGTATTACAATAGTAATATATTTCTGTTTTAGAATTATTATTATTATTGATGTTATTGCTGCTGTTGTCAATATATCCCAATCTCAGAAATGTTTTGCCCTTAATCTTGTGGCAATTTGTCACGGCGGTGTCTAAAATGGTACTGAATACAGATATTTTCAAAAGTATTGTATTGAAGTTAGAAATTTTAGTATCGGGACAACACTAATTTAAAAATCATCAAGAATGGTTTTGGCATAACATCTTGACTTCCTGAACTGAAATCTAATGGAACAGTGAGGAGTCTAATGCGCTGCAATCCTAATCCACACTGCATCCAAACTCTGGCTTACATCATCGTCCTCTTTCGTCTTCACTTTGGCTTCCTCCAGCTCAGCTCGGACTCTGTTTGGACAAAAACACACAAGCTTCACTCTTCAAAAAAAAAAAGGATCTGATTGTCTGGATTGCTGATATATGTCTCTGTGTGTAATGACAAACTTTTTGAGCTCCTCCTCCAGCTCTCTGTTCTTCTCCTCCAGTTTGTCTTTGGATTGTCTCAGGACCTCCAGCTCCCCCTGAAGAACGTCTTTCTCACACACCAGCTCATCCACACGGGCGATCAGATCGTTCTTCACCACATTCAGAGCGTTCCTGCAGCAAACACAGCAATGCAGCTTTCAGAAATAGAAGTGTATGCGCGTGTTTTTAATAATTTATGTCTGCACACAGCACTCAGTATTTACACACAACTAAATCTACAGTATAAGTTATTAGTTTGCTTTCTTATTTGAATGTATTGTAAAATAAAAACTCCTTACACAGATATTAAATATGCATTTCTATTGCTTGACCCTCCTTGATTGTATTAAGACAGACAACACACATACAGCAGGTCCAATCATGTCTGATTCACAGGCAATTCACTCTTAGGAACCAATTCTTTTCAATGAATCAGTCCAGTTGATGTGATTTTCTTTCAAGCATTGCTGTAACTCCTTTAAAACAGCAGATGGCAGTAGAAGCATTGCATGTGGAGTAAATCTGAACTAAATGCAAACTGTTTTCCAGATGACATAGGCCACAAACTAATGCCATATTATGACTTACTTTGTCTCCAGTAGCTGGGTGTTCTCATGGATCAGGTGTTCGACTTCACGGCCCATACCTACATGACAGCAGTACAAAGCAGATTTCATTTGACACAAAAAATTACTCATGCACAGATCTCTGAAATCCCCACGAATGCCGATTAGACCATTTATGAGACAGAGAACACTTTTCTGGAGAACAGAAATGATTAAGAAATAATGCTTACCAAAGAAATTAAGGTCTAAAATTGGCATGCAAACCAAAAAACAAGGAAAGGGTTAGTCAATGACCAAAATAAATAAGAGTGACACTAAATTACTAAGGATCTACAAAATAAAAACTGTTCTAGCACTGTATCTTAACCAGATGCAATACAAAAAAAAAACAATGAATTTGTCTTAACCAGCTGCGACGAGCAGTTTTTTAGATTTTTTTTTTTTTTTTTGGTGGCTTGGTTTCCATAGTTGTTTTTCTTTTTTTTGTCAGCATTTTTGCATTAGTGTGGACAGACAACTTATTTGCTAGAAACCTGTCATGTCGCACCTGGTGAGGATACAATGTACGAAAATGAGAGGACAAAACAAAGAGGAGTGTAAACATACACACCAGAGAACTCGTCTGGGGGAAAGAAAAGCCACAAATGAAGCACCACAAACATGGAGGAAAAACAACATGATTAGATGGGCTGTGAATATCAGTGAGGAATGATGGGTTTAAATAAGATGATGAATAAAAGTAACTGGAAAGGAAAAAGATACAGCAACAGCCACACACTCACACACAAAACATGCAATTTGGACTTCCATAGAACTCAAAAGTAGACACTCTGAATAGTATCATTGAGATACTATTACAGTTTTTCTTCATTTTTTGCATTAGATTTTATTTTTATATTTTCTATTTAATTTTACTTCAAATTTTAGTTTTGTGTCGTTTTTATTAGTTTTTTTTTATTAGAATCTAGTGCACAAGTTATTTATAATCACTTTTATGATACTTTTATCAAGCATGAAAGCCTCAGATCTCATTCACTTTCATTATATTGATGAGTGGCCAGGATATTCTTTAAAAATCCATCATTTAGGAAAAAAAAAAAAAAAAAAACAAAAAAAAAAAAGTCAGGTTTTGTGAGTAAAATGTTCATTTGTTGGTTGAACTGGTCCTTCAGTTTAAGGAAGAAAGCACGCTCATCTGAGCTCTGGTTGACTGAGAACTTACCCAGCAGATCAGCACCTTCATCCACGTCTCCTATGAGATCGGTTCCTGCTGACGAGAGCTCCTCAAACAGAGAGTCAGTGTTACGGTCAAAGGCCATGTTCTCGATGCCTTTAGTGGGAGTGCTAGAGACAAACCAAGATGAAGAACAAACATAAGACAGAGAAAGCCGCTTCGCCTAACAATGTTCAGATGGTTTCTAAAAGTGCGTATGGAATGAAGGTCCTCTGAGAGCAGAAAATATAAACTGCTGGGTTGGTGTGATAAGGAAAGTACTGTGAGTGAATGATTGAATCAGTGTGGACGACGTACCTGGAGCCTTTGCATCCACTCAGGTCCATGTCCAGCTCTGGTGTGGACTCAATGATCGCCTGGACCTCTGATCGCTCTGCATTCTCACTTTGATCAGCTCCTGAGCACAAAAACGTATCAGTTAAGTGTGTTTCAAATGGTCTAACGTGTTAAAATTCATCTATATAATACATTATTTCACTTTCACACTAGAGGCTTTGGTGCAGTCAGTGTGATCGTAGTTTGAACAAATGTACACCAAATAAATGCAGTGTGTTTCAAAAGGGGAGCTGACATCAATTTAAGTGAGCCTCAGTACCATTTATGGAGAATAAATGGTAAAATACACAAAAACCGTAATAAACTGTGCAAATGGTGGTAATACCAAATAAAAAAAAAGTCTTTCCAAGTTCTGCTGCCTCGCAATGGCACTATAATGTTTATAGTGGCACTTATGATGAAGAAATCATATGCAAACTATTTTTTAAAGACCTGTACAAGTAAATCTAATTCTGTAAAAAAAAATTCATAAATAAAATAAACTCCGCATTTCAAATTTTGTTTTTTATTGCCTTAAATTTGATTAAACAAAATTTCAAGGCTTAAAAACCAATGGAAACCCTGAGCAAAGCAGAGAAACAAGCCGTGAAAGCACAGCATTAACGGGAGGGAGACAAATTGCATTTGGATTCTCTGCTGTGACTGTGACATTAGGAGTCACCTGAAGATGACGTCTCTGATGCCACAGCGTCCTGTACGCCGATGTTCTTACTGCTGTCTGGTTTAGCGCTGCTGGAGTCCAGGTTCCTGTTCAAACCCTCGGCCTCCTCCGTCTGCGGCGTGTCCACCGACGTCATCGCTACATCTGACGTCGCTGCAGACATGGGCGTGCCAGATTTGGACTCTCCCCTACCGGCATCAGAAAGTTCATCCTGAAAACAAACCCATAAAGCATTACCAGCAGCATAAGCAATAAGCACCGAGTCATATCAAGTATTTATGAATAAACAGTCATCGATCGCACTTATGTGCTAAATAAGACTGGGTATGGTCCACATTAATCATGAAGACTAACACAATATCATCACCTCATGCTCTGCACACCATGCTCTCGTCCTGCGATGAGGACAGACATGCTGCATGCAGATTCATTTAGAAAGATTTGATAATTGGCTTTATGTAATTAAATTAACCCTGATCACACTATATAGCAGAGATAAACAATCTTCACTTGCATATGAGAAGAATGTTTTTTTTGTTTTTGTTTTTTTAAGAAATTAACAGTTTTATTCATCAAGGATGCATTAAGTTGTTCAGGAGTGTCAGTAAAGACACGTATAATGATTTCTGTTTTAAATTGATGATGTTCTTTTAAACTTTGTTCATCTTCAAATCCTGAAAAATAAAATGTGACCGTTTCCACAAAAATATTCAACAGCACAACAGTTTTTAACACTGATAATAATCAGAAATGTTTCTTGAGCAGCAAATCAGCATATTAGAATGATTTCTGAAGGATCATGTGACACTGAAGACTGGAATAATGATGCTGAAAAATCAGCTTTGATCACAGCAATAAATTACATTTTACAATATACTGACAGAAAACAGCTAAATTGTAATAATATTTTAAGTTGTAATAATATTTCACTGTTTTTACTGTATTTTTGATCAAATAAATGCAGCCTTGGTGAGCAGAAGAGACTTCTTTCAAAAACATGAAAAAACTGATGATTAGAGAGAAAACAAAGCAGCAAACAAAATATGATTATTTTTTGGTGTCCATTTTGAAAATCAATTGAACTTTTACCAATATAAATCATGACAGAAAGTACAGAATTTGAGTGGGGGGAAAAAAAATAAATAAATAAACACTGACACAAAACGCACATGATTTAGTGGCATTATAAACAATATATAAACTTAAATAAATATTCCAGGTTATTATTCACTAGAATTTACTGGCCTTTTTTTCCAATACAATGAATAGAGACTGAAGCTTTAAATAAAGATATTTCAAGCTTCATAAAGGATACAAAAGCACCGTAAAGATGGTTTACACTGTTGCTATTTTGAGAAGTTAGAAGTTGAAAATAACCGGGAATATTATTTTGACCACATTGAAAATTGCAAGTGAAACTGCAAGCAGTAACATCAACCACACGGATGCTGACTGCAACCAAAACTACAGTTTAACTCTAACATCACCAGGGATATTGACTACATTTGTAAGCTATTTATTCGGTGCTTACTCCCATGAGTTGGCCTATATATGTTGTTTAAATGTTAGTATGTGGTTGCAGGCAGCAGTTTGTGGACTATGAATGCACTTTTTACTATCGATACAAAAACAGTAAGGGGTGTGGAGCACACTACACACTACGCTGCACTGCGGCTGCCATGGAGGTTATGGCAGGACTAGCAGACGGGACTACCTTACTGGAGTCGCTCCACTGGGTTTCCAAATTCTCCTGTGATCTCTTACCATCCCCTCTCCTGAGGGATTCATTCGCCTCCAGCTGCCCAGAGAGAAACGTACAGTAAGCAACACGTAGGTAGGGCGACACTGCCCCTTGTTTCTGTTTATCATGTTCTGTTTATCAGGTGGCTGATGGGAACTGCATTAGCATTATATAAAAAGAAAATCAGGCCAGTCCTTCCCCAAAAAGCATCAGGAGCCTGCTTGTCAAATCCAGATTAAGCTGTAACTACAGTAAAATTAACTGTAGGCCAGGATTACACATAATCTGTCTCCCATGGTCAATCAAAATGCATGACAGACAGTTTACTTCACTTCACTTCACAAGTGCAATGTTGTACCGGGTGTGTTACCAAGCAAGTTTACTGGGTCAGAAAAGACAAACATGAGGTGGGTTATGAGATACAAATATCAAAATGTATTAGTTTACAAATCATGCACTACAATAAAAGTTTTTTGAGCTCATAACATAGTATTGTGCAAGGAACTATGCGAAAATAATTCTTTATAAATCAATAATCTGACACTTTAATCATAATTTGCGTGAAAAGGAATAAAAGTTTGTGGTGTTTTACTGCCACTCGTGTTCATTTCAGCTGGAAACTGCGGTGACTTGTATGTATATGCATATTTTAAGTTTTTCCAATGAGCCTGAACGCTCACATGCTCTCTGAATGTCTTTCTCTATTGACAAAGAATATCAGAAGATATATGAGTGAAAATGTGAATGTTGACGTTTCTTGTTTTGTTTGTTTGTCTACACAGAGGAAAGACAGTACGGCGGCAAATTGTGAGGCCAGTTTTCAAACTCTGAGGCCGCTGCCCTCCAGCTCTTCAGATAATGAGATGTTTTATTAATGTGACTTTTCAAACAGCACTACACCTGGTGACTGGGTTCTATAAAAAGAACCAAAGCTCTCATTAAAATCAATCGGTTATGGAAGTACAACTAATCCACAGGGAGCAGCAGGAACCGATACACTCCTGTTTGGAAAGTACAAACTTCAAAGCGCTCTTTCTTCCCCCTGACATAAGCGCACAAGCCAACAAAAGCACAAGTGCACTCACACAAAACCCTGGCTGCAAGATGCTCCCATATTCTCTCGGGTTTCCATGGCAGCATGTGCCCACTTTTTCTCAATGTGGCAGTTCAGAGCTGTTTAACCTGAGGAGAGGCTGACAGCAAGTCATGGCCTAGTTTCTCATCTCTCTCAGCGCTGAGACTCTGGGGAATGATATGGAGAGAAATGCAGAGTCACGGAGCGCACAAAGGCCAGTCTGTATCAGTCCACAGTGGGAGTCTGATGGAGCCTTTGTGCTTCTGAAACTCAGATGACTCACCAGTGGCCTTGATGGGGTCTTAAAATGAGAAATCAAATATAAATTGATCTTTTGAAATAACAGAGCTTGATGTACACCTACTGTGACTTTCAGAAGTCAAAAGACTATGCATTAAAAAAAGGCTTGAGCTTTCACAACTTTTTGACATCAGACTGCTGAATGTATCAATGAGTCACGAAGTAATATGGATAAAGCAGAAAAGATAATATTATTCATAAACATAAGCCGCCAAACGATGGGCTGTTTCTGTCTGGGTGTAGCACCTACTGCTCTGCACTTTCTTGCAAATGAATTGGAAAGAGTTGTTAATGTTCATTATAACAAAACAAACAATGCTGTTTTCACACTATATGAAGATTATCATATAAAATATATATTTAAAATAAAAATATTTTTGCCAGAACTTTTATTCTGAATCTTCATTCGGTGTGCGTAAACAGCATTGATAGTTTGGTAATAAGTCTTATTAACTGAAATAATAAGTTTGACTGAATGTCAATTTAATTATCAGTCAATTAGACAATTTAACAAATCCTCTGATTATTTCAGCTAATTGTGACACCAAATACTCCACATAAAAGATCACAGAGCTCCACACACGACATGCAGGGGCAAAACAAGATACAGTGGCCATGAATTAAGAATTAACTCCCATAACTTATTCATTTCCTCCCTGGTTTTAGATAAACAACCCTACAGTAGCCATGATTTAACTAACTTAAAATGAGGTAACAAATTAGTAACTGTGGTCACAAATTAATAAGTCATGGGAAAGAATTGTAGAATTATAATATATATATAATGACTTAATGATATAAATAAGATTAATATGAGGGAATGAATTAAAAATATTAATGTGTGGCTATAATGTCTATTTTATCTTCTGGATGTCATGCACACACACCCACACACAAAAGAAATTATGTTCTCATATCTTTCAAGATGAAAATAGAAGAGTAAGTAGGTCAAATGGTATTTTTGCACACAAACAAGAATTAAGTGGAAAATATAGAAGCAATACTTGATAAATGAAAAATAGTGAGATATGGAACTGTAAAGAAGTGCATATAAAGTAGAAAAGAATGAAATCTTCATTATGGGGGAAGAATAAAATGAGGTGGTACTGAAGTAAACAAGGATTTCTAAGGGAGGAAATGCTCATCACACACCATCAGACTCCAGCAGTGTAAGCACTCTTCTGCTTCTGAGAGCTGAAATATGACAGTCATCCTTCAAAAACTCCTGCATCAGGCTCAACACTGAGACAGGCTTCAAGGTCAGTCTATTCTAGGACGTGAGAGATTGACATTGCCATCGTTGCTGACAAAATCAATGTGAATCAGGTGAGAGGAAAGGATTCAGATCAGTCTAATGGTCGGTCAAGATGGGTTTTCCCAATGGCAGATTCTACAACTTCTACATTTGCTCCTCAAAATCTTCCTGGTGAGAACGACCCAGTTAAGGAGCACATGAGTTGAGTGGTTTGTTTGTCTTGAGTTTTGAGAGGGTTGTGAACATAAACACGACAGGAAGAGGTTGACGGCAAACGATTACTTCATTAACATGAATATGTATGAAGGGGCCTAGTATCTCTATGGGAGATGGAAGGTTCCAGAGCAGGAAAAAGAGGATGTTTTGTAATGCTGAGAACTGACTCAGGATCAGCCCTGGCCTGTTTGTCTGGCTCTTGGCCCTGTTAGGGCTCTGTTTAAGCATGCAGGGCACAGCAGGCCCTCAGAATGAGCTTCCTTCCCCCTGGCAGTGCCACTCAGGCTTCTTTAACATATGTTCTGCACAGATCCATTCAGAGGGGGAAACTCTCTTGATACAAACTAACGGTGTCGTCATCGCTTTTATTCCCCCAAACCCATGTTCACTTTCTGGGAAGCAGATAACAGCCAGCTCTGAGTGCTGTTGTCAACAGAATAGCACTGATGATGACACAACATGATGATGATGATGATGATGATGATGATGATGATGATGATTCGCTAGTGGGACTGGGAATTGGCACACATTTTAAAATTCAATTCGTTTCAAGAGCACTTGATTTAATTTGATTTGATTTGATTTCCATTCATCTGGATATGTATAGGGCTGGGAGATAACACGATAACCAATTATCATGCTATGATTTTCTTCAAAACAATAACGAGTTTGATAAATGTTAGATAAAAATGTTTATGTGGCAAAAGTGGAACGAAACAGCGCTACTCATTTGAAGCGCACCACAGAGAATTTAACCTCTCGGCTTAAAGTTCAAATGGCAGCGCAGCGCAAGCTCATTAGAGCAGATGCATTTATTCACTGATAAGACTCAGTCACGCGAGCACTAAACAGCACTGTTAGAACCAATGTGAAGTGCTTTAATTCAGCGAAGAACACAAATGACTCTCTGATTTAAGCTAGTTTAAATTCAGATGAAACAGCTGACAAACGAGAAATACTGTGCGCAACAATACAGTCAGAAGGCTTTTCAATCTACAAATCATCATCATCATCATCATCATCATCATTTACCATGGATTTACATTTACTAACTACACCATGGTATTGTGTCAGAAATGTGGGCTATTCATATGCAATTTTATTATATTATTAATGTAGACATGTATTAAATGTATTAAAGGAGTAATGGAATATAATTACAGTATTTTTTGTGATTTAGTTGTAGTGTTTGTGCATTTATACTAAATGTAGATTTAGATACAAATACCTAGAAACTATATGGTTACATTTTTACCATGGTATTGAGGTGCGTTGGTATGTGTGGATTTAACTGTGGTTGTCATGATCTAAATGTATGCTCCTATGGAAGAGCAATGGTTAATTTAAAAAAAAAAAAAAAAAAAAAAAAAAAAAACACCTCAGTCATAATAATTAAATTTCACCATATAAAAATGAGGATTTTACAATTTTTACCGATGTGACTTTTTATAAGAATAAATTTACATTTTCTGCATCCTAACTCAAGCTACTGTCAAACATGCATTTCTAAGAGACAAAAAAAGTATTATTATTATTATTATTATGATTATTATGATTATTATAGCAGCCTGTCCTGTGCTGAAGACAGTCATCAAAGTCAGGCAACACAAACCTGCTTCGTGATTTGAAACAATATCACTCAATATCACTATGAAAGTTGAGACTTTCAAATTAAATCACAAAGTTTATGGTGATTTTTGGATGGCATGTGTACTGTAAATAATATTTTGTTGCGGTTCATTCATGCATCAACAGAAAACAGCATAGACTAAAAAACTGATCTTGGGATTTAAAAATCAATATTGGTTAATCGAGAAATCAACTGTCAACCCAGCCCTACTCTCTAGGAATATTTTAAGGCTTTTTATATCTTTAAAAATGATTTTTTTTTTTTTTTTTTTTTTACCATACGCTCCCAAACTAGGGATGTAATATATGTAAATAATCTCAGTGTTTCTCACCTTAAGGCTGGTGTTGGAGCGCGGGTGGCTGAGATTGTTATATCTCCATGTGTCCGTTCCTGGAGTCTCCACAGCCTCCCTGTGCAGATCGGGGGTCATCACATCACTTCCCGGCAATGAAAAAATACCCAGAGAGACCGGACGCTCCTTCCTGAATACACACAAAACATACGAATGGACACTTAAGCAAGAAACCTTATGGATTACATAATGTCTGGATATTCAGATATCAACCGAGCATTTTTCTCAGCAGTTCATATCAAGTATTTGGTAGAAATGACACTATACTGCTACCAAAACAAGAATTACACCGGCTTAAACAAAAAAAATAAAAAAATAAAAATTACCATTCTTTTCTTCTGAAGGAAATGTGAGTGGTGCTTTCTGACTAAAGACTCACTACCACTATGATGGTACCACTACAATTGGACTGACAATTTTCCCAGTATTTCATAAAGAGTTTAAAGGGGTTTCCAGGGTGTTTGGCGAGGTAAGTAGGGTCAAGTCAAAAAGCGAACTCACAAGTCTTTACGACATTCTGATCCTTCCACATCTCAATGCAAGTCTATTATATGTTTTTGTCTGTTTTGGGTGTAAGAAATATGAGCAACAGCAATAATGAATTATGAACTAAATAGTAAACATTATAGATTACATAATGTCCTGTATTCAGATTTATCCAAATATGAATTGAGCATGTTTCTCAACAATTTCCTATCAAGTTTAGGGTGGAAATGAAACCATATCACATTGGTTTCACTGCATTTTTACAGTTTTTTGGAGAAAATCTCATTGCCACAATCTTACAACCGGATTGACAAATATCCCAGTATTTCATAAGGTGTTTTAAGTGGTTTCTAAGGCCTTTGGACCAGTGACTACGGTGTTGGCAACTTGCCAACAAGCCAACATTAGTCTTTATATTTTTTTGATCCAAATACATGTCTCAATAGAAGTCCATGGGGCACATTTTCAGGTTTTTAGTTTTAGGTGCATGAAGTATGTGCCTTAGCAAACAGCAAAAACATCAGAGCTCCTCTAAGGAGAGCAGAGGAGTGTTTGATTGATGGGACTTTTCATTTGTCTTTTCTGATTGCTTGTCTTCCTGTTGAGGGTTGCCATAGAGCTGCATTCAGAGCCTGAACCTGCTGACTGCACATTCAGAGTGGATCTGCTCACATGAGCAGGATTCACTCTATTCAGCTGGAACAGTACATTAAGAAAAAAGTAAAGTACAGGTTGGAAACAAGAACCAAATTTGAGGAAGTGTGAATTCAACTACTACAACAAAAATCTGCGATAACGCAACTAATTAGACATGCTGTATCTCTACCGAGGAACAAGCGTCCCAAAAGTCGAGTGCACCTCAGTGATGTGTGTTAAGTGAAAATAAAAGGGAGTAAATGAATGCAGTTAGGCTTGCATGGCATATCAGAGCTTTTTACATCAGACAGAGCTCCATGAACGTACATCAATACTCATGCTGAGGGCAAAACCTTGCGTAATCACACACGTCAGAGGACACGTAGCGTCAGTCACACACTTCACGCTATAAACGCTGAGCTGTAGAACTTCTGGCTCGAAGTTCAATTCATGAAGAGCTATTACAGCACAGGCACAGTTTCTGTTTCAGATTATTTATAAAAGCAGAACCAAAAGTAATCCTGGAAGAAACTGGTCAAAAGCAACTAATATGATGTTTGCATTGGAACAGCAAGCCAAGTCCAGTTATCTGCAACTAAATTATACAAAAGCTAGATGAAAAAGCTTAATCTTTGATGTCTTCAGAAGCAAGAACAGTTTCCCTTTAATCAAAACACAGAAAGCAAGTATTTCATTTCTTGCAATGAACCAAAGCAAGCTGCTCTCTGGAGTCAGGATCAATTAGAGGTAGTTAACAGCAAGATACAAGCTTTCTGAACTATCAAAATCACTTTCATTACTCAGATTTAATCAATAAACATCATTTATTGAAGTTATGTTAGCATATCACAGTCAGAAATGGGCATTTGTTGAATATTAAAAATCACATTATCCATTTTTTTTATTAACCAAATTATATTTATCAGACTTAAGCTTTACTCATGAAAAGAAAACTATTGTCAGCTTTACAGAATTACCCACTAATAGTACAATAAATATTACCACAATTAAGCACATTTTGACCTCCATGATGATATGATGATAAAATACACTATAGCCTAGTTCAAAAGTTTGAGGTTGGTAAGATTTTTGATAAAATAAGTCTCTTCTGCTTACCAAGGCTGCATTTATTTGACCAAAAATACAGTAAAACAGTAATACTATAAAATATTGTTACTATTTAAAATAGCTGTTTTCTGTAAATATGCTGTATTATGTAATTTATTGCTGTGATCAAAGCTGAATTTTCAGCATCATTACAGTCTTCAGTGTCACATGATCCTTCAGAAATCATTCTAATATGCTAAACTGCTGCTCAAGAAACATTTCTGATTATTGTCAATGTTGAAAACAGTTGTGCTGCCCAATATTTTTGTGAAATATTGACATGATACAGTGATACATTTTATTTTTCAGGATTCTTTGATGAAGAGAATTTTCAAAAGAACAGCATTTGTTTGAAATAGAAATCTTTTGTAACATTATAAATGTCTTTACGGTTACTTTCGAATTGAATGTGTCCTTGATGAATACATTTAAAAATATATTCAAAAATATATATTAAATGTATGCAAAAATATATTTTTAAATGTAAATGACAGTAGTGTTAGTGTAGGCCTTATTATCTTTACTCAATTTTTATTATTTTAAATTTAAATATTAAAGCTCAGGTTACAATGTGTACATGTTTTACAATCCCAATCACCTGAACACTACACTACAAACATGAAACCTGCTTAACATCTCCAAACAATCAACAGAAAGCTCTTCAAAGCGGCAAACAATATCAGGTGTTCAATTGCAGCTGTACTGAATGCAACTCTAGTGCACTAGGGAAGTATGGAAGTACAGAACAAAGTGAAGCCGCACAGAATAAACAATCTGCCTGATAGAATGATATGCATTTCTCTGACAGAACACCAGCACAGAGACAGAAACCTGCACTGTGTTGAGAGAAATGAACTCTGTGCTGTGTGACTCTCAGCTCTGCCGGTTCTCGCCACATCAATGCTTGATCCACTCTTGTTTACTACATTCTCTCGACTAGTCTTAAACACATGATGAACAAGCAATGCAGTAACATACAAACACAGACTGACAGAAATGCAGGGAAATAGAAGCTTAACATAAAGAGGATATGACACAGCCGGTGAAAAAGAAAACTAGGCTATCATCCACACAAACACAAATGCTTTTTGCTGCGTACCTGCTGATGCGGGGCAGGGAGTGTGTGATGGCGGGCAGGCCGTTAGAGACAGAATAATGCACCAGCAGCAGAACGGAGAGAGAGACCAGCACGGCAGAGTTGATGACCACCGCTCCCCCCACGAAGCCAAAGACAAACAGCAGCATGCATCCCGGACTCATGGCTGCTGCCACGCGCTATGGGCCGCCCGCCGCCCCCCGAAACGCGAAAACAATCCCATCAACACCGGCACAGCAGTGCGAGGATCAGAGTGTGTGTGTGAGCACGGCTCTCCAGCCTCTCACTGCTGTGACATCATCCACTCCGGCGAGCACCGAACGCACACACACACACGCACGCAGGCACAAGCGGCTTTGCAGCAGCAGTCTTTTCTTGTGTGCTGCTCACGCACTCCTCTGTTGCCTAATGAACAGCTCTTATGCACTAATTCTGTATGCGTTTTCCAGTTTCCATCCCACAGCTGACTGGCTGTGGGAATAGATGCGTATATGCAGATCAGAGAGAACAACAAACATTCCAGCTCGTCTCCAGAGAGCACAAAAGCCCAATCCACCTGCTAACAAGCGTCAGGTGAATCAATCCCTGACTTTGAAGTGCATGTATTGTATTTATGCAATGTAAAATATAACAAAGTGCAACAGCAAGGTTACAGCAAGGTTTTTCTGTCTTTACCACTAAGTATAAAACTATGGAAGCCCATTTCTGCCACTGAATAAAATTTTTTTTAAAAAAGGTACTTTTTTTTTTATTTAATAAAATAAAAAATAAATTTTCATCTCGCAATTCTGACTTCTTTCTCAGAATTGTGAGATATAAACTTGCAATCGTGAGTTATACAGTCAGAATCGCGAGATATAAACTTGTGATTGCGAGAAATAAAATCTGAATTGAGATATAAACTCACGATTGTGCGTTAAGTCAGAATTGCAAGAAATGAAGTCAGAATTGTGAGACAAACTCGCAATTGCGAAAAATAAAATTTGAATTGTGAGAAACTCGCAATTGCGAGAAAAGGTCTAAACTGTGAGATAAACAATCACGAGTTACAAAGTCAGAATTGCGAGATAAACTTGCGATTGCAATAAAAATTTTGAATTATGAGATATAAATGCGCAATTTCGTGTTATAAAATCAGAATTGCGAGTTATAAACTTGTGACTGCATGTTATAAAGTCAGAATTGCGAGATATAAACTCGCATTTATATCTCACAATTGCAACTTTGAGTAAAACAAAACCATGTAATTGCGCCTTTTTATCTCACAATTCTAACCATTTTTTTTTTTCAGAATTGCGTGATAGAAACTCGCAATTCTGAGAAAAGGAGTCAGAACTGTGAGATAAATAGGTGCAATTACCTTTTGTTTTTTTTTATCCAGTGGCCTAAAAACAGGCTTCCATATAAAACACATTGTTCTTTAAAGTCAGTGCTGAGATAAAAAAATAATTCTTTGTACAATAAAACTAGTATCAGTGTTAAAATCAGCTTGAATTGTGAAAGGACTGACTGACACCACATATTCCCGAATGCTTTGATTCGACACGATCACATTTTTAAAATAATCCCATAATCCTTTCAGCAGATGGACTCTCTCACGAATCAAGTCATGTCCTTCACAAGCAACACATGATTCTCACAACATTTGTAACATGGTTCAGTCTAGGACAGGAGTTTTGAAACTATGGTCTGGTCTGGGGATCCACTGAAAAACTGAAAAAAAAAATAAAAATATATATACACACACAAACAAACATACATATACACACACACACACACTTATTTATTTATTTATTTATTTATTTATTTATTTATATATATATATAAAAAAAAAAAACAGTAAAAGTAAAAAAAAAAAAAAAAAAAAAAAGCTAATATTTACTGATTTTGAAAATTATTGGTTTCATTCTGCTTTTTAATGTCTGAAAATCATGAGATTTACTGTGATTATTCTGTGTCATAGTTTACAAAAAAAAAATTACTTAAAGCTTTTATGTATAATGCATTATAAAGGGTTATTAAAGGGTATAATGCATTATAATTATTCATAATGTGCGTTGTAATACATTGTCTTGTTGTAAATAATTATAACCAAATTTAAAATGCGTAGTGCAACAATGAATTGATGAGTGTTATAATGTATTAACTGTGGTTACAATTATTCATGAGACTGTATAATGCATTATAAGCTGCATTACAAGGCATAATTAATGCATTAATTTTTATAACGCATTAATGCATAAATGCTTTAAGTAAAGAGTTACCAAAACAACAAAAACAAAGAACAGTTTGTACTTTTGTAGTTGCATGTTTTTGTGTAGTTACACATTTATACAAATAAATGTGAATGGAATTAAAATTGTTTCTCTTCGTTTGGGTCACTTTGTTTTTTAACTTAATATTTTAATTGATCAAGGATGCATTCAATTGGTCAAAAATGACAGTAAAGTCATTTATGATTTTTTATAAATTACAAATAATTTTTTTTATTTCAAATAAATGCTGTTCTTTTAAACTTTCTATTCATCAAAGAATCCTGAAAAATAAAATGCACCACAGTTTAAACAAAAATATGAAGCAGCACAACATTGTTTTCAACATTGATAATCAGAAATGTTTCTTGAGCAGCAAATCAGCATATTAGACTGATTTCTGAAGGATCATGTGACACTGAAGACTGGAGTAATGATGCTGAAAATTCAGCTTTGATCACAGCAATAAATTACATTTTACTATATATTGACAAAGAAAACATTTATTTTAAATTGAAATAATATTTCACAACTTTTACTGTTTTTTTTTAAATTAAATGCAGCCTTGATGAGCAGAAGAGACTTCTTTAAAAAAAAATCTTACTGGCTATAAACTTTTATTGAATATTTTTATCAATTCATTTAATTTTGCATACAACATGTCTTTATATCACGCTTCCTATTTTCCAGTCACATAGTGAAAATATAACTGTCTTCATATTACAGGATCACAATTTTGGGGGATCCTTATTATTACAATGTTTGTAACTATAAGCATGAAAAGATTAGAGCCGGCCATCACTGAAACCCCTGTAGAAACCATGTCACTTTATGCTTGAGAAGCCTCTGTGAAATATGCATTTTCATGCTTCAGTTTTCATGCTGTCAGTCTATAACAGAATCACCATGCCATCCATCCCACTGCTTCTGTCTTTATTAACATCTGTCAGACGTTTCTCTCTCTCACTCAATCTCTCCATAATCACACTCAGTCGAGACACACACAAATTGCTGACCTACATTAGGAGAGGCTCACAGATTTTGCATGCATGCATGTGGGAGACTTCACTAGGGTTATTCAAGTACAAAATCACAGCCGCATTATATGGAACTGGCATAAACAGTAAAGCAAACACTATTAATTATAGCTATACACACAGAAACTGTTTTTTAGAAACTGTGTAGGTGGATGAAATATAGTGTAGTATTTCTGAATGAGATTGGAAACCTCCTCACCTAATTCTGCTCTGACTCGCAGTGTCTGTGGTCTCTCCCGTCATCTGCTGGTATTTGGTACGTTCCAAGTGCTCCATGTAACTGTGGATCATCTGTGAATCCAAACACACAGTATTCTTTGATAACAGCAGCAAAAGACTGTATATGCAAAAGCATCTTTTATGGCTTTGTTTCTTCACAACGACGCAAAGTCGATTTCCAGACCCTTTCTGCTCCTCTCTGGAGGAACGAGCTGACAACCTATACCTGAACCATCACAACTTTAAACGGCCCTGTTTACACCTGGTATTAAGATGCATTTTGGTCAATCTGATCACAAGTAGACGAGGAAGACATTCCCATTCACACCTGGTGTTTTAATCAGTCTCTTCTGTCCACTTTTGACCACTTCAGTCATGATTTCTTTTGAGGGGAGGGTCTATGGGCCAGTCTACGTAAGCTTTTTCTGATCTTTACGTTACGGTGCCGAATTGTTGAATAAAGTCTTTATTTTTGTTTTATTTCCGTACAAAAAGTATTCGCGTCGCTTCGTAACATTACGGTTGAACCACTGATGGCAGATGGAGTATTCTGACGATGTTTTTCATACTTTTCTGGACTTTGACCGTGTAATTTACTGTGCAGTCAAGGGGACAGTCACAAACCTCCCGGTTTTCATCTAAAATATCTTAATTTGTGTTCTGAAGACGAACGAAGCTTTTGCGGGTTTGGAACGACATGGGGGGTAAGTGATAAATGACAATTTTCATTTTGGGGTGGGGTATCCCTTTATCGTTGTCCACTTGTGATCAGATCAATGAAAACGCATCTTAATAACGTGTGTAAACAGGGCCAAGAAGCAGAAGACACACCTTTCAGTATTTAAACAGTCCACAACCTTTGCACTTGAATATAAACAAATAAATAAATTAGGGCTGCATGATATATCATTTCAGCATCGATATCACAATGTGCACATCCGCTATAGTCACATCGCAGGATGTGTGATTTTTAGTATACTGATTGTTATATAAACTGATCGTTTTCGTGACAGCTGTCGCGTCGCAACAGCTAGAGGCTGTCTTCACTGGACGCGACAAAGCAACCGTTGCAAATCCTTTGAACTTTGTGACAGTATGTCATAAAAAAGAACGAGGGATTTACTCGCAGGGATTTGCCGTGTCACACCACATCCAGTGTAGACAGAATCACTGATTATAATGGGTTCTATTGTATTTTGTTGCGTCGCGCCGCTCGAGCCCGTTGTAGACACGGTGAGAGCCACGCAGATGCACATGAACACTGAACACGTTCACTTCCACGACTATTTGTGCCTGAAATAACACATACGTGCGAATTTATGTAAAAATGCATATCTCTGCAAGTATTCTTGTAAACACAGTTGCTTATGGCTTAGGTGAAGGCAAGGCAAACAAATGATAAAGAAAATAGATAGTATAGGCTCACAGCAGTTTAATGTTCCTAAGGCTTTCTGTGTCATGAATGTTAATCAAACAACAAAACACAGAGAAAAATCACTTTTGTAGCTTTAACAAAGATTTATTAATTTAATTTATACAGTGAAGACTATGCAGAAGACCAGAAAAATATAAATATATTTATTTTATATCTTTGTTCTATTTTATTTATCCATGTTTGTAATTAGTTTATTTTTCTATGCCGATTTACTTACCTACAAAATCACCCAAAAAAAAATTTCCAAATAGAGCTTTAAGTCATCTGGTGTTTTTTTTTTTTTTCATATTGCAATATATAAATCGCAGAAATACAAAATATCGCAGTGTGAGTTTTTTCCAATATTGTGCAGTCCTAAAATAAATAAATCCTCTTTCTGTTCTCTGCACTTCTCCTTTGCTCTGCTTGTCTCCTAATCTAGCTTTTTTATATACATGGCATTGCATACTACAATTGTTGTTGTTGGCTTTGTAATAAATTGCTTATGCAATTATTGAAATGCATAAGCAAATGCTAAGGAACTCTTACCTCTGTGTGTCTCTGATGCAGGGTATTGTACTCTTTTTTCAGCTCGGCTTCACGCTCCTCTAATCTTCCAACTGAAAACAGAGGAGTGACATTGCAGTATGTTTATTTATATTTTTATTTGTTTAAATATAAACACAGGTCTACTGTGATTCAGCTTCAGAGAGAAAGGCTTTTCTGTAAGGATCTGAACAGCCTCCTGGTAAAGAGTTCACATGCTGTAGTAACAACACACAGCCAGAAGGGGTCAGTAGAGCAACAGAAATAAATCTGATCCAGAAAACTTGTGCTTCCGTACAGTAAAAATTCATCTTCTAAATCCTTTACAACTATATAAGCCGTCATGTCATCTCAGAGGAGTTCAGTTAAGGAACGTGTCTCAAAGCTGGACATGTGGTGTGAAACTGTGAGAAAAACCCCATGTGACCTGATGACTGTGAATTAAAGGAAGGAGGATGACCGAGGGAGAGCAGAAGTTCCTGTGGTGTAACATCATCATCCTCAATCAGAGCCAAACTCCATCACTCCTTAAATAAGAATAAGCCTTCATTATATAATGTTTGCTTTTACTGCTTATAAATGTATGTAAATACCGAGGTGAAGTGATGCATCAAATGTTCAAGATGAATTACTGACGATATCAAATAAATAAAGCCACTTTGTGAATATGATGATTAATGACTATCAAGCTTCCTAAAATCGGTCTTTACATTAGTTTCAGGATCCTCATCTCTGATGTAAACTTTACAAGCCAAGTTAGTGTTGACAAGATTAGTTTCCATGAAAGAGTTTGTATGTGTATCAGTGAATAGATTCAGAACTCTATTTAAATGTGTTCATGTCATCACTCAGCATTTTTCTAGTATTAAAATGTTTTAGAAAAAAAAAATTATTTCAATTTCTTGCTTTATACACTACCGCTCAAAAGCATTGGTTCAGTAAGATTTGTTTTTGAAAGTCTCTTCTGCTCACCAAGGCTGCATTTATATGATCAAAATCACAGTATAATCAGTAATGTTGTTAAAAAAAAAAAAAAAAAAAAAAAAAAATTCTGGTGATGCGAAGTTAAATTTTACATCCAGTCTTCAGTCACATGATCCTTCAGAAATCATTCTAATATGCTGATTTTTATCATTATCAATGTTGAAAACAGCTGTGCTGCTGAATATTTTTGTGGAAACTGATGTATTTTATTTTTCAGGATAGAAAGTTAAAAAAAAAAAAAAAAAAAAAAAAAAAAATATATATATAAAGTAAATAGAATAGGATTAAAGTTAAAAAAAAAAAAAAAAAAAAAAAGCATTTATTTGAAACGGAAATCTTTTTTCCTCTACTTTTTTTTTGCATTAAAAATTTTCAATCTACAGGTGCATCTCAATAAATTAGAATGTTGTGGAAAAGTTCATTTATTTCAGTAATTCAACTCAAATTGTGAAACTCGTGTATTAAATAAATTCAATGCACACAGACTGAAGTAGTTTAAGTCTTTGGTTCTTTTAATTGTGATGATTTTGGCTCACATTTAACAAAACCCACCAATTCACTATCTCAACAAATTAGAATATGGTGACATGCCAATCAGCTAATCAACTCAAAACACCTGCAAAGGTTTCCTGAACCTTCAAAATGGTCTCTCAGTTTGGTTCACTAGGCTACACAATCATGGGGAAGACTGCTGATCTGACAGTTGTCCAGAAGACAATCATTGACACCCTTCACAAGAAGGGTAAGCTACAAACATTCATTGCCAAAGAAGCTGGCTGTTCACAGAGTGCTGTATCCAAGCATGTTAACAGAAAGTTGAGTGGAAGAAAAAAGTGTGGAAGAAAAAGATGCACAACCAACTGAGGGAACTGCAGCCTTATGAGGATTGTCAAGCAAAATCGATTCAAGAATTTGGATGAACTTCACAAGGAATGGACTGAGGCTGGGGTCAAGGCATCAAGAGCCACCACACACAGACGTGTCAAGGAATTTGTTAAGCCACTCCTGAACCTCAGACAACGTCAGAGGCGTCTTACCTGGGCTAAGGAGAAGAACTGGACTGTTGCCCAGTGGTCCAAAGTCCTCTTTTCAGATGAGAGCAAGTTTTGTATTTCATTTGGAAACCAAGGTCCTAGAGTCTGGAGGAAGGGTGGAGAAGCTCATAGCCCAAGTTGCTTGAAGTCTAGGTGTTAAGTTTCCACAGTCTGTGATGATTTGGGGTGCAATGTCATCTGCTGGTGTTGGTCCATTGTGTTGTATTTGGAAACCAAAGTCACTGCACCCGTTTACCAAGAAATTTTGGAGCACTTCATGCTTCCTTCTGCTGACCAGCTTTTTAAAGATGCTGATTTCATTTTCCAGCAGGATTTGGCACCTGCCCACACTGCCAAAAACACCAAAAGTTGGTTAAATGACCATGGTGTTGGTGTGCTTGACTGGCCAGCAAACTCACCAGACCTGAACCCCATAGAGAATCTATGGGGTATTGTCAAGGGGAAAATGAGAAACAAGAGACCAAAAAATGCAGATGAGCTGAAGGCCACTGTCAAAGAAACCTGGGCTTCCATACCACCTCAGCAGTGCCACAAACTGATCACCTCCATGCCACGCCGAATTGAGGCAGTAATTAAAGCAAAAGGAGCCCCTACCAAGTATTGAGTACAGTAAATGAACATACTTTCCAGAAGGCCAACAATTCACTAAAAATGATTTTTTTATTGGTCGTATGAAGTATTCTAATTTGTTGAGATAGTGAATTGGTGGGTTTTTGTTAAATGTGAGCCAAAATCACCACAATTAAAAGAACCAAAAAGACTTAAACTACTTCAGTCTGTGTGCATTGAATTTATTTAATACACGAGTTTCAGAATTTGAGTTGAATTACTGAAATAAATGAACTTTTCCATGACATTCTAATTTATTGAAATGCACCTGTACATGGCAACAAAAGCGGATTGGTCAATTATTGTTCATGTGACTGGGAAAAAAAAAAAAAAAATCTAATTAAAAGTGTCAAAATTCAAAACTACCATTTAGAAAATATAAAGGCTTCATAAGGTTGATTTGCTATACATCTAGGCATATAAAAAGTAATCCATGAGAATATGGGAACACAGTGAGTGAATGAAAGTGTGTGTCCATGACAGCCGTTCATAATCACACACTTCTCCAATACATCAAACTCTAAAATCCTCAGACTCACTGACAACTTAAGAAGTGTATGGGTACAGTAGGGAAATAGAAAAGCGTTTGCGTTAACCACAAAATGGGAAGTTCTTTTACAAACACAATGGATTGAATCACTTCATGTCATAAGTACAGGGAACACGTTTTTAATCCTCATTCAGGACACCGAAAGAACTGATGGCATTCACTAGATGTATTTACGTAACGTGCCGCCCACCTGGAGCTGAGCCTGGCAGTAAACACGGTCATCCAGCCATCATGTGGGCGAGTTCAGCGGCCCTTAAGCCGTAATCCAGCTCAGCCCATTCACAGCCCAACACTGCGTGTGATTCTCAGACCGAGTGTGACCAGGTATTCCAGATAATGAAAGCTTTGTCTCGCTTCAGATAAGAGTTCACCTGCTGAACACTATATCCAAAAATAGGGAGCATTTTCCAGCTGATTTATGGAGACTTATCTAGAGAACAGCACTCTGCAAGACAGCTAAAATAAAATTACATCTCAATATTTTTTATTGTCTTTGAGGATATTCAGTATATATCTTGATACAGAAAGTGTAAAAATGTAGATGCATCAGTTCTGCTACAGGATGACTTCAGAGTATTTAAATTAACAAATTGTTATCAATATATTAATGGTATTTTATTAATATATTAATACTATGGCTTAGGCTATTTGTTCCATTGTATTTCTTTTTCCGCGTTTTTACAGTGTTGCGTGTTATAACCAATCACACACACGATTATGTTGAGCTTATGCCAATCAGAGGCGTTCAGATGAGTCATCGCTGAAACAGCAGAGTTTTGTTGTTCAGAACTCGCTGAGTGAATTCTCACCATGCAGATGCAGAAGTACATGCAATGTTATTAAGGATGGTAAAGAGATGGACTAATGAAGTAGAGCAGGATTTACAAGCCTGTTTCTTTCTCTCTCACTGATTGGAGTGTTTTTGAAGCTGCTGCAAACGATCTGGACGAGCTCACAGAGACTGTAACATATTATATCAGTTTCTGTGAAGATATGTGCATTCCTACCAGGATTCATTTAACCTACAACAACGACAAACCATGGTTCACTGCAAAACTCAGACAGCTCCATCAGGCCAAAGAAGATGCTCACAGGAATGGGAACAGAGTCTTGTATAAACAGGCCAAATACACACCGGAAAAGGAGATCAGAGTGGCAAAGAGGAATTATTCCGATAAGCTACAGATTCAGTTCTCTTCCAATGACACGGCTTCAGTGTGGAAAGGTCTGAAAGAGATCACCAACTACAAGACACCATCCCCCAGCACTGTGGAGAATCAACAACTGGCAGACGATCTGAATGAGATCTATTGCAGGTTTGAAAAAACACCATTAACACCTCCAGCAACCCCCATCTCCCCCCACACCTGCACTCCAGATCAGTGAAGATGATGTGTGCCAGATCTTCAGAAAGAACAAGAGAAGAAAGGCACCAGGCCCAGACGGTGTGACACAAGTCTGTCTGAATCTTCAACAGATCACTAGAACTGTGTGAAGTCCCCTCATGCTTCAAACGCTCCATACCAAGCCCAAAGAAACCCAAAGTAACTCAAAATAACAGGACTTAATGACTACAGACCTGTGGCTCTAACATCTGTGGTCATGAAGTCATTCGAAAAACTGGTTTTGGCTTATCTGAAGGATATCACTGGACCCTTACTAGACCCCCTGCAGTTTGCCTACAGAGCAGGTCTGTGGATGATGCAATCAACATGGAACTGCACTTCATCCTGCAGCATCTGGACAAACCAGGGACTTCTGTGAGGTTCCCGTTTGTGGACTTCAACTCGGCCTTTAACACTATCATTCCAAACCTCCTCCTGCCCAAACTAACTCAGCTCTCCGTGCCTACCTCTATCTGTCAGTGGATCAACAGCTTCCTGACAGACAGGCAGCAGCTAGTGAGGCTGGGAAAATCCTCATCCAGCACTCATACGATCAGCACTGGAGCTCCTCAGGGTTGCATCCTCTCCCCACTGCTATTCTCCCTCTACACAAATGACTGCACATCTAAAGACCCCTCTGTCAAGCTCCTGAAGTTTGCAGATGACACCACACTCATCGGCCTCATCCAGGACAGTGACGAGTCTGCTTACAGACAGGAGGTTAAAGAGCTGGCTGTCTGGTGCAGTCTTAACAACCTGGAGCTGAACGCACTCAAAACAGTGGAGATGATCGTGGACTTCAGGAGAAACCCCCCTGCTTTCCCCCCACTCACCATCATGAACAACATCACCATCTCTCAGGAGCTGAAGTGGGACACTCACATCAACTCCACTGTTAAAAAGGCCCAGCAGAGGTTGTACTTCCTTCACCAGCTGAGGAAGTTCAACCTGCCACAGGAGCTGCTGAAACAGTTCTACTCTGCCATCATTGAATCAGTCCTCTGCACTTCAATAACTGTCTGGTTCAGCTCAGCTACCAAATCTGACTTCAGAAGACTACAGAGGGTAGTCCGGACTGCTGAGCGACTCATTAGTACAACCCTCCCCACTCTCCAAGAACTGTACTTATCCAGAGTGAGCAAAAGGGTTGGCAAAATCACTCTGGACCCCTCACATCCAGCACACTCCCTCTTTGAACTGTTACCGTCTGGTCAACGCTACAGAGCTCTGAGCACCAGAACGGCCAGGCACAGGAACAGTTTCTTCCCTCAGGCAATCCATCTCATGAACACTTGAACACTTAACAATAAACATGAAACACACAACACTATCATACATTTATTTATTTAACACACATACTTCTTAGATTTCTAATTTGCACCTAACATACCTGTACATACTAAATTGTCTATTTTGTATATTGTGTTTGTGCTATTTTGCACATTGTCTGTTTTGTATATTTGTATATTATTATCTTTATTATCTGTCTTGTCTTGTCACTCTCATTCTGTCGCATTGTGGAGCTTCTGTCACCAAAACAAATTCCTTGTATGTATAAACATACCTGGCAATAAAGCTGATTCTGATGTAAGTATAAGAGATTTATTCATCATACAGTGTAGACGGCTTCACTGATTATAACGGGAGTGTTTTTTTAAAGTGCAGTGATGATGTGCTTTGGTAATGTAATGTAAATGTTCTTTGCTCATTTTCTGTAGCTGCTTTTTGAATAAATGAGGAAATGTAAGCCTTATGATTAGTAACTTACAAAGTTTCTATTGAATTGTTGTCATGTTAAATCCAAATTCAGTCATATTAAAAACATTAGGCTGTTTTTAGCCTTACGCTAGAGTTGGTTCCCTCTCCGACAATGAAACTAAGTAAATAAATAATTAAATAATTTATCACGAAACTATCGTGTATCAGTGATCTCACAGGCTGACGACAGGAGGATATGAAAATTGAGCATATCGCCCAACACTATTTTACACAATGTTTTTTATTACATGAACGGAGAAATTATATATTAAATTCATACTTAAATTTAAATGAACCATCTACAATAATTTTCATGGATAAACACCAATATAATACAGACTAATAAACTTTTTTTTACTACACAAATAAAATTGATGTAAGATTTCCACTGAAAGAATTTGCACTCTGAATTTTTTAAGTTGAAAAACTTAAATCATATTTTCTTGTTAAACAGCCTTTTTTATTTACAACTTAAAAAAAAAAAAAAAAAAAGTCTCTTTTAAAAATGTTATTAAAACACCATAAGGACATCTTCAAAGAATCTTTTTAATTTTGACGCAAGCAATTATTTGAATGATTTGTGGATATTGAACATCATCTGGCCCTGAAGAGCTGAGGTGAGGTAACGCAGGTAACTTACTCTGGTCTGCGCAGTTCTTGGTCTTGAGCTCCATCTGTCTGGTTTGAGCCTCCAGCATCTGTACACGGCTTTGTAGATCTTTCTTTTCCTGCTCTTGAGAATCCTCATACTCAATATATCTCTAGAGGAGACAGAGAAGAGATTTTTCACAATGAGATGTTCCTTTTTTAACATTTTGAAATAAGTCTACTTGTGCTCAACAAGGCTGCATTTACTTGGCAAAATACAGACAAAATATTCTAAAATATTATTACAAATTACAATTTAAAATAACTGTTTTCTATGTATATATAGTAAAACGTAATTTATTGCTGTGATCAAATCTGAATTTTCAGCATCATTATTCCAGTCTTCAGCGTCACATGCTTCCTTCAGAAATCATTGTAATATGCTAATTTGTTGCTCAATAAACATTTCTCATTATCATCAATGGTGAAAACAGTTGTGCTGCTTAATATATTTGTGGAAACTGTGATACATTTTATTTTTCAGGATTCTTTAATGAATAAATTTCACAAGAACAGAATTTATTTGGAACAGAAATGTTTTGTAGCACTATAAAATGTCACTTTTGAGCAATTTATTGAATCCTTGATGAATAAAAATAAATAAATAAATAAATAAAGTGGGGTTTTTTTCTTTGTTTTTTTTTTTGTTCTGTTCTTTTTTTTTATGTGTAACTGAGGAATAAAAATGAGACTTGCTGAATTCCAATATGCATGGTTCAAAAAAAATAAAAAATAATAAAAAAAAAAAATTCAAACATTTCAGCCACTTATTCAGCGTTTTTGGACAGACACAAGCATAGCTCACATGGGATGAGACTATCATGCACAAACAGCAGGGTCAAGCCTCTGGAGCACATAAGAGTCAAGTGAAAACACAAAGTCAACACAGCGGTCAGTGGAAGTCCGAGTGGGATGTGAACCAGAGGTCATAATCAACTCTTTCTGCTGCTAGCAGAGACAAAGCTGAAATCCCAGCAGTGGCTGGAGTCTAGAGGACCAACAGCTGCTGGAAAGTTTCAGCACATTTGATCAGAGAGCCAGTGACTCAGAGCAGACGTCTGCCCAGCTTACTCATTCCTATTTCACTTTTTCATATGCCAAAGATGAACAAGCCAGTGATGGGCGAGGCCTGTGTGTATGAGGGCAGCTGAAAGGATTTCCCCTCCTTCCAGACTCCAAAACACACAACATGTCCTCACCTCTATTGTTAGATGTCACCCAAACCCTGCAGCAACACGGTGCAATGGACCACAACACTAATAACTGTGCTAACCGCCTTTGTTTGTGTTTGCCGTGTGCGTTGATGGGGGTGCAAGTCCACGGGCAGAACATTAAAGGTGCACTAAATGGTTTTCTATATATAATAAACAAACAAACAAACAAACAAACAAACAAACAAAACCAGTATATTTGACAATTAATGTCCTCCACATGAAATTCTAAATAAATTAATCATGGATGCCAAATATGCATGCAAATATGGTATATTTACAATAGCATAAGTAATGGAAAATATGAATAAATAAATAAAAATATAAATAAATAAATAAATAAATAAATAAATAAATAAAAGTTTACAAATGACTGCATTTTGTATAGAAAACAATTGACTGAAAAGACTTCATTATGCATCAGGTATTCAAGTAGGCATATACTGTATACACACACACACACACATTATATATACAATTTTTAATTAAAATATACGGCATTTGAAAAGGCATTTGAAACTTAACCATTTATAAGGCATTTGAAACACTTAACCCTCCGGTGGTCTTCCGTTTTGACCGAGAAAAAAAACAAACAAACAAACAAACAAAACAGATCAGAATGGTTAAAACTCTTGATTGCGGAAAATGAAAAATGATTGTGGACAATTAGAAAAGGCTAAATAGTTAAAAAAAAAAAAAAAAAAAAAAAAAAAAAAAAAAAGACCATCTTCATGGTCAAAAATCATACCGGCAGTGGAAATGAATGGGAATGTCTAAATATATATTCAAATAAAAAACCTAAAAGTAATTATGTCTGAAAACACTCTCACAGCATACTACACAGCCCTGTGTATACATATCATACTACACAGCCCTATATATACACATATAGCTAAACTTTGCAATTTATTCATTTAAACACTGCATTAATTGAAAATTGTATAAAATATACATTTTGTTATATTTGCATTTAATATAGAAATAAATGTTGCATAATTTAGAGGGAAATATTGTCTAGTAGTTTTTCCCAACCCTGTTCCTGGAGGCACACCAACAGTGCACATTTTGGATGTCTCCCCTATCTGACCAATATATTTCTGGTCCTGGAGTCTCTGCTAACGAGCTGATGAGTTGATTCAGGTGTGTTTGATTAGGAAAAGTTGAAAAATGTGTAGTGTTGGTGTGCCTCCAGGAACAGGGTTGGGAAACGTTGGTCTAGTACCATGATATCCCTTCAAAATACAAAATATTAAAGAATTAACATTACTACAACAGAATATAGTACTTTATTTTCATTTTTAAAACAAGTTACTCTTTTTCTTTCTATTTTGCTTGCTGAGGATCACTTAAGTTAAGAACACTAGAGGGTTAAACTCAAAAGCAGCAGCAGCAGAACAACATCTTATCATTATCACCCCTAAAAATGTGAAGCACATACGTTTATCAACTCAAAGCTTTTAATTTTGATCATCAAACCTCAGAGTCTGTGCTGCAGCTCACATGAGCGTCTGTCAACCTGATGATATTATCAAGCCATTGCCTTAAACTTCACACAGACAGAAGTGTATTCTGTGTTGTGTATCTGCTGATAAAAGCCGTTACGTGCTGCAGGCCCCGGGACATCAGAGAGTCCTGACGCATGAGGAGCGTCTTATGATCTCAGAGCTGCAAGTCAACATGTCTTCACTGCGAAACCTCTGACTGAACTATGAGAACCCCTTAACCTCCTACCACCACTCACAAAATTCATATGATAAATATAGCTCATATTTTACTGCAACACATTTACAACTACAGCATCGCTTGCAAGGCTTGCAAGACTTAAGGGGTTAGTTCACCCAAAAATGAAAATTAGCCTGTGTTTTACTCACCCTCGAGGCATCCTAGGTGTATGTGACTTTCAGACGAATCCAATCGGAGTTATATTAAAAATTGTCCTGGCTCTTCCAAGCGTTATCATTGCAATGGGTGGGTGTTTCTGTTCAACAGTCCAAAAGATGTCAAATAAAGCACGCGCATCCATAATAAAAAGTGCCTCACACGCAATCCATGCGTTTTTGTAAGAAGAATATCCACATTTCAAATGTAATATACACTTTTCTCTCACTTCCGCTATCTGTCGTACTAATGACGACATCACTAATGACGCTACTCGTCAACATCCTACATCATCCGCCGGAACGGCTTCCGCTTATGACAGTTAGATGAAGTGAGAGAGAAGTGTTTATTACATTTGAAATATGGATATTTCAAAAAAAAAAAAAAAAAAAAAAAAAAAAAAAAACACACAACATGGATTCGCTACAGGAGGCCTTTATTCAACCCCCGGAACCATGTGAGGCACGTTTTATTATGGATGCACGCGCTTTATTTGACGTCTTTCGGACTGTTGAACAGAAACACCCATCCACTGCAATGATAGAGCTTAAAAGAGCCAGGGCAATTTTTAATATAACTCTGATTGGATTCGTCTGAAAGAAGAAAGTCATATACACCTAGGATGCCTCGAGGGTGAGTAAATCAAATGCTAATTTTCATTTTTGGGTGAACTAACCCTTTAAATCACTGTAGTTACTTGCTTGTGCATATATGCAGCTATAGATATACATGAGTATTGTTAGTAGTATTTTATTTAAAATAAGTGACAAATATTTAAACGTTTGTGGTCAGTTTATTTCAGCAACGATGCGTTAAATTGAACAAGTGACATTTACAATGTTACAAATTTTATTTCAAATAAATCCTGAACTTTCTATTCATCTGTCAATCTTAAAAAATAAAATGCATCACGGTTTCCACAAAAATATTCAATGTTGATAATCAGAAATATTTCTTGAGCAGCAAACCAGCATATTAGAATGATGTCTGAAGGCTTATGTCACACTGAATACTGGAGTAATGATGCTGAAAATTCAGCTGTGATCACACTCACAATATATTCACATAGAAAACAGTTATTTTAAGGTGTAATAATATTTCATAATTTTATTGCATCTTTACCAGATAAATGCAGTCTTTCAAAAACATTACCAACCACATCATCATTATTTAATATATACTTAAGGCTGATTACTGGATTTATGCCACCTCTGAAGTCATAAAAATCTGTATGTAAACCTTGTTGCAAGAACAGTTTCTTTATTATGGAAATTCGTGTCAGTCTGCATGTGGGCCATCATTAATCAGAGCAGCAATCTGAGGTCTTATGGGTAACACCACACATCTGCACTGAAACAGAAACATCAGCCATCATATGACTGCTTATAAATTTCCATCTGAAAAACCACCATGTCATACATGATCAATACACCAATATTATCCAAATACTGATGAAAAGCAAAGGTGATCTGGAGTTTAAAAAGCATAATTGGATTATGAATGTCTTTATTATAACAGAGTGGCTTTAAAACACTTGAGGGGAAGTAACTCACTGTGGAAAGTAGGGCTACATGATAACGGTTAAATGGTTGGTCACAAACGGATGGTCATTGCCATTTAGTTGCAGCAAACGGCAAAACATATTGGTTGCATTACATTTTTATTCAAGCAGAATATGATCTCAATCCAAACTTACATGTTTGCCGTGTTTTCAGCTCATCAGAGTTTTTTTTGCCGTAATGTAGAGAGTATGTGTGCATGGTCGCCAGGTTGGGAAGATTAAGTAATTCACTGGGCAGAAAATGTATCGATTTATTAAAAAAAGCCCTGATTAGGTGATTTAAACGCTTGACATCTGGCAGCCATGAAAGCTTGCAGAGGCTTGTTATCAATGTACGCAAATTAAAATGAAAAAATTTCAGAATAAATAGCCAATGGGAAAACATTGCAGGCGATTATGGTTAATAAATCGAGAGAAGCAGAAATCATGATCACGATTCAAACACGATTCATCATGCAGCCCTAGAGGAAAGGATGCCAAGACGAATTATGCAGGTCAAGAAATAACATGCACAGTTTGTATGGGAAACGCACAGACTTGTGACTGTAGTAGTAAACTGGAGCAAAATCTAATATAAGGGCATTAGCGGCCAGAGCACAGGGGTCTGGCTTTATAAAGACACATTTTAAAACACACGTAATGGACTTGTTCTTCTCCTCTACACGACAGCTCTGATGTTTGTAATTTCGAAGGAAGTCCTTATGCACAACCGTCTGACAGAAAGCCACTGAAAAGTTTGACAGCGACCAAAGCGCCACAGGCTTGTGAAAGCGTCCGCGTTCATCATATGATCCGGAGGACAGCGCTCATATGACAGCTGAGCAGAGGAAGAGCGTCTGGCTGCATACAGACTTCAGTCTCTCCGCTCCACATAATATCCCCATTGTGCCGCCACAGATAGAGGCTGCTGTGTAGCGCCACTCTATTGATAGAGCTCTCTTTAAGTCAACTGCGCCTTCATTGCACTTCCTCCAGGGCTCAGAGCCATCGTTCATAACGGCCACGAGATACGCTGTGCTTGCGGGGGATTCGCTCTGAGTGCGGGAGCTCCTCGCTTCGGTAATCTGAGCTGAGCGTTATGCATGGATTCGTTTGCTCTGAACTGGGTTAGGCAGAGTCACATGAGGTCAGGCATGGACAAATCTTGCAAACTTGCATTAAAAAGGCAGCGAGAAATGCTTAGATTCCCATAAATGGCTGTCAATGATGGTCCTCCTTAACTTTGTGTTGTTAAGAAAATCTTTAAAAAATAAATAAATAAAAGGGTCGCATGTGTGTTTTCAAGAGATGAAAAGATCCCTTGAGTATCACATTTGATCCATCAGGCTTTTATGGCTCATATAGTCTAACATAGGGAGAACATGGAGGTAAAAACAATGTTATTCAGAGACTTAAACTGAGCAAAAATATGCAGTTTGTTGGTGCAGATGCTGATATTCATATGATCAAAAGTGATGATATTCTAATCACTTATAATGTAAATCAGTGAGATCTTTACAACAGTATAGAAGATACTTACATAAAATTATATAACATATCAAAAACAAAATAATCAAAACATATAATGCAATGCAATCCAATGATTGAGAGATTGAGAGAACAAATAAACGCTCCTCAGAAGATGTGAGATGAAGATCATTCCTCCACTGAGGAACAGTGAAAGTAAAGCTTCTGGAAACAAACGTTCCTCAAAAGATTCTGATGATCAGATTAGAGATGCACTGATTTTTCTAAAAAATGATTGATGGAGAATCAAGTAAACCGAGCTGCTTCAGTCCAGTAAGTGTTCATCTGGAAATATTTCTACAGTTATTTTGACGTTTACTTATAAAAATGAGTAAAGACATGACTGCAAAAATACACGTGAAGCACCAGCTGAAGGTGGACGATTGTACTATTTGATTAAAAGACCTTTTACTTGATAAAAAAAAGAACTATCAATCAGGCAGCAGAATGCATGGAGTAGATTGTGTGCAACACGTTTATCAGTTTTCATCATGTTGATCATTTAGAGGCTTTAGAAATTAATGTATCAAATATTATACAGTAGCTTTATAGGATTAATAAACTTTTAAGAAAGCGCATAGGAAACAAGGCTGACGGAGTTAAGCATTTTCTTTTGAAATATGCAAGACTGTAAGATTGGCACACGTTGAAGTCTAATTGCTGTGAGATAACTTCAGGAACTGAGAAGAAAAGAGCGAGAGTCTCAGAAATATCCTGACTGAAGAAAGGAACTCAGGAAGCTCCTCTTCCGGTACATTCGAAGCCCTTCCCTGACATTTTCTTCCAGACTCTACAAATACAAATGCAAACGGCAGACCTTAGGCAAAATACTCAAATACACAAACACAGACTTGAATGCTTGACCGATGCACTGTAATCGCACTGTTGTCCATGCTTCACACAGCTCTTGCGTTCCTATGGCAGTAATAAACATCTTCTTTAAGGGGGTGACGGAAATGTCTGTGCCATTAAAAAGATGCTTTATTATTCAGGTACACATGAACATGTTTATATAACCTAACCTGCCCAGCAAGATTCTATTCAAACTTTTGGCAGAGAAAACTGACTGTTTATTAGGCCTGCACAAAGATAATCATGATTATTTTGCTCGAAAATTACAATCACAATTATTAATCATGATTGTTCTCATTTGAGAACAATCTGATTTATTGCACTTTCACATAAATACAAATCAAGAGGACATCAATTCATTTATTTTACCTCATCTAGTTTCTGGGTTTTAATTTATCAAACACATGCTCTACATTTAAAAAATAAAAATAAAAAAATAAAAATTAGGTAAAACCTTAAGAATAAACTTCCTAATATTAATATTTAAAATAATTCCAAACTATGTTAACCTTTAAAAAAAATAAATAAATAAAAAAAATAAATAAATAAATAATAATAATAATAATAATAATAATAATAATAATAATAATTCCACTGTAGAACAGAGGATGCGAAAGTGCATTTACATTTACACAAACAATATATTAAAGATTCATGTTTGGATTTATTACAGATTTTATTAAATGTCAAATGATACAAGAAAAAAAAAAAATGTTTTTAGGGTTAATATCCATAGCAGTCCAATATTACAGATGATTATGCATAATTAGCATTGAGATTGCAGTGCATTTGTGCTGTATTATGAATTGCACTCTGACAATCGTTCGCCCAATCAATACTGTAAATATTGACAAACTCCTATGAAGAATATCCTACAGTGTGCTATAAAAGACCCCTGGCAATGAGAGGAAAAACAATCTGATGTACCGCATGAGGAAAACAGAAGAGTTTGGGGTCATATAACAGGTTTAAGGCTCTGAGGTCCCGGGGCACTTAAGCGATGTTCTCACACAAAGGTAAAACTTGTTTGACAGTAAAGCGCTAACTCGCTCAAGCTGTAGTCAGGTTGTCACATTAACAATTAATCCGGTTTTAGCATGCACAGAGACACAGGATTACAGTAACAGGCCCATGAATTTAAACAACTCATGAATGTCTAGCAGAAAGCACAGCTACAATACAATGAACACTCAGAATACAGCATCCCTTCAGATACTGATTCATAAGTCATCATCATCTCACTGTCAAAGTCTGTCAATACGACAGCAATCAAGCAAGATCAAGCAAATTGAACAGAGGTGCAATTATTTAGGGCCCTATAATTTGCTCCAAGCAGAAAACGAAGACGTAAATCACAGAATCCAGTTATAAAATGGAATTTACAGCGCAGAATGTCACAGAATTTGGCAAAATTTGAGTCAATAAATCAAAAGTTGAGCTGTAGCTACACAATCAGATCGCGATTTGGACTAGTGTCTGTTAAAGGGGTCCTATTATGCTATTTTACAAAGTCTTGATTTCGTTTTAGGGGTGTACTAGAACATGCCCGGTGGTTCGAAAAACGCATTATTTTTCACATAATTTACATTATTACAATACCATTCTCCCCAGTCTGGCACAAACGGCTCGATAAGTTCCGGGTTTGATGAAGGCCCGCCTTCCGAAAAACGAAATGTGTTGTGATTGGTTAGCTGTCCCAGTGCGCTGTGATTGGCAAACAGCTAGGCAGAATGACTAAAAGCAAATTAACTCTCTGTCAGCAGGAGGCGCTGTTGGAGCGGGAGAGAGCGAGGTTTCCCCGGTAACGCTGTACACAAAGCAGAGCGCCGCTCACAAACGCTGCTTTATCAGACATTACATGCAAGATGAAATGAAAATGACATCCAAAATTTTCTGAAGAGAGTCGGTTTCCTTCAGAAATACAGTGATATAAAAACACCCAGTTGCGATTTTGAAATGTGCATTCGAATTTCCGGAGGCGGGATTTATTTTAATGATATTCTAATGGACCAATTTGTGATGTCACAAATACAGGAAAACAACTTTGTAGTCCAAACAAGCCGTTCGTTGTAGTTCTTGAAAAGAGATTTTTTAAAAACGAAATATCTCCCTTTGGAGTGGACTTTGAGATTTGTAACTTTGTAGATCTTTTTTATGCCCAAACATACACACTACACACTGACTAAAATTCAAAAAGTGAAAAAGCATAATAGGACCCCTTTAATATTAACCTCTTAAGACTCTGCGGCCTCATATGAGGACATTATATTTTAGTGGATTTCTCTGAGACTACACATGTCACAGTTTTAAGTCTGGATGTCCTGTACAGAGCATATTCAGGGCTTTTCAGAGATACCAAATGATTGGATGTTTCACCATGACAACTCCCTCTCCTTGGTCTTCAAAAACGTCTGAAATTAATTTAGTGACACTTTTATGGAAATATGATAATATTTTGTAATTATTTAAATCTGTCTAATTTTTAAATTGTGGGTCATAAATCAACATCTCAGGAAAATGTTATGGGGTTTCAAATCAAAATATGACTTTGTTACGAAACAGGACGTTGATTTCATACATGTCTTCATATGAGGACACCGGGACTAAAAGCATGTTTATTACGCATTTTGGGAGACATAACAAATGAATAGGGAAATAAATTATATTTCAATATTCTATGAAATATTATATATTATGAAAATCTTGTCAATTATTACACTTCTTTGTTCATTACATGTTGCCCCAAAAACACATTAATATGCAAATTAGATTTAGTTTATAGATACATTGTATATAATGAGAAAACCCGTTTATGGCCATTTTACACACATTTTGCAGAAAGAAAAATGGTATATCGAATCATTCTGTTCTAACATAGTTGAGAATCATCTTTATACAAAGTTTCGTGAAATATAATTTGTTTTAATTTTTTTTTACATTATTTTTAATGCTCTAAACCAGGGGTGTCAAACTCAATTCCTGGAGGGCCGGAGCCCTGTAGAGTAGGGCTGGGCGATATATCGCATGCTATTGTAACGCACATCTCGTCAGTAAAGCCGGTTCCGTGATTAGCGGTAAACCTTCATCACCTGCTTTCAGATGGAGCAGCATTTAATACACAGAGCCGTAGTTCACTGACAAGCTACGCAATATCGCGTTCATTATCGAAGGCGATTCATCTGCGATAATGAACGCGATATTGCGTCGCTTGTCAGTGAAGTACGGCTCTGTGAAGTAAATGCTGCTCCATTTGAAAGCAGGTGATGGAGACGGAACCGGCTTTACTGACGAGATGCGCGTGATCATCGCGTTCGAAATCTCACCCAGCCCTACTGCAGAGTTTAGATGCAATCCTAATTAAACATACCTGATCCAGCTAATCAAGTCCTTAAGGCTTAATTGAAAACTGCATAGTATGCGTGTTGGAACAAAACTCTGCAGGAGTTTGACACCCCTGCTCTAAACAATGTAAAGACATGAAAAAAAAAAAAAAATTTTCCTAAAACTTTTTTTTTTGGGTCTTATGAGGTTAAAGCAAAAAATGACTGTTACTGAAATCTGAAGTCACATGAACTTCATCTCCAGAGCTGCTCTGTGAATCACTTGATCAGCATTTCACCATTTCATTTGAGAAAACTATCGGCTGATACACACACAGAAACTCAAAGATCTTCACTACAACCCGCCAACATTTCTCTAAGTGAACTAAAGTTCAGTGTAACTCAAAAATGATGACAGAAATGTATAAATGTACTCTCAAAGCATGTATTATTGCTCCTCAAGGCAATAATAATAACAACAATAACAATAATAGTTCATTAAAACATTATTCTTTAGGAATATCACAATTTTTCTTCCATGTTTTAATTTCAACAGAAAGCCTCTATTGTGCAGCACTTTGCTGGCCAAAAATAAAATTAAAAGAATATCAAATTTTATTTGATTACATTTTAAAAGATTTAATTAAATTGTTAAAATGTTATGCTTTCATTTGATTACAGACATTTTTGATAATAAATTTGCATTAATTCATAAAACACAGAATCCAGAAAAATTTAAAAGTTTTCATAAATTAAAGTTTTATCAATTCAAATTATTAGACATACCTTTTTATTAAATTGTTAGTAAATATTTAATAAAACCATTAAAATGGAATCCACAAAACAATTAAACGGAAAACATGGAATTTGAAAAAAAAGAAGAAAAAAAAAGGAAAAGTAAAATGGAATTTTAGAGAAATAAAACAGATTTCATAGAACCCTAATTTTATAATAGTGATGCGTCATGATGACTAATTGACTAGTTTGCACATCCCTGTTTTATAGAAGAAAAGTTGCCCTTACAAAATTGGGTGTTTTCATTAAAACAATTATTAATGAACATCACTATGAGCAGACAAACATAAAAGTTCAATCTCCCATCAGAGATCAAGCTTATTTAACAGTTCAAATGATTTGTAATATTAGTCTACTTGTCTCTCCCTTGGACATTTATACTGTGTGATTCTCCAAACTAATGCTCTTGATTCAAGCTCGTACTGTATGTGTTCAGTGTGTGTTTCCGTCTCAAACACGAGAGTAGCACAGTGTGTTTTGGAGTGAAAGCACAGACGACTCGTGGGCAGCATCAGGAGCAAACAAAACAAAGGCCTGGAGTTTAAAGCAGAACACATGCTCATACGGCAGGCTCTTCACTTCACTTGCTCCCAACAAAGAGTTACATGAGCTGAAAGTTAACTCGTCTCAGAGGGGAGCGCATTCATACGGCTGCAGAAGGACAGGCACATAAAGGAGGACAAGCAGTGTCTCTCTGGTTTCCTAACAAACAGGTGACTTTTAAGTGAGAAGTAAAGCCACTGGCATATTGGCAGTTTGATGGCAGCTAAAATGTGTACCAAACCAGTTGTTCTAGTGGTCTGTACTTGCAATGTGACCAGTGTAGTCCGATTCACAAACAAATCTTTCGTAGGAGCCATTCATTTTAAAGCAGGAATTTCCAAACCTTTCTGAAAGCTGAGACATAATATTTACTTTAAGTACCCCCTAAAATTTCAGGTTAATATCTCAATAATTTAACAATGCATTTGCATGTTCACATTTATCTGATCTCGGTTAATAAAATTATAATATTATAATTTTATAAATTATTTTATATTGTCTTATTTTGATGCGTATTATTTATTTTTATTTAATATTTTTTATTAATTATTAGCTTTTCATCAACTCAGTAACCCCAGTATAAGAAACCCTGTTGTAGAGAAACATTCATTAAACACCTGTTTGCAGTCTGATGAATCAATCTCTGAATGAATCACTGAATCAGTTAGAGCAGCTACTGAATCAACATCTGACTCACTTACTGAGCAGCTTATCATTACTTTCAGTGACGTTATCTCAAAATGAAGCATGTTTTGTGTACTTAAGGTTCTTGAAACTTAAATTAGTGTAAATATTGACCGGTTGTTCATATGAGGTCATTGGCAGACGTTATTGTTGAGATCTGTCTGAAGCATATAGTGTTAAAGATTCACTAATTCACTGCCTGACCAAATGCACAACTGTGCTCTCTGTAACATTTTAAAACATCGGGCATTAAAATTATTTCAAACGGTGTTCAAGCCAAAACAGACTGGGAGGTTATGGTTATTAGTGTTTGGTTTAAAATGTTAAATATGGCTCAAGTAACCATTTAACTTGTGTGCAGGACAGCAAACATCCTCTTTGCATTTAAATGCGATAGCTGTGATTTAGTACACATTCCTCTTAAAATAAATATTTTCAAGCGGACCATAAATGCGTTAGC
>CM077257.1:28081182-28116182 GCA_039654775.1 Spinibarbus caldwelli
AATATCATTTTCATTGCTCCCAGTCTTTTGTTTTAAACTCAAGTGCAGTAAGAAGAAGCTACTTGCACTGTTTCCAGAGGAATTGTTTTAATTTTCAAATAATTTATTTTGTTTGCAACCAAGTTTCAAAAAAGGAGGATATGCATCATCACATGATGATTTAAAATATGCAAATATAAATATATAATCTGTGAAGATTGTGGCCATATTGTCCACCCCTAATACATATATTCCTATAAATATATATAAATTACTGTTCAAAAGTTTTGGGTCAGTAAATTTAAAAATAAATAAATAAATATTCATCAAGGATGCATTAAATTGATCAAAAGTGACAGTAAAGACATTTATAATGTTACAAAATTTCAAATAAAAGCTGTTCTTTTGAACTTTCTATTTATCAAAGAATTCTGAAAAATGAAATGTATCAGTTTCTAAAAAAAAAAAAAAAAAAAAAAAAAAAAAACATTGGGCACCACGACTGTTCAATGCGTATTAATTAATCTGTTGCGAAAATATTTGCAAAACAATACAAAATGGAGTCTTCAAGAAGTGAGGATGATTTTGTTGTCCTCTCTCTTCTTAAAAAGAGAAAAAGAAAGAGGAAATATTGGGTCCATCTAATGCTACGATTGCGTAGAGAGCAAGGAGAGTTCCACCTCATCAAGGAGCTGCGGGATTATCCCGAGCGATTCAAAGTTTACTACAGGATTTTGATGCTTTGGTAGCAATACTAGAGCCACATATTTAAAAGAAGACCACCAATTTCCGTGAACAGAGACTGGCAGTATGTCTAAGGTATGGACACACACGCACCAAACTGTGGCATCGGATAAGTGCGTGCCAGGCATTGAAACCAGCATACAATTTTGGCTTTTGCTTCTACGGTGACTGAGTTGTCAAAACACCTCTGAAAATGCTTGCTACAGATGCAAAAAATGCAGAAAATTTAACCCGATCCGAATTTTTTTATAACAGACAAAAGTTTCGGAGGCAGTGTGTTAACGTGATTGACACAACGTGAGGTCGTATTTATTTATTAACGTGCAAAAATTTCAGACGAAAATTTCGGACTCAGTGTGCAATGACCTTAAAGGGATAGTTCACCCAAAAATGACAATTCTTTAATTACTCACCCTCATGTCGTTCCAAACCCGTAAGACTTTCATTCATCTTCAGAACACAAATGAAGATATTTTTGATGAGTTCCAAGAGCTCTCAGACCCTCCCATAGACAGCAAGGGTACTAACACGAACAAGGCGCAGAAACGTAGTACGAACTAGAGCCTGACCGATATGGGTTTTTTGGGGGCCGATACCGATACGATATTACGGCGTTAAAAAAGGCCGATATCGATATGTCGGCCGATATTCTTTGTGTATATTATAGTACAGTACCAGTCAAAAGTTTGGACACTTTTCCATTCCTGTGTCCAAACTTTTGACTGGTACTATATATAGAATATGATAGTATATACATAAACACATTTATTACAATGATCACTCAAATGTGGTGATCAAACACTTATAATGACATGACAAAGATATGTAATGGAGGCAGGGCATTTAACAATTTAACAATAAACTTTATTATCCAAAATGAGTCCAACATCAGTGCACTGAACAGTAAAGGTGAAGTTTATTTAACTTTATTTCAATTAAATTCCATTCAACTTTATTCAGTCAAAGTTATTTCACTTCAGAACATTCATTCACGGATTTGCGCTACTGTCTTCACACAAAGACGAAACTTACTAGAGAAGTGTTTAGTGTGACAATATACCACTGTAAATAAATACAATTTAAATTCACATCTCGTGTACTTTAATGCCCTTTGAATGTAACATGTATGTTCCCTTGGAACTGGAATCATGGCGGAATATCATGTGAAGTCCACTTCGCAGGGCACTTACGGTCGAATAAGACCACGCTTGAATACTGCAGCCTGAACAAGAGACCTCTTTACTGAAGTTAAAGTGTTGGCTGATGTCATTATCTCGCGAACGCGGCGGCGGATCTCCACCAAATTCGGGGGATCCCTTCAGCTCGAGGAGCCCTCTCGAACGCCACCCTCCGCGCCTCAGTAGCCCCCCGGGATCGCCAGATCGGTCGGCGCCCAACCGCGAGGCTATCGATGAGGGGGTGGTCTCATTCAAAAGGGGGCCTCGAGACGTACACTTGATTCGGCGTTCGAGAGGGTTCCTCGAGCTGAAGGGATCCCCCGAATTTGGTGGAGATCCGCCGCGCTGTTACAGAGATATGGCCGTTTAAAGTTTCAATGGTATTTCATACACTTAAGCTTTAAAGCGTTTCATCCAGATCGCCAGTAGCAAACAATAGAGCGCGTTCTGCTGGACAAACTATGTAATTACACCATATACAAGCATTTTATCTGCGTTTTATGTTCTGTAAAAATTTGTTCATATCAGTGGCATATCGGCAGCCTATTCGCCGATACGATATATCTGCGACAGGCTCATATCGGCCGATAAAATCGGCAAAACGATATGTCGGTCGGGCTCTAGTACGAACATCGTTAAAATAATCCATGTGACATCATTGGTTCAACCATAATTTTATGAAGCTACGAGAATACTTTTTGTGCGCATAGAAAACAAAAATAACGACTTTATTCAACAATTCGTCTCCTCCACGTCACCCTGGCGCCATTTTGGAGAGTATCACATACACAACATATGCAATGCATGTACGTGGATTCGTTGTTTACATTTTGATCTGAACGTAAACAATGTATCTGCATACATACATGGGTGATGCGTAGGAGACGAATTGTTGAATAAAGTCGTTATTTTTGTTTTCTTTGCACAAAAAGTATTCTTGTAGCTTTGGAAAATTACGGGTGAACCACTGATGTCACATGGATAATTTTAACAATTTACTACGTTTCTGAGCCTTGATCATGGTAGTACCCTTGCTGTCTATGGGAGGGTCAGAAAGCTCTCGGAATATCTTAATAAATATCTTAATTTGTGTTCCGAAGATGAACGAAGGTCTTACAGGTTTGGAATGACATGAGGGTGAGTAATTAATGACAGAATTTTCATTTTTGGGTGAATTATCCCTTTAAGTCTGATCAAATCACTGACCTGCGAGCGGGCCCGTCCTCTGTGATGTACAGGATGCGTCCGGGCAGGTACAGGGGCAGGTGTGTGGGGTGGGTGGGCGAGTCGTTGGATGACAGGCTCTGGTAGGTGTTTGAGCGGTGAACTAACAGACTCTCCTCGCCCAGGAGCGGCTGGTTAAGCACCTCCTCCCGCCGGTTCTCCAGCTCCGTAGGGAAATCATCAGGAGTTCCTCCAAACAGCTCGTACCAGCAGCCGTGCATTAAGATCTTATACTGAGAGACAGAAATGTATTACTGATAGAGTAAAGGCAGGCAGAGTGTCTGATTTACACTGAGTGAACGATCTTACCTTTGGTTTACTGCAGTTAGAAACCATTTTTAGTAATCTTCTTTTCAAGTCTTCCATGTTAGGAATACTCAATCTACAGAAACAAAATGAGCACAGTCAGTTTGAGGAAGTGATACAAACCAGACTAAACAAATAGAAGTGAGAAAAAATGAGCCAGAAACAGGCTCTCTAAATATAGCCACACTTTAACACATTCAAATGAAATCAAGCAAGCATCTGATTGGTGACCGTTTGACTAAATCTCACCTGGGTACAAGATCTTTTCCCAGCACCACCGAAACGACAAACTGCTTCGAGTAATCGGCCAGCGCTTTACTGAGGAGAGAGAGTAGACACGAGCTAAAACTGTGCTGTTTACTCTAAACTAACAAAATACTACAGTATTATGTTTCTTTGGACGTGTACAATGGTGCTTGCAAACTGTGCTCTGTAAAAGGACTGCAAGAGAATTGTATTTTAGGACTGTCAAGACCTTCCTGCAAAGCTACCAGAAAAACTATGCACAAGTGCACCAAGGGCAAAAGCTGCTTTAAACTCAAAAGGATGCTCACATCAAATGTTGATTTCATTTAGTTAATAGAGTTGATAAAGACAATCTATTTATGACACTATTTTTGACAGCATCCTCATTTTAAAGCATTTTTACAAAAGTGCCTAAAACTTTTAACAGTACTGTAGCTTTGCAGGTAGGTTTCTTTAAGTGTCTTGGAGACGTTGTACAGTTCTTCTGGATTTAGTCTGTCACCGTTTGTTCTGTTTCTTCATGTCATTCCAGACAGACTGATGATGATCAGATCAGATCTCTGTGTGGAGCACAAAAATCTCACTGGATTATTACAATTAATGGCAAAATGAATGTTTGGAAATGTAAACTGATATTTTCTACTGGCACACTACAGCAAAAGACAGAAATAACTGACTTAAAACCATTTTTTAGCTGCTGAAAATACTAGTGTTTTAATATTTTTTGCCATCACTAAGAGTTCAGATGCAAAAGCCTCTAAGTACCATTTGAAAGTTTCTTCTAAAATGAGCATTTTTCTCAGGCTCCTATGTTTATGTTCAATTATTTCACATGAATGGCAATGAAAAGAACCTTTTTATTGCCATTAAAGTGAAATTACTGAACCTACACACAGGAGCCTGATAAAAATGCTCATTTTATAAGAAAATTTCAAATGGCTTAGAGGCTTTTGCATCTGAACTCCACATACATACATACATACATACATACATATATATATATATATATATATATATATATATATATATACATATATATATATATATATATATATATATATATATATATATATATATATATATATACACACACACACACACACACACACACACACACACACCACATATAGTGGTACTCCATTCCTAACCTTATATTAAATATCACTACCGGTAAAATAAAAGGTCAGGAATAACTACGATTTGTTTTTGGGAAACAATGGTATACTACGATTCAAAAATTATAGATTTAAAAAAAATAAAAATAATACTATTATTATTGCATTAAACAATGCATTAAATTGATCATTAGTGTGAAAAAGATGTTAGAAAAGATAACAAAAAAAGAATAAATTAAAAAAAAATTAAGCAGCAAAAACTGTTTTCAACATTGATAATATTAAGAACACTTATTAATAATTGAGTGCCACCAATAATTGATCATTTAGCAGCACATCAGCATGTTAGAATTTTTTCTGAATTATCATGTGACACTGAAGACTGGAGTTCACACAGAGAAATTGAAATAATATTTCACAATATTACTATTTTTACTGTAATTTTGATCAAATAAAAAATATGGATATATTTCAGCATAAGGGACTTCTTTAAAAGCATTTTTAAAAATCTTATTTTTTGTAAATATACTTTTTGACTGGCATAAATTATGTAATTTATAAATTAATACTATACATAAAGTATTCATTTATAAATTACTTTATTTATTGCCATTATGATTTTTTTAAATGCTTTTCAAGAATTGTAAAATTGTACAATAGTTTTTGTGCAATTATATATATACATAAATATTATGATCATTAGGAATCATCATGTTTGGAAGTCCTTGGCATCAAAAACTTTGCTAACACCAACAGTAGTAATTTTTTGGTAGCAGCCAAAACAAATTTTTGTCAAACCAAAGCCTTATTTGATCAGTTAATGTGATTTATGAGTGATGTAAATGACTGCTGTGCTTGTGATAGCGTGCATGTTACTGGAGAGAGAGAAAGAGCAGAGAGAGCCCCTTTCTGTGCACTCTCTCTATCTAACTGTCTTTCCTTTCCCTCCTTCAAAATCAACACTTGCAACTAACATAAAACACACTTTAAATAAAAGAAAAAAAATCCTATGCAGTGATGAAGTGTATTCTGTGTTTACACAAATCTTTGGTGATGTCCTAACAACCGAGATTAGCACACAACGCGTCCATGTCCGCTAATGTCCGATTCGTGACATAACGACTCATTCATGGTTAAAACAACTGATCTGTCCAACACTCAACTCACAAGACATCACTGTCTGAATCGGTGTATAACATTAACAAATACTTTACTCAGAACACCTCAGAAATTAGATTGTAAGTGTGATTTAGCCTTAAGATTTAACCTTAATAATAATAATAAAATATTTAGCCTTAATAATCCACAATTTCAGGTTATTTATATGACAACGTGTAGTAAATTATCTATAAAATTATTTAGTTTAGTCTGGAGTGAGGTGAAACCAGCACAAAGCAATTTGTTAGCTAGCTGCTAATTTTATTCAGATGTACGGTAGAAAATTAGACAACTACTTAAAATAAACTTTTTAATGCTACTTTTATAATGCTTTTCAATATTGATGTGATTATACCAAAACAATTGTCAGGTCCAGCAAAGAAGGATCCATCAGCCACCACCGAAGACCTTTTCTGACCCAGGAAAATCCTGGTAGTGTACATATCAAATTCTGGTATTTCCTTCAGTGACGTCTCCACAGTAGTGATTTGTAAGAGCAGAACATGTGCTGTATGCAGTGTTGGGGAGTAACTAGTTACATGTAACGAAATTACGTAATTTAATTACAAAATAAATGTAACTGTAATCAGTTACAGTTACTGAGAAAAAAATGTGTAATTAAATTACAGTTATTTATGAAAATGTTAACGATTACAAAGGGGGTTACATCTGAATATTTTCACACACATACAGATTTAATTGATTTCTTTCGCAAATTGCACTGACTGCTCTAAAATATGAGACACCAATGTTTCAGGAGTTTAGGAGACAGAATAGGACACATACTTATTCAATAACTGTTTTATCTGTTTATGAATATGCTTTACTTTTTTTTAAAATTATCTGTTTCTTTTCCAAGGCATTGTTAGATGCCAGTGTTTTCTGTCACAGCTATGCAAAGATTTGACTTCAAAAAGAGTATCATAGCTACAGTATTTAAACAATTTCTTGTTATGATATTAAATCTGTATTTAACCTCAGAATGATCTCAATGTAAAAGGCGGTGCTAAAGTCTTGTGGTGGCTGTGCTTTAAAATTAAATTATTATAACCTTAATTTAAGTAATGAAGGATTCTGAAAGTCTTACAGTAATCAGTGTTGAGTATTATTGTAAACCCTGCCTGGTTTAAATGTTTCAAAATGATTTACAGTTGAAAACATTTGTTAGGAATTTAGGAAAGTAACCAGTTAGATTAATAAAGTAATTTAAATAGTTACACTACTTATTACATTTTAAGTAGGGTAACTTGTAATCTGTAACCTATTACATTTCCAAAGTAACCTTCCCAACACTGGCTGTATGTGAATGAGCCGCCGCGTTCAGAATGAGAGTGTTTCTGTGTGATTTACCTCATCAGGCCCCCAGGTGGAGAGAAGGCGTAGCACTGGAGTGTGGGATATGTGCTGCGCAGGAGAACGGCCAGCAGAGACGCCGCTCCTGCTCCCAGACTGTGACCGCTGATCACCAGCTTATACTCCTGCACACAAACACAAGAGAAACCTTCATTCAGCTGCTGATTCTCCTGCTGGATGAAGAAAGCGCAGCAGAACAGCTCTCACAGGTGCGATGTTGAACGCCTGACTCAGAATCCCATCGTTCACTAGTCTCTTGTAGATGTAATGTGCAGCTTGAGAAATGCCCTGCGATAGAGACACATTCCAGCAAACAAAAGCATTCAGTGAGAGAGATCATGCTTCATAACTGATGTTTTGATGATTTTAATGTTGAGACAGATGTAAGTGATTTTGTCACCTTGTGAGCGTAGCAGGTTCCTGAAACGCCTTCCACAGACAGATTCTCACATTCAGCTGAGAGATCCGTCAACACGTCCTGCAAACACACACACACACAAACACAAAACCACATCAATTCCACCGTAATACAGAGATCAGGCTGATAGAGCTGATTCCACTGAAAACTCCTATTAAAAGTCAATGCCAACGATTAATTTCACAATTTGGGCAATAATCACTAAATAATTCTATACTGTTTTTTCTAAATAAATAAAACATTAAACAACTAAAATCGATCTTTTTAAATGCCAAAAATGGATTTAGGCAGCATGACATTAATATACACAGTATTTAAAAATTTATTACAAGATTCGCTAATTAATCAGTAATATTATAAAGATTAATTGTTCATTGTTTATCAATTATTTATTAATACATCATTTATTATTCTATTTTTAATGATCATTAATAAATATACAAATTTTTTTATTAGTTCACTGAGCAATAACTAATTAACTTGTGATTTAAAATTTGTTTTAAATGCTACAAGTGGATTTAGGCATGTGTTGTATATATGTGTGTGTATATATATATATATATATATATATATATATATATATATATATATACACACACACACACACACAGTCATGGCCAAAAATATCGGCACCCTTGGTAAATATGATCAAAGAAGGCTGTGAAAATTAATCTGCATTGTTAATCCTTTTGATCTTTTATTTAAAAAATTCACAAAAATCTAACCTTTCATTGGATAATAAGAATTTAAAATGGGGGGAAATGTCATTATGAAATAAACGTTTTTCTTTAATACACGTTGGCCACAATTAACGGCACCCTTTTTATTCAATACTTTTTGAAACCTCCATTTGCCAGTTCAGGGCTTGCAAAATTTCAAAATCCCTGGTAGCCCTTTGGGCAGGTACTCTGCAGATTTTGGTAGCCCGAAAATTAATTTAACTAGCCCAAGTTAAAAAAAAAAAAAAAGACCTTTTTTTTTTTTTTAAATATAGAGCATCAGATAGGAGTCTAAATGACAATCAAAAATATTTTCAATAAATAAGGAAGGAATTTTATTTCACTATTTACAGGGTATCAGAGGTGGGTAGTAACGAGTTACATTTACTTCGTTACATTTACTTGAGTAAATTTTTTGGGTAACTAATACTTTTAGAGTATATTTAAAAATGGGTACTTTTACTCTTACTCAAGTACATTTTTAGTGAAAAAACGGTACTTTTACTTCGTTACTGTGGGCGACGCTCCTCTCGTTATCTTAATGTAATACAAGTTAAAAATCCTTCAATTTATTCCAAACGCGCCGTCTACTTTTTTTCTGGGCAATGAGCGATGCCCGTTCGCAAATGATTCATTCTTTTGAGTCAATTCTGTTCGAAGACTTGATCAAACCAGTTGGCAAACCAGTGAATCGGTTCGCGAATCAGTTTGAATGATTCGTTCAGTTCTGCCGCACGCGCTGATCGTCTGAAGCGGTTCTCACTGAAGAGTTGTAACATCAAGAGCGCTGAAGACGTGGCTTTGGATCTACAGTCAGCTGAAAGCAAATCTGCAAAGGCTATGGTTTGCTAGTTATGAAGATCTTTATTAGATGAACACCGTGTGTGCTGTCGGTTCCACAGGTACAGATTCGATTACAGTACACGATACTATTATGACATTACCAGTTTGTTGTACATGTACCTTACACATTAAATACAATGTATAATTTATTCATTAAAAATGCTGTCACAGAGTATGAAATGAACACCCGCCAAACCCGCGTTAGTTCCAGGAGGAATGCCTTTGCCTAGACACAATTAATATTGATATTTTCACAATATTTACGCTTGCAGAAATAAAGGCTACATTTGTTTACATTTAGCAGAACAGACGGAAGAAGATTTGTTTCGTTATGTTCAGATGTTCAGTAGGTCATGTGAGGAGTTTTCACTCTTCTCCGTGTCAGAGGTTATAAACATATACATTTATAATACATGATTAATATACTTTAAAATATAATTTAATTCAATTCAGTGATGCAAATCAGAATTTTTAACAGCTGTTACTCCAGTTTTCAGAGTCATATGATCCCTCAGAAATCATTCAGATATATTGATTTATTATCAGTGTTGTTGAAAAAAAAAACAGCATCTGCTGGTTAGGTATGTTTTGAAGCTGGGATGATGGTTTATGCTGGTCCTTAGCTGGTTTAAGCTGGTCATGTGCTGGTCATGTGCTGGTCATGCACGTCCAGCTTAAACCAGCTAAGGATCAGCATAAACCAGCGAAGGACCAGCTTAAATCAGCTCAAACCAGCATCCCATGCTTCAAAACATACCTTACCAGCAAAAGCTGTTTTTTTCAACAGGGAACAGTTTTGCTGCTTAATATTTTTTGGAGCCTGTGACATTTTGTTCAGGATTCTTTTATGAATAGAAAGCTATAAAAGAACAGCATTGATAATAAATCAGGCTGATAAAAATTCTGATTTGCATCACTGAAATAAATTACATAAAAAATGGCAGTGTGTGTGTGTATATATATATAGAGAGAGACCGAGAGATTTAGATAAAATTTATGTATCTAAATAAAAAGACTATATTCAGTATATGATCCAAAGTAACTAGTAACTAACTACTTGAGTAGTTTTTTTATCCAATACTTTTTTACTCTTACTCAAGTAATTATTCAGACTATTACTTTTACCTTTACTTGAGTAAATATTTCTTCAAGTACTTTTACTTTTACTTGAGTACAGTTTTTGGGTACTCTACCCACCTCTGCAGGGTATCTGCAGAATTTTTAAAAATAAATTTAAGGCAATTTATGAACCTTTTTAAAAGCTGGACAAGTAAAATTAACTCAGTATGAGCGGGGTTGGACAACGTCTATGGTAACATACAGTATTAAGCCATAAAATGACATGATTTACAGTTCAGATACAGGTTTTCACACAAATGAAACTCTTATACAACAGCATTTCAGCCTTTAGACCACTTTTTATGAAAAGGGATAAATCAAGCATATAAATTATTATATTAATTTAAAACGAATAAATATTACTGTCTTGATTGTTTAGATTTTTAGAAGGCACATTAACTTCTTTCTCATTTACAACTCTGTGTTTGCTGCGTAAAACATGGGTCGATATTTGCATTGATCTGACAATAAACCACAAGAAAGGCTTATTGGAAATGCAAATTCATTCTCTGCCAAGAGGTGGCGCTTTAGGAGCGGCTTAATACACCTGTGGCATAAACAGCACAGGATTAGTAACTCTCAACCCTAAATATGAGTCATAGTAAAAGAGAAAAAAATACTAATATTGACTTTTTATGCAAACTCTATGAAATGGCTCATTTGAAAATGAAATGCCCTCGACAGCAGTAAACAAAAGGTCAGCTCAGGAACGACTGGCAAGCATTAAGAGTGTGATTTGTTTAGGGAAATAAGAGCCTGACCGTTCAGCACAAACACACCTGCACATCACACACTAGTGAAGGCTGCTTCATCAAGCATGTTTGCTTTCTCTGATCATTATCAGTGTAGAACTGATGCTTGAACTCACCTTCAGCGACAGCGTTCCCCTCACAGCGACCAGGACTGCCTCTCTCTTGTGATCTAACGCCACGAAAAACGGGATCTCGTAGATCTAGAGTAAACAGACATTGCTGGAGGTTGGACTGCATATTTGAAAAACTTATATCCTCAAGCCCTTTTCTGAAACTATAATGTGAATAGTTTTAAAAACAATCTCTTTCCACTTGAGTTTTCATAGGCCACATTCCCACTGTTTTTGACCAACTCAATATGCTTATAAAGTAATAATAGTTATTATGATTTTATTGTGATTATTAAATAATAAAGTAATAACAACCCTTGTGAGTCAATTTCAAAAACGTTACACAGTGGTTCTTAGAGGGCAAAAATGTCCATGTAAAAAAAAAAAAACGGTCCTAAAAATATTATATTATTAATCTTTTTATCAACATCAGTTCTGATCAAAACTACCAAAGATTTATTTTTTTTGTTCAGTGTCAGAAAAAAAAAAATGTATATGTTCCATAGGCCAAACCTGAGAAAATGGTGCCATCAAGAGAAAGAGTAAAATTGTAAAAAAATAAATAAATAAATAAATAAAAAATAAACAAAATTATAATATATATAATATATATACTTTTATTATCATAAATTAATTTTATTTAAAAATTCATCATAAAATCATGCATTTTTCAATAAAATTAATTTATTATAATAAAAGTTTTATTATTTTAAGATAATTTTTATTACAACAAATTCTGTTGGCTCAATTTTTATTTTTATTTATTTTTTTGCAATTTTACTGTAAAAAAATGTTTACATACTATGTGTGTGTGCTGTGTATATTTATTATGTATATATACACACACATATATATTATAGAAAATATGTTAGATTTACATATAAAATATTTATATATAATATAAATTATATACTAGTATAAATATACGTATATACATACAAATATTTTTTTAAATATATACTTAATATATGTGTGTGTATTTATATATACACAGTACACACACATATAGTATGTAAACATAAACTTTTATTTTGAATGTGATTAATCATTTTGCAGCCCTAGATTCATGAGTAAATGAGGGTGAAATATTAAAATTCCAATAAAAATACAAATTTTTGACAAAATTTATATAAAAAATTAAAAAGAGAAAAATGTCCCTAAGAATGCACAAGAGATAATAAAATATTTTAATTTGCTGTAAAATTATAATACTAATATACGTCTTATTTCTTGATTTTCAAATGGTAAATAATCAAGCTTTTATTTTGACGGGTTGCCAAAAAAAAGAAAAAAGAAAGCAAAATTCATTCTGGTTTCAGAATGAAGCCCCACTGAAACAGAATCATGAACCACACGTCTGTAAATGTCACGCTTCATTCTAAAAACTGTGCATTTATTTAATTAAATCACAGCCTGCACAATTTGAAAATCACAAAGCCATATGATTTTTATTTCGATATATTGTATTCGAAACACAGGCATTCGTATGGGCATTCTGAAGTACACTGGAGTCACGTGAGACGTCACCTGGTTATGAAAGCTGATGTGGATGAAGTCTCTGTACTGCAGGCCTGTGCTCTGTAAGATGGAGGTGAAATGGCAGCCCAGGTTGTCTCCTCCAACCAGATCGTACTCCGCTTGACGGCTTCGACAGCTGAAACGCAGACTCAGATGAGTGCAGCTCTGTATTTAACACTGCTAGGGTTCAGCTGGCAAATGTCATACGCACCAGTCTCCGCTGAGTTTGCAGAGGCCCGTGAGCGGGTTTGAGTAGACGTACAGTGGCCATCCGTATGCGGCCGCTGCAAACTGCATAAAGTGAGTGGCTTTCTCAAGCTCAACCTCCAGATCCTCCCTCTGAGAAAAACACAGGAGGTGTGAGCTCACCCAATGCACAAACTACACTGCACATCCATCAGCTACCGCAGTGACAGAGACTCACTATAGGGGAGGACGGGCTGTGGGACAGGACCTCATCGGGGTCCCTGCACTGCTCCATTTTGTCCTGTTCCTGATGCAGAAGAGCCAGACCAGCCGCGATGTCACTGGGAACCAGGTCTGTGTCCTGGAAACAAGACAGACTACTCAGTCTCGCATTAACCTCGGCAAGAAGGGGGATCATTATTAGGGTTATCATCACTAACCAAAACCATTAAAAAAAATTACTTGAAATAAAATAAACTTTAACCTGATCTAAAATCAAGCATAAAAAATTACTTCTACAAGCTGAAGTACTAAAATAGCTAAACTAAATAAACTGAAACTAATAAATAAAAGCTGAGTATATAGAAATATGTAAAAAGTACAAATATAATAAGAACAAATAATAATAAAAATGACAAACAACAAAAACACTAAAATTAAAATGAAAATAGGAATTACAAAAATAACATCTAATTCAAAATTAAATCAATAGTATATCAATGATACTAGAATAACACTTGTAGTGATGCACAATATAATCGGTATCATTTAGGTTAGAAACTGATGTTGCTGTGTTTTTTAATAACTCTATAAGCTGATATAGTATATTTAATTGTGAATGCTCACTTGCTCTATTTGACCGCTTCCTCTATTTTAAACCGCTATCAGTGTCTAAATTCACTGATAACACTCAGAATGGCTGATTTTAGTTTTTAGTGTTTCATTTTGAATTAATTTAGACAATATAGCACAGAATTTTAGTATCAGCCATTTATCTGTTATCAGCCATAACATATTATTATTATTATTAACAACTTAATTGAATTGGTCAAAATTATAGGTGACACTTTACAATACAGCCCTATTAGTTAACATTAGTTACTTAAAACATTAACTAACAACGAGAAACACCTATATTGCAGTATTTATTCATCTTTGTTAACTTTATTTTTATAACTAAATAAGTACACCTGTTCATGGTTAGTTCATATCAACTCAGGTCTATTAAATAATATTAACAGATACATTAACAGATCATGCATTAGTAAATGTTGAAATTAAAGCTGAAGGCCGAAATGCATCAGTGTGTTTTGAGTTTTAGGCATTTTTTTATGTTTACTGAGAAATGACGTACAGAATATGAATAAAGGCTTTTTAACTCTTTTGGACCAGAAGAAGTGTCTTGGATTCTTTTTTTTTTTTTTTTTGGAATAGTTGCTTTAAACCCAACCACAGAGCACCTTCTGGGATTACTTCACGAGGTCCTTAATCAGCAAGTAGAGCTTCAAGATGTCTCCTAAGAATAATAAATGCTTTAGAGTTCATGTGAACTCATGTAATTAACTAATGGAATTTTTTAACTGAGTTTTAATATCAGTGCATCCCTCTTTATTTGCAGTGAAGGCAAGGTACTACGCACCCTCAAACAAAATCAACAGCACCCTCAGTTAAAGCTGTATTAATGGCATTTTATTGCAGATTAGGCAAACTATCCAGTGCGTTATGGTTTGCGCTCTGGAAATCGATTTCTATTTTAACGTGTTTTTGCAGCGTTGAGTAATGTAGCTAATCACAGACATATCTGGCGTTTAAGTTAGAATCCACTCACCACTCAAATCGCCGGAGTTTTTGTTCTGGTATAGTGTTCAGCATGAATCATCTCATTATAAAAAAGTGTTGATGCGTTGTGCAGCGTAGAGAACTTTATTGATAATAATGTATCTTTGTGAGATCGCGGTGAACTAAGATGGGTGACAGCTTTTTAGTGAGCGCTCTTTGCGCCATAGCAACGGACGCCACTAATATAAGAAGCACCCTTAGTGATTTGATTCTGGAGCCAGGCCTGAGGAGATTCATGTGAACTGTGTGACTTTTCAGTGTAATGCACTCGTTATGTGGTAAAGACAACAAACCTGGAAGAAGCCGCTGACGAGCTGGGCGATGCTGGAGAAGGCGGTGCGGTGGTTGTCGTCCTGCGGCAGGCAACAGCAGAGCAGACGCAGACGGCTCTCCCAAACCCGAGACGCCACCGTGTGCGCGGTGTAAAAGATCTGAGACGACTCTCTGCTCTCCAGATCCCTGACGCCCAGCGGAGCGTCCGGCGGAGCGCCCGGCCTCTGACTGCCCAGAGGATCGAACACAACCAGCACACCGACCACCATAGACAGGAGGATGATCCAACTGAAGACACACACACACACACACACACCGCGCTTTAAATGCTAAACACTTCATCCTGCAAAAAGATTGGGTTTATATGATTATCTAAGCTTACAATCAACCTGAGTCATTCTGTGCCAGCTTCCAGTAAAGACATTCAATCACACAAATGATAATGTGTTGATTGTGCCATCTCAAGATAAGAAATTTATTTGAATACATTTTGGGATATAATTTTGCATTCTGAAAGATTGACAGTTTTATAATATAATCTGACTTTATAAGCTTGTGCTGAAGGTTGTGAAACTACAAGCTGCCAATTAGAAAGAGCATTTAATGTTGATATTTTTTTTTACAAATATTCAGTTTTCAGTTGTCATTATCATAACTAAATCATCCATCAACAGAATGTAGCAGAAACTTGAGAAATTAACTTATGCTTATCTTGAAAGGACGATGACGCTACTATGACAAAGTTGTTTTGATTTAGGGAAGAAAAGTGGATGCAATTGCTACAGGGTTGAGACACAAGCCTATTTAATGTATTATTATATAAAAATATAAAGAGAGAATACTAGCTTTTATGTGCCTATATTTAGTTTTAATCACAATTTGCATGAGGACAGGACAAATCCACATAAAAACATAAAAAGTGTTTAGAACAATGTCTATATGAAAACATGGTAAAAGTAATTCAACTAATTTTGTAAACATGCACTACTGTTCAAAAGTTTAGAGATTTTTTAATGTTTTTGAAATCTCCTCTGCTCACCAAGGCTGCATTTATTTGATCAAAAATACAGAAAAATTGTGAAATATTATTACATTTTAAAATATCTGTGTTCTGTGAATATATAGTAAAATATAATTTATTCCTGTGATTAAATCTTCATTTTCAGCATCATTACGCCAGTCTTCAATGTCCTTCAGTAATCATTCTAATATGCTGATTTGCTGCTCAAGAAACATTTTTGATTATTATCAATGTTGAAAATAGCTATGCGGCCCGATGTTTTTGTGGAAACTGAAACATTTTATTTAAAGCTCAAAATAACAGGATTTTTTGAAATAGAAATCTTCTGTAATGTTATAAATGTCTACTGTCACTTTTGGTTAATTTGATGCATCCTTGCTGAATTAAAGTATCAATATCTCATAAAAGGATTTCTTCGTTACCTGGAAACCACAGCTCCAATCACAGCCCCGACCTCCGCCGGCTTACACCCCGTGCTGTTGTCAGACACCCAAACGGCCCCCAAACAGGCCCATATGAGCTCAGGGAGGTACAGGAGGGCGCGCAGATACACCAGAGCTGGCATAGAGCGCCGGGGACCGGGATTCATGATGGTTCCTAAACCAAATCACAGCAGCGTTACACTGACGAAACCCTCCAGATCTGAAGAAACCACAGCATGCGTCTGTTCACTCGCTTACCTTGAGCACTGATGTAAACGACTGCACAAAGTGTCAAAATAATGACAGCCAACAGAACGAGAAGAACTACTAGGTAATTATGCAAATATGTGCCACCTTGACAGTCAAAGCGTCCTTTATGGTTAGTGTACAGAACTAAAGTCACGATCCACCTAAGACACAAGAGATGACATTCAAGTACCTATGAGCACTTAACACACAACAAATGTATATTCTTTATATATGTTTACTATGGTTTTAGCACATGCACCATAGTACAGCAAATTAAAAATATTAGATAATTAGTATGGTATTGGCATATATTTATGGGCATGTAGTTGTGAATATCTTATCACCCCCACAGTAAGAGTGTTTTTTATTTTTGTATTATGGTATTTATACTATGTGTATACTATGGTATTAATCACTTCCTACTCGTGTAGGAAGCTCAGAAGCTCGTAGTTTTGAGTGTCTTACCACACAGCTCTGATAAATAACTCGAAGGCACCAGGAAACACAAGATCATCGCTGGCGATCCGCCATCGGCGTCCAAACACCACCATCCCGGGCATCCTGACAGCTCTCTGAAGATGAAGAAGATCTCCTCAAATACAACCCTGACTTCCTTTCGCGGTCATCAGTGTATGACAGCGAGCATTACTAAACCCCATCACTCTGCCAGCCTCTAACTGCTCTTCGGATCTTGATATTGCGACATGTGAGTAATAAACGCCTTTTTTCACTGACGTCTGACATGAAGAAACATCTCAGCCCTGCTCGCTTTGTTTTTCCTGTTCTGTGTGGCAGAGAAATGTGTCCGACTCCGTCAGATGAAGTTCCAGGAGCTAAACAGTTCCGTGTGGAATTCAGGCAGGTCTAATAATAGAAAGACTCATTTCAGTGAATCAGTTATTTCGAACAGTTTGTTCATTGCGTTACTATAAAGCAAAATGTAGTTTATTATGTAACGGCTTTAAACATCCATTCTAAATTTCCATTTTACATTTTATTAATCCATATGTATATGCATATATGTGTATGTGTGTGTATACATTTAGTTATTTAGCAGACGCTTTTATCCAAAGCGACTTACAAATGAGGACAATGGAAGCAATCAAAATCATCAAAACAGCAATGATATGCAAGCGCTATAACAAGTCTCAGTTAGGTTAACGCAGTATGTAGCAAGGTTTATATATATATAATTATATAATAAATAAAAAGAAAACAGATAGAATAGAAAAAGAATAGAGCAAGCTAGTGTTAGAGGCCTTTTTTGCTTTTGTTAATTGTATGATAAATAAAAAGAAAACAAATAGATAGAATACAAAAAGATTAGAAAAGCTAGTTTTAGTTTTTTTTTTGTTTGTTTGTTTGTTTAAAGAAAATGAGCAGTAAATGAACAGAATGCAAGTCTAAAAGCGACAAGTTTTTTTTTTTTTTTTTTTTTTTTTTTTTTTAAGAACAGAATTAGAATAGAGAGTGCTAGAGTTAGAGGGTCAAATAAAGATGGAAGAGATGTGTTTTTAGCCGATTCATGAAGATAGCTAAGGACTCAGCTGCTCGGATCGAGTTGTGCAGGTTCTTCCACCAGGAGGGAACATTTAATTTAAAAGTCCGTGAAAGTGATTTTGTGCCTCTTTGGGATGGCACAATAAAGCAACGTTCACTTGCAGTACGTAAGCTTCTAGAGGGTACATAAGTCTGAAGTAATGAATTTAGGTAAAGGGGTGCAGAGCCAGTGGTGGTTTTGTAGGCAAACATTAATGCCTTGAATTTTATGCGAGCAGCTATTGGTAGCCAGTGCAAATTGATAAACAGAGGCGTAACATGCATTCTTTTCGGCTCATTAAAAAGTAATCTTGCTGCCGCGTTCTGGATTAATTGTAAAGGTTTGACAGAACTGTCTGGAAGACCTGCCAAGAGAGCATTGCAATTGTCCAGCCTGGACAGAACAAGAGCTTGAACAAGGAGTTGTGAAGCATGTTCCAAAAAAAGGGCCTAATCTTCTTGATGTTGAATAAAGCAAATCTGCAGGACTGGCCAGTTTTAGCAATGTGGTCTGAGAAAGTCAACTGATCATCAATCATAACTGTTGTTTTTTGTTGGAGTTATGTTTTTGAAGGAGTTATGGTTGATGTGCCTAACTGGATGGTGAAATTGTGATGAAATGATGGGTTTGATGGAACCACAAGCAGTTCTGCCTTGGCAAGGTTGAGTTGAAGGTGACGGTCCTTCATCCAGCAAGAAATGTCTGTTAGACAAGCTGAGATGTGAGCAGCTACACAGAAAGCAAGCAGTGTCGCCCCAGATCCGGCCCACATGGATTTCACGCAGGCCAGATGTGGGCCGGATCTGCACCAACACTATGTTGCTGTCTGGGTATCGTCGGATCATCAGGATGGAATGAGAGGTAGAGTTGAGTGTCATCAGCATAGCAGTGATATAAAAAGACATGTTTCTGAATGACAGAACCTAGTGATGCCATGTAGACGGAGAAGAGAAGTGGTCCAAGAACTGAGCCCTGAGGCACCCCAGTAGTTAGATGTTGCGTCTTGGACACTTCACCTCTCCAAGATACTTTGAAGGACCTATCTGAGAGGTGAGACTCAATCCAATGGAGTGCGGTTCCTGAGATGCCCTTTGCCAATAGGGTTGACAGGAGGATCTGGTGGTTAACCATGTCAAAAGCAGCGGACAGATCCAGCAAGATAAGTATTGAAGATTTGGAATCTGCTCTTGCTAGTCTTAGGGCTTCAACAACCGAGAGCAAGGCAGTTTCGGTCGAATGTCCACTTCTGAAACCAGACTGGTTGCTGTCGAGGAGGTTGTTTTGTGTGAGGAAGGCAGAGACTTGGTTGAAGAAAGCTCGTTCAAGTGTTTTTGCAATGAAAGGAAGAAGGGAAACTGGTCTGTAGTTCTCTAAAAGAGATGGGTTAAGGGTGGGGTTTTTTTAAGTAGTGAGGTTATATGAGCCTGTCTGAATGCTGAGGGAAAAACACTAGCCTGAAAGGATGTATTAATGATGTGAGTGAGTCCAGGTACAACTGCAGGAGAAATGGCTTGAAGGAGATGAGATAGAATAGGATCAAGCGGACAAGTAGTAGGATAATTAGAAAGGATGAGTTTAGAGACTTCTGCCTCAGAGAGTGAAGAGAAAGATGTGAACGAGTGTATGTTTGTTGGTAAGATGTGCTTGAAAGATTGTGGTGTGGAAAATTGTACACTGATGGTTTTAATTTTATTAATGAAGAACGTTGCAGTTGTCAGCTGTTAGAGTTGATGAAGGAGGGGGAAGAGGAGGACAAAGGAGGGAGGAAAATGTTTTAAAGAGCATGCGAGAGTTAGACGAATTGTTAATTTTGTTATGATAGTATGTCCTTTTAGCAGTGGAGACATTAGCAGAGAAGGAAGAGAGTGACTGATACACATTAAGGTCGGAAGGATTTTTTGATTTGCACCACACCCTTTTAGCAGCCCTGAGTTTAGAACGATGTTCGCGGAGAACATCAGACAGCCAAGGGGCAGAAGGGGTGGTACGGGCTGGCCTGGAAGACAAGGGGCAGACAGTGTCTAAACAAGACATCAGAGTGGAGCAGAAAGTATCAGTAGCACTGCTAGCATCAAGAGATGAAAACTGTTCAGGGGGAGGAAGCGAAGATGAAACCATAGCAGATAGTCGGGAGGGTGAGAGTGAGCGTAGGTTACGTAGGTTGGAAGGGTATGTGTTGTGTCAGGAACCATGTTGAGGTTAAGAGTGAGGAGGAAGTGATCCGAGGTGTGCAGTGGAGTAACCACCACATGATCAGTGGAGCAGTGTCATGTGTAAATAAGGTCCAGTTGGTTGCCTAATTTGTGAGCAGACGTAGTTAACACTCTCTTGAGATCAAAAGAGGCAAGCAGTGTGGAAGTCTGCAGCCTGAGGTTTATCTAGGTGGATGTTAAAGTCTCCAAGCATAACTAGGGAGTACCATCCTCAGGAAAGGATGAGAGCAGCACATCTAATTCATCCAAGAAGTTACCTTGTGGTCCTGGGGGTCGATAAACAACTATAAAATGGATTTTAAAAGGGTGGGTAATAGTGACTGAATGTGATTCAAAGGAGAATATATATATATATATATATATATATATATATATAAAATGTATATCTTTCCCATTACTCAAATCGTCAATTCTCCGCTTTTAGTGGGACGCCTCCAGAAAAGATTGGTCGTGAATGAACCAATAAACGATTCACTGAACCGGTCCAATTTAACAGAACGATTTGTTCACAACAATACAATGTCACAGGACAAGATTCTTGCTTTGATATTTAAAAGCTCCTGTTTTTTATTTTAATGATGTGATGCTACGTGCCTTCACGAGTCGTGTGGTGATCAAAAAAAGATTTGTGCATTAAGCCTAATTAAATTTTTCAAAACAAACGACGTTTCCCATAAAATCTTTATTATAGTTTGTGCCACCATGCAAAAGCTTGATTCAAAGCAAATCTAAAACCTGGCTGTGGTAATTAGGGGTAAATATTTTGATTAAAAAAGGTGTGTATTAAAAAGTCTGATCATATAGACCAGAAATAAAATGAACATCTCACCAATAAACATGTTGATATTAATATAGTATGGGCAATACTGGTAAAGACCTTCTGCTGAAAAGTTGATTCAGGATCAATTCATGATCAATATCTGTCCATGAGTTCACATTCCAGCACATTGCACCATATTTTACATCAATCAAAAACAAAAAATAAAAACCTTTAAAGCAATCAAACTGAAGGTTTGATTTAAAAATAAAAATAAAAAAAATCCTAAAAATAAACTGCATAAAAATCTGTGAGAACATTTGTACAATTTATTTTTTGGTTCTTTATGAAGCCATTTACAGTGATAAAGGCAGTGTCAATACTGTATGCTGACAGACAGTGGCACGGTTCCCAACAGTTGAGCTGTTTTAAGTACAAATTTGAAATTACCATCTTGCAAACACTGAGACTGTACCATTTGAACCTAATTAAACGAGAGGTTTGGGGAACCACTATATTATGACTGACCTTTTTTAACAAAGGATTATTGCAATAAGAATTTGAGCAAAAACTTTTTTTTTTATTAAATTTTTTCCCATGGAGCTACAAATACTCCCATAATCTTTTTGAAAACGTACATTTAATCAGATTGAAAATACTCTTACAAACAAAATCAATATTCATCATAAAAATCAATACCTGCCTGTTAGCACTGAGGCAACGTTCAGCTCATTTATGATGCCGTCGGTCAAATCATAGTACACGTTTCATGTAGAAAACTTTTTCTTTGATACAGAATAATAAAAAAGGGTAAGACAAGATGCATAAAACAGGAATCCGAAGACTTGGTGAAGCCGTGGTTCTGAATCTTGAATCCAGAGCTGTTCCAGAGCACCTGATGTGAACAGGACTGGATGTCTTCTTTCGCACTCCGTCTCAGGCATCTTACTCGTCCTCTGCATCCCGCGCCGCTCCATGCGCTGCACTCTTTCAGACTTAAGCTGGCAGACTCAGCTTCTTTCCTTTCAACACTGAAATAATGAAAACAAACACTTGAGTTGCTTCCAACGATCAGATTAGAACACCATTTATTAAGACAGCTACAACAGTCTTGCAAAGCAATTGTTTAGATCCTGATAAGCATGTCGTTAAGAGCCCACTGGAATCAATACGGCCAAACAATTAAACCCTAAACTACAATGCTGATATACTGCTGCAAGTACACAGGATGAGAGTTTGCGATGATGCACTTAGGGGCCGAATGTGCTGTGCATGATCTTCACCACTGTATTAAAACAAACAAGCTTGAGATGGGTGTTTCCTTACTGATTACAGTGATGTTTGATCATTGCTAAACTAGTAGTACTTTGTCACATTGATTTCACAATCAGTTGCAATTTAAAACTCTGAAACCCATTTTATTTTTCCTGATTAAAAAGCAATAAATCTATCCCCCGGTTTCACAGACAAGGCTTAAGCGTAATCCCAGACTAAAATCTAAGTCTGAGCTGTTTCAACTGAAAGAAACTTGCTCTGACTGATCTTAAAATATATCAGTGCCTTTATTTTGTCTCAAAATGCACACCAGTAATGTTTTTTTCTAAGGCATGTTTATAAAAATTACTTAAATGTCCTAATTGAACTATGGCCTAATCCTCGCTTTGTCTAAGCCCTGTCTGTGAAACCAGGCCTATATATGCAAAATCTAAGACTCTGGTTCTCAGTCCTTTTTACTCTAAAGCAATACTTAAAGACAATATTGGCTACGATTTCCTCTAGTATTTTAGTTATTAAACACAAAACTGTTTGTTTTTAAACTGTAGACAGAAACAAGAAGTGTCATTCTAAGATCACATGTTCCTAAATAAAAACAAAATGAAACAAAATGTCAGATTACATGTTGTACATCTTGATTTTTAAATAAATTTGTGTAAAAAAAAAAAAAAAAAAAAAAAATATATATATATATATATATATATATATATATATATATATATATATATATATATATATATATATATATATATATATATAATACATACAGTATATATATAATTATGCATTATCAACTGTATAAATGAATTTTAATATACAAGAAATATATAATTAATATAAAATATTTTTTACAGCCAGATGTTTTCTTTTAGTTGCTACTTTTGAGGATAAACTTTTTTCTTCTTGTTGTGTAAATGCATTAAAATTCTACTTTTTTCATAATCTCAAAAAAGAGAGAAGTGAATTGTGTTGAACCTCTTGCAAGAGAATTGCAGTTTCACCATTTCATTTGCTATTCTCTACTGATGTCACTTTCATGTGCAAATGCTTTATAGTTATTCATGAACTCAGGACAATATAAATAAATAAAATATTTAGTAAATGATTAGTAATTAGTAAAATTAGTTAATTATTATTATTATTACTACTACTACTACTAATTCAATTAAATCATTGAATAATTCCTGATGGATGTTTGCTTGAGAACCACTGAACTTAAAGACGCATTTTCAAAACAAGGATGGGCATTTCAGTCATTTTGTTAACTTAAGTACCTGACAGATTAATCGAGTACTTGAGTACCTCGAGTTATGATGTTTTCAGAATTGATCACTTCAGTACCTGTATTTCAAAACCATTTACACTAGCAGGTGCATTCTGAGTCTGAACAAAGAACACACCTGAGGGTTTTAAACCAAAAACACTCACCTTTTGTTACGTAGAGATAAAAGAAATCACAGTACAGGATTGTCTGAACGACGCCTGCAACAATGGCGATCATGTCGAAGAAGCCTTCGAAGTAGAAGCGCCAAATCCAGTTGATGAGATACAGGGCGCGATAGAGGCCGAGGAAGAACAGGTAGTGAGTGGTGATGGTCTCGGCTTCTCCGGTCTTGCTGATCATGAACAGTTGTGGGAGGATGGACACAGACTCCAGGTAGATGGAGAACGTCCACATAATCTATAACGAGGAGATGATGACATTATAAATGGATAAACTTGAGACAAACTTGTAGGACTGCCCTCGACTAAAGATTTTTCTGGTCGACTAGTAGTCGTTCATTTTAAGCATTAGTCAACTAGTCGCACGTTTATTAATAAACCATTTAAATCATAATAATGAGCCTTTATTTGCCTAGTATGCAACGCAGTACACGCATAAAGCTTGCCACAGGAAGTAATGATTATGAATGTGTCAGGGAAAAAAAGTAAGGAGGATGCATTAACATTTTAATAATTTATTGATAAACTTTGTTTTCGGCTTAAGAGATGAAATCAGTGACACTGACTTGTCATCTCCGTAGTAGTGGATGCGCCTGTATGCGTGTTTCTTATGGATTACATAATCTGAGAATATTTGGTTTATATTTGAATTGGTTCAATTGAAAGTAGCCATTACACTGTTTATAGATATATTTTTCATGTTTGTAAGGCAAGTCTACACAGAGTTTTGGAGGTTCACGCTCAGATTCATAGAGACTGAGATGGCAGAAAGCGCATCCTGTTTGCTTTCATTATTTTACAAAAGCACAATGTTTTGTTGTTATTGTGAGTTCACGCAGATAAACGCAGAGTCTTTACAGATTCGAAAGATGTATTACTCTTATCTGTATGAGCAAAAATGACGGAGTATTTTAGGAGCAAGTGACCGCTTCCATCTGTCTTGCAGCGAGCTATTTTTCGGCTTCCACACTCCGCACAGAGACTTCAATAGCGCACATATTTCTAGGTTAACATCAGATTGGGCAGCCATGTAAAGTTGCTGCTACTAACATATTTCAGATGATAAGACATATTTGAGGTCAATGAATGATAGGCGAGCGTTTGGATGTCCTGCTCGAGTACTGTTTTACCACAAAGACCAGCCGTTAACAATCTGTTTGTCACGGACTGCGTGACTTTGTCTGTGGATTTTTGATTTTATTTTTTACTTTGACTAAGCGACTAATAAAATTTTGGTCAACCAAGCCTCTTCTGGTTGAATAACCGTTAGTTGACTATTAGGGGGCAGCCCTACAAACTTGAGAGTGAATGAATGCAGGTGTGGATTTGCTCTCTCACCTCCAAAGGAGAGAAATCATGGTTGACGAGGAAGGCCAGGCCGCCGACTGGGACGACCAGGAACTCCGCTCTGAATGTGTCGTGGTTGCCATCATACGTGGCCTTGAACTTCACGTATATCAGGTAAACCGTGGCATAGGCACATGCGATATAGATGACCTGCATGGGAACATGCAACAAAACAGAGTTACAAAAAAGTCCCTTTAACCATCTCTACATTTTGAATACACTTGTCAACTTTACAGTCAAAAATTACCACCATGTAAATTAAAAATATAAAGCATTTTTTTTTTTGTGGTACAATCTACAACTCAGTCATGATATCTAAAAATGTCTAAAATATATATTTTTAAAAATTATAAATTAAATGATGTAAAGTATATTATATATACACATACATACATACATAAAGTGTTGCTCTATTTTTAACATAAACTGTGTTAACAGTATATAATATATTTTTAAATAAAATATATTTTTATAAATATTTTATAGCACAGCTTTCAGTCAATACTCTGCTTCAACATATTTAATGTGACAGGTCTGTTGGGTTTGTGAAAAAAGGCATGAATATGTGCATGTTTTGAACTTTAATCTGCTCAGCTTCACCTTCATGATGGTGTTGTACAAAGAAATGAAGGCTGTGAGAAGGTCCAGATAGCGAGTGGTGAACACCAAGGCAAACAGAATCTGACTCTTCCCAGATATTCCTGACAAAACACACACCAACAACATGAATTTCAACACAATTCATTGTCCTAAATGCAATCTGAAACTCATTTCACACTTCCAAGTTTGTTTTGTAAGTCATAAAAATTAATAATGCTGTTACAACATCACTAAGCATGCAGAAGTAAAGAGTTCTTGTACAATAAGACTAAAAAACAACATTGAAATAAACCCAGAGATCCCTCCAGTGACTGTCAGTGTAAAATAAATAATATTCTAATGAGATCCTGCTGCCACGTCAGAGGTCAGAGCATGCAATCATAATGAATGAATGAAGTCACTAGTTATCTACAGCCTGATAACCCAAATGGAGCAAAACTCCAAAGTTAAACAACATTCATCTGGTTCAAATCACTGTTGCTTTTGAATTATATGCCATGCAACTCAATGCAACTCACTCTAAAACGAAACATCAGGAATTCAAAAGCATTGCAACTCACATAAGTACATTAAAACATTATATTAAAACCCAAACAACTGTAATTAAACACCAACACTTGCTTATTCCGTCTAACTGACTCAAATGAGGCCTAGTGCATGAGTGTACAACACAACACAAACGAGCGGATCAGCTGCCACATAAACAAACCACACAAACAGACTTTGACCAAACGTGCAGTTCACGCACTCAAAAACAGCCCTAAAAAGTGCCCAGTGCGCGTTTTCTGCTAAAATCGCTGCGTTGCTCACCTGCACACGACCTGCTTTTCCATATCTTCAGCAGGAGGATGATGATGGCTGCTAAATGGGAGAGATCCCCCGTCAGTCTGAATAGGTTCATGTTTCTTTGGATCTGCTGAAGGGTTTGTTGAAATGAATGCGGGAAGCGGCTGGAGTGCGGATCTTCCCCTGCAGCGCTACAAACACGGCTTTCCCGACTGAAAGATGGCGAGAGCAGCGCGACGTGGCGCCTGACAGCGGGTTGGCTGAACCGAAGGATGATGCTCCTCGGAGTTCATCATTGGGAGGAGAGTATCGCTGCATAATTAATGCATTGATTGCACACACGGTTGTTTTCCTCTAGGGGCGCACGGAGGCTCCGAGAACCGGTTAAGGCTAGAAGGGATACAGCTAACTACTGGACATATGTGTGTGACCCTGGAGCACAGAAGCAGTCTTAAGTAGCACAGGTATATTTGTAGCAATAGCCAACAATACATTGTGTGGGTCCAAATTAAATTATTTTTCTTTTATGCCAAAAATCATTAGGATATTAAGTAAAGATCATGTTCCATGAAGATATTTTGTTAATTTCCTACTGTAAATATATCAAAACTTCATTTCTGATTAGTAATATGCATTGCTAAGGACTTAATTTGGACAAGGCAATTTTCTCAATATTTTGATTTTTTATTTAATTTTTATTTATTTATTTATTTGTTTATTTTTGCACCCTCAGATTCCAGATTTTCAAATAGTTGTATCTCAGCCAAATATTGTCCTATCAATTTTAAAATATTGTCCTATCTCAATTTTTAAAAATGACCCTTATGACTGGTTTTGAGGTTCGGGGTCAAATATGTTTTTCCAGTGTGAACTTGTACAGAATTTTTGGCTTGAATTTCAAAACTGGCTTCATTCCAAACATATATCAATACACCCTTTGACTGCGGTCTCAATTAAAGCTGGAGTATTGTTGAAGCATAAGAACCGAGACGTTTTGATAAATAACTTAATTATTTTGTGCAAACACTTTATTCATAGATGTACGTTATTAAAGGTTAAACCCCTCTTCAGCAGATGGATGAATGAACTGGAGATATTTGTGAAGTCTCTTCATTACATGACAGACAGAAATGCCCAGAAACTCTTATATGCTTTGAACTTGTTTTTGTTGTTAGAATAAGACCTTCACCCTTCTTTTTTTCTTTATTTTCTTTTTTTTTTATCATTATTGCTTTATCTTTACGTTGTTGTTGTTTTTTTTCTTTTGTTTCTTTCTATTTGCTGTATCAACACTAATAGTATGTTTTCAGCTGTTGAAATGTGCCGTTATAGTTTGTATTTGAACTTTATGCCTTATTTAAAAAAACAAAAAACAAAACAAAACAAAAAACTACTGGGCATGTGCACATCAATGTAGTGAATTTTTTTGTCACTGTACAACAACGATTACTGTTTTTGTATTATTGTAAGGGGTAGGTTTAGGGTCGGGGTAGGTGTAGACATTAATAAAACTAAATCTAATAGGTAGAAAATTTCATTTATTGTTAGCTTCCGGTTTTAGCTGCAGGTTGTGGCTAGAAGGCCACAACCCCGAAAACCGAGGCGCATTAAATCTCACGATGATTTTTGTATTAATGGACTAATACAAAATTTTTTTAGATTATTTCCAGCATTTGAATGGTAACTGTGAATCAGCATAATATATTTCCATAAAATAAAATCATTAGGCAGTAATCACAGTCGACTCTGATTGGTCCACTCTGATCAACGTGGAGAAAAGTAACAAATGACAACAGGAGCATTTTTACTGAGCTTGTGCTGCTAAGCCCCGCCTTATAGACTCTCCTGTAGTGTTGATGTCTTTTCCTCTCGTTTTTTTTCTGTTTCTGTAAATTTGTGGCCTGGGAAGGGTGTGTTGGAAGTTTGCTGGATCCTGCTCATGAGGATCTGTGGAGTTTAGATTCCAACTCTATTCAAACACACCCAAACCAAACAAAAAATATATAGGCTGTGTGTGTGTGTGTGTGTGTGTGTGTGTGTGTGTAAACAAAAGGCTTAAAAAACATACTAAAAGGTGTTTTATGAAATTCAAAAATTGCCAGTAGTTTCCTGTAAGGGGTAGGTTTAGGTGTAGGATTGGTGTAGGGCAATAGAAAATACAGTTTGTACAGTATAAAACCATTACACCTATGGAGAGTCCCCGTAAACCACAAATTCGTGTATGTGTGAATGTTATTGAAATTTTAATGTAGGAATGTGTAGAAATATAGTGTAATTCATATAAAATGAATAGTAAAAAAAAAAATAAAGAAAACTATTTTTAAACTGAATTAAACTAAAATTAAATACATTTCTAACAATTACCTTTTTGACTATAAATACATTTTCAAATAAGTTACAACTTTTGTTATATTACAATTATTATTATGCAACTTGCATACATGTGAGTGTACTCGTATTAATCATAATTTAAATAATTTTTCAATTAATTATTAATTCATAATGATTAATAGTATTGATAATATTATTATTATTTATTTTATAATATTGATAGTCTTTATATGTATTAATTATAAATAATGTATATGTACTTAAAAATCTGTAAAAAAACTAAACTGAATTTAATACATTTTATAAAGACTATAAATAAATCGATATATATTATGCGCAATTGTCACTCCATTGCTTTGCCAGAAATGTGTTTCTCTGTCACTTCTCATTTCCATCATAATGCTGTTTATTTTATTTTTAACTCTATTGTTTTTATGAATGTATACTAGAGGGAAAGTTTATCATTTGAGGCCAGGATCAAGCCAGAAGCGCATGAAATACTGGCTTATTTAGCATTCCAAAAAAAACCAAAAAAAAAACAAATCCATTAGAAAGGTTATAATACATTTTTGAAAGCAGAATAATCTCTCTCTGTTAAAATCTTTATTTAAATTAGCTTTCGTCTTTCATTTTAATAGGTTATTGTCTTAACATATTAAAACAAGGATATAGAAGTTAAACAAAAAGTTCTGCTTATCTCATCATCATGTATACTGTCAAGATTACATCACAAACGAAAGCTGAAACCAAATACTGAGAACAAACATAGATTTATTGCACAGTAAACATAATCAATACAGGAGAATACTTGATTTACAAAATTAAAAATGTCTACAAACAGAACATCACATTCCGTAATTAACTGTTACCTACATACAAGTATGTTGAGACACGTTTTGTATTGTGCACTTAAACATTTTATTTATTCATTTAGAAAACAATGGTCTTACATTGGTCCTAAGATGTTTCTGACAACTCATACATGACATGAGAAATTCACTACAAATGCAGAAAACATAATGGGAGGCACAGAAGGAGATTTCGAGTTTAATAGCTACCTCTCTATTGACAAAACTAATATGTTCTATTAGATATATTTTATTAGTCTTTCCCCCACAGGGAACGCCTCACACCAGCTGTACTACACCTGTAGTACAATTACAGAACTGTTCATTCGTTGCAATAAGATATAATCACTTGTTTCTCAAAGATTTCATTTTCCTGAGATGTAACAGACAAGAAACATCATTCATCTTAAACTAAGCCCTTTCATTTCTGCCAAAAAGAATCCCGGTTCATTCCTGAGGTTTCAGCACGAAGACGGCGTCATCCAGAACGTAGTAGTCCTTGTACATGTCTCCTTCACACAGATACGGCAGACGAGTGACGGCCTCCACCTCGAACCCCACCTTCAGGAACACGTCTGTGCTCAGGTGCGTCACCTGCTCCTCCCATTTCTTGCCCTCCACCTTGATGTGTTCCTTGGGTCGCACCCAGGTCCCGCCTTAAAATACAATAGAATAAGTCACAAATTAAACCAGAAACAAGAATGCATAGCAAAAAAAAGAAAGAAAATCTTTTAAAATCATGATATATGTAATATGTTGCATAACATATCATTATTACATTTATTAATTATTCTTTATTTTCCTTATTCATGCAATTATTCATAATTATGAATTAAATAAGTATTTATTTTTTTCAGAATGATAATTAATAATTTTTAATAAAATAAAGGGTTCTCCTCTATCAGATCATTTCCCATTTTATAGTTTTATTCTGCATGTTGGTTGCCTCACATGACTTTAATCTGCTGCACAAAGGTTTTTCCAACATTAATAATATTTTAACAAAAGTTAACCATTTTGTATTCTAAGAAATAATAATAAAAGATCATAACAAAATACTTAAGGTTTTCTTTTCGAGAATCTAAATTTTAAAAACAAAAATTTAAAATTCTAAATTTGTTTCTTTCAAAAAAAATGTAAGTTTAAATTATTTCTGAATTAAAATGATGAGTTTTATTGTATGTATAATGCATTTTAATAATGGAATTAATTTCTGAATAAACACATTACAATTACATTTAGTCATTTAGCAGACGCTTTAATCCAAAGCGATTTACAAATAAGGACAATGGAAGCAATCAGAATCACAAAAGAGCAACAACATGCAAGTGCTATGACAAGTCATGTTAAATTTTAAGAAATTACAATAGACAAAATATGGTGTTAAGCTGGCAACACAAATAAATAAATTATTTAATAATAAATAAATTAAATGTAAAAGAAAACATGAAAAACAAAAACAAAATAAATAATAATAAAATAACAAACAAATAAAATAACAAATAAATAAAAATAAAAACCTGAAATACTGATTTCACTGACAAGTCAAATCTTGATCATTTCCTCTTACAAGATGTTAGCTCTGTAAGAGTGCTAATCTATAATAAAGCATCTAGCAGCAGGCACTCATGAATTGCTCAGTAGTTGTGATTGCAGCGATCATCTTACCCATCTCTACATACGGCTGAAAGGGCAGCACAGCCGCTAAGACGAGGCGTCCCGTGTGCGGCCGCAGCGATCTCCTGATGTCCTGCAGCAGCTGCAGCGGCTCGTCGCAGCGGTCCAGCAGGTTCAGGCAGCTGATCAGATCGTACTGGAAGCCCGTTCGGTGCCACTCATCGATTCCCAGCAAGCTGGAGATCCAAAGTCAAGCACAGGCTCACAGTCACCTCAGTTCATTAGCATTTCTAGTAAGGATGCACCGAAATGAAAATTCTTGGCCGAAGCCGAAACCAAACAAAATGAAACGCTGGCCCGAAGGCTGAATACGATTTTTCACGTTTTTTCCCCATGTATTTTACAAATGTTTTCACCATTACATAAATTAAATAGCCAAAATGTGCTTTGTACGGTTTTGTCTTGCTTTTCACAGAAAAAAACTATAACATACCAGCAGATATTATCCAAACAAAGCATAATTTAACTTAAATTTAGTTGGTAAAATATTTTTTTGGCCATTTTTGAGACCCTCTTCTATATTTTTTATTGTATGTACAAATAAATGCAGCCTTGCTGAGCAGAATAGACTTCTTTGAAAACATTAGAAAATATTACAGATCCCAATTTGAACACTATGCACAAATGTTATAATAAATGTATAAATTGAGCTGTTGTAATTATTATTTTCATTACTGTTGTCTAGCTTTTTATTTTATTTTACAGAACAACAGTAAAATTACAAATACTAACATTTATGAATATTGATGGAGTTTTTATTTTGCTGGAATCCTGCAGGAAGACCTCAGTGCTTCTTTTTGTTGACAACAGCAGATTTATAAATGATTCTCATTAAGAATTTCAGAAGTTTGTCGCACATATTGCATTGTCACATGCCTTGTAAAATTATTTCAGCGCAGATTTTCCTCGTGCTTTGGACTTTGAACACTGACAAGCTCATGCAGCGCTGTCAGAATACATGCAATTCGTGTGTGTATTAGAGAACATAACATTCTGCTGTTTATTCACTAATAGATTAAGGCTATTTCGCAATTTCAATCATCATACAGTAACCAGCAACAACCACCCTTCCTCTTCTCATCAGAGACATGTGATGCAGTGCTAAACAGTCTCTTGTTGTCATTGCTTGTAATGATTTTTTAGTCTATCTCGGACAGTTTTAAATGATTCCACACTGTGACATGGTTGCTGCATTAGTGCGCACCTCTATTTGATCACGTCCCATCATCGTTTGGTACAATTTATTCGGTCTTTTCGCTTATTCAGTAGAACACGAAAAGAGTTTTTTTTGCTATTTTCGGCCGAATAATTTTGGTTGCGAACATTCGGTGCATCCCTAGTTTCTACTGATGCAGGAGGTGTGTGTACCTGTAATTCTTTCTCTGGAGATGCCACTTCATTGGTGTGGAGACTTCTGTGGCAAACACCTCGTGAAAGTGACGGCCCATCACTTCTGTCACGCCTCCGTCGCCGGCTCCCAGATCCAGCATCCTCTGCCCTTTCCATTCCGGATCGATCCGGAGAAGATGCTGAAACTGGTCCTTCGAGAACACAAACATGGAGCCGCGGCCCAGAAAGCTGCGGACAGGACAGGACAGGAGGCCATGAGGAGCCGCTCATCAGAAGCAGCGCTGAAGCCTGCGAGAGAGTCAGGGGTGGTTACCCGTTGATAGAGGTTCGAGACACGACGGGGCTGAAGATGGTGGAGAAGAGCGAGTGGTAGAGCTGCATGAAGAGCCAGCTGGATTTCTCCACGCTTCGGCGGAGGAAAGCCTGCGTGTCCTCATCCAGGTGACTCTGAACGAACTGCGAGCGCACCTGTTCTCCGAGCGTGTCCAGACAGCAGTGGTACCACTGCAAACACATCCACACTATACAACAACAGCTAGTTCCTTCTCAATAAGAAGTTAACAATAATAAGAAAAACAAAACACAAAAAAAACTATTATGATGGTCTGTATTCTTGATCTATAACATTTACATGGTACTTCACTCATTTCAAACATACCATGGTACTTTTTGTTAGTGTAAATGCAACTGCAGTAGTGATCGTTTCAAATGGAATTACCATGGTATTTTGATGAATGCTGTGGCATTGAATGGTTAACACAGTTGCCATATGTTATATTGCATGGTTACAATTACATGCTAATCCCATGGCACATTTTAGTAATGTAAAAGCAACAGTATTATAATTATAATTACCACATCTCATTACACATGCATGGAATTCCAATGGATTTAAAGCAATGCTAAAGGTAAATGTACAAAATCATGACCTCACGTCCAAAAACATGGTACTTTTTCTTAGAGTAAATGCAACCACAACAGTGATGTTTTGCCAATACCATAGTACCAAAAACTATCATGGTACTTTGAATAAACGCAAACACGTCAGTGATGGTTCCAATACCGTGGTATTTTCATATACATATGGTACTAAAAACTATACATATTCACATCATGGTGCTGCCATGGTAAATGTTTGAACATATTGCATTACCAAGTTAGAAACTAAATAAATAAATAAATAAATAATAATAATAATAATAATAATAATAATAATAAAAAAACAGTTTAACCATAAGTTCGTGTTCGAAAGCATTTTAAAACGGCACTCTGTGCTAGTGTAAAACTGTCCAGCGGTTATTAATAACCAGCTAAACGTCGAGAAGCATCACTCACCTTCTGGGCTTCATGTGCAGGTGAGTCAGGTGAGTCAGTCTCAGTCACCATGTTCATGATCAGAGCTCGAGCCAGCGGACTGCGAACATACTGTCCAGTCCACATCCTTCTCATCCCCAGCAAAAAACACACGTAAAACAGCAGCCAAGCAACGAAGATCAGCGTCCTCATCTGTGGATGACACATAGCGACAGACAGTGTGACTGAAACCGGCGATACTAGTCCAGAAATATAATCCTCGGACCCCAATTACAGCACGCTAACTAACTAACTAACTAACCTGAAGGTGTGGTGCTGTTTACACGCATTCATCTTTGTTACGCATAATCTGAACGGCAAACACATTTGGCTCAAATCAGCCGAGTCCCTTCGAAAAAAGCTCACTTCCTGACCGTGTTACATTTAAAAGAGACCGACAAACCACGTGACCGCTCATATCCGATGTTACCGCCAAAAGAGGGAAAATGAACAGGATTTGAATTTACAGCGTTTTATTGCATCTGCATAAATGCATATAGTTCAGATTTGTTTAATTGTTTTATATGCGCTCTAATGTTTGAAACATGAGATGGCCTTTTAAACTAACTGTTGAAGACACATAAACTGTCCTATATATATTTTACCAGTATACTGTACTTAGTGAGTACACACACACAGACACAAATTCCTGCTAGTGTTCAGTACTATTACCCAATCTCATTCCAGTTACTAAACTGTTTTTTTCCT
>CM077257.1:28121182-28203682 GCA_039654775.1 Spinibarbus caldwelli
ACTCCATCAGCATACTGTTGTGGGCTGCAAACCATTGCCTGATGATGTTGGAGCGATGGAAACTGACATTGTCCCAAACTATCACGTACTTTGGCAGGTCATCTCCAATCTGACCGCTCTCTTGTTCAGGGATGAGATCCCTGTAGAGAGTGTCTAAAAAGGTGACAAGATGCTCTGTATTGTATGGCCCAATAATGGGAATATGCGTTAGCACACCATTCTCAGAGATAGCAGCACCCATGGTTATGTTCCCGCCCCGTTGACCTGGCGCATCAACTGTAGCTCTGTGGCTGATGAGATTTCGACCACGCTTTCTGCATTTCGTTAGGTTGAAGCCAGCCTCATCCATGTAGATGAAGCTGTGCAGTGGTTCACTTGCTTCCAGTTCCATTATACATCACATCCAGAAGTAAACAGTACAACATCGTATAGTGATATACAGTACAGTAAGTGTGACCTTTACACATTTGCTATGGCTGTTTAAAAGAAGATGCAATATGTGCTGTACACATTTGATGTAACTGTGAGGTACAGTTGCTGCATGCTCATATATGTTTTACCTGTACATACTGGTAGCGCAGCTCCTTCACTCTTTCACCATTTCTTTCAAATGGAACAGTGTACAGCTGCTTCATATTCATTTGGTGTCTTTTCAGCACCCTGTCAGTGGTTGAGATGCTGACTGTTTGGATGTTTTCAAAAATGCTGTTGTCCTCTGTAATGGCACTCTTTATCTCCCATAGTCTTATGGCATTGTTTTCTACAACCATGGTGCAAATAGCCTCCTCCTGTTCAGGTGTGAAAAGGGGCCCTCTGCCACCCCTGTGAAGTTGTCTTGCAGTCCTATGTGGAAAAAATATAGTAATGCAAAACACAAAATTGAGTAAGATAAAATGTCACTGTTTAAAGTATACTTACTGTATATAGTAAAATGCAAGTGGAATACTGTAATATTGTATGAAGCATTACAGAAAGTACAGTATTACAGTACAGTGCCTATTGTTAGATTACATACCTGTTCTTTCAACAAAAAGTCTGAATGATCGAGGAAACAGTTGTTCTCCCAACATTTGGCTGCACCCTTCAACCAGCCTCGGCCATTGTAAGCCCATGATTGAGAACATGGTAGCAATTTACCAATTCAGGACAGATTTAGAAAAAAAAGTCTAATGGAAATGTATAGAAATATGCTTGACATATTATGAAAACTTATTCAGCCATTTTGCATGTAAAGACTTATGCAATGAACTAATGCCTAAATGTTGTGGGGGGTGAGACTATTCAACAGAGACCCATTATAATACATTTTGATCAACATGACATAAGCAATTGATAATGTAGGAAACAGCAGAGAATTGTACATAATCATTTGCATGGATGTACCAACGCATTTGCAACTTGTTCAAAGAAATGAGAAACTGTTTTTTTTGATGTGCACAAGTGACACAATGATGAGAAGATTGAACAGGTAATTTTGAGAATTTCAATTCTGATCTGAGAAATGTACCAAAGTGACTGAGAAAAACTGTAACAAAATGAACTGCATTTGACATTTTGTCAGTTTCCCAAACTGGGACTCATGAAGGAACTGCAGGGAGTTTGTGAGTTTAATGAAAATCTAATAATTTATGACATCATAAAAATTTAAAATTTAAATAAATAATTTTAAAATAACAACAACTGAAATAAATCAGTTACTAAAAAAAATGAAATATTATGTTTGTTTACCTGCATGTCATGTGACCATTAACCAACATCAGAGAACTGTGAACATGCAAATGTGTTACTTAATTATTAACTTATTACCTTAAGATCTCAGGGGTACTTCAAGTAAATATATTAGGTGAAAAAGGTTTAGCTGACGAAAAAGTTAGGGAATCCCTGCATTACATGTAAAAAAGAAATAACATGAATTTGTGCAATTTAATGTGTTTGAAAGACAAAAGCCTTCTAAAGACATATACAAGGTTGAATAACCACTGAGTGATAAATAAAATAAAAATAAATTAGTGTTCATCAGTAGTATATGCAATGTTGAAATGTTCAGAAAACACTTCTTAACTGAAATCATTTTTGTAAATTCAATGGTCAAATGCTGTGAGGCCTCTCAGTTTTCTGTGTAATTATAGCCACCTGACTAATGACTGCTTTTGCATGAATGCCCACAAAACTGGAAGACTTTCATAATGTTTATAAGCAGTATAGTCTATTTTAGAAAGGAACATTTAAAAGATGGAAAAGAAGAATTAGGTAGAATCAATAATGTATATATTTTTTTGCTATTGTTTGAATAATATGTAATCATGTAATCAATAAAAAAGTAACTGTAGTCTGATTACGAGTATATTAAAACATAATTTAATCTGATTACATAATCCGGATTACATGTATCTACCTATCTACAAACCCTCTGTTCTTAGTAAACGAAAACCATATGCACAGAAAAGCAGTCTTTTATTGATATGGTTCTTTGGATAGTTCCTCCATCTACATTCTCTGTATAATCAGTTGATTTTATGGTTGTATAAATCTTTGTCTGTTCCATGCAGTGATAAACCATTTTAAAATACAATACTCACAGAAATAGACAGATATCTAGATGTATTGTATCTAAAGGCCATAAATAAAGAATGTATTGCCTAATATTTTAGATATTGTGCCAGATATTCACTTAGTGTCAATATTTGCAAAGCACAACTGATAGCCATTAGTGAAACTAGTGGCCTTTAAACGGTCACGGTCAAGTGGATTAGTAAAGAAACAAATTAGCTTCTTCTCATTCTTAGGTTTCAGGCTTAGTAGAACGAACTTCCCACACATTTATATTCCTCTTAATCTGCTGGAGGTGACATGGACAGGGTTGTTTGATGCAAGAAAAGGAAAATATATATTATTTTACATGCGCTCTAAGAAAATAAGTCTGATTTCACAATTTTCACATTTGCAATGTTATTTCTCACAATTCTGACATCTCACACATCCAACTTTATTTCTTGCAATTGCAAATTTTATATTTCAAAACTTTATTTCCCATCTTTATATCTAATAATTGCGACTTCATTGTTCATAACTGCGACTTTAAATCTAACAATTGCAACTTTATATCTAACAATAGCAGCTGCATTTTTCGTAATTACGACTTTACATCTAACAATTGCAACTTAATTTTTTTTGTAATAGCAAGTTTATCTTAACAGTTGTGACTTTTTTTGTTCACAATTACACAATTGTTTGCAATTGTTCACAATTGCGACTTCATTGTTCATAATTGTGAATTTATATCTAAAAATTGTGACTTCATTGTACGTAATTTAGACTTTATATCTAACAGTTGCGACTGCATTGTTCGTAATTGCGACTTTATATCTAATAGTTGCAACTTCAACTGTGACTTTATAACTAACAATCGGGACTTCATTGTTTATAATTTACGACTTTACATCTAACAATTGCGACTTTGTTGTTTGTGATTGTGTCTTTATGTTTAACACTTTACTTTAAGTCCCATCCTTCAGTTTTTCTAATTGAATATTCTGAAAGACACTAAAATAGGCTGCGAACTGCAATTCATATTGACTTTAAAGTCTTTTTTGGTTGATCTCAGACCTGTACACAATATTTTAGTCTATACAACTCCAGATTTCAGTAAAATGCAGTCTGTTGTTGTTATTAACATGAATTTATACCATTAGGATTCTCATATATTTCGATCTTCAGTTATTTGACCAACGGCTCTGATTTCTAACCATGCTGCATGTATTTCAGGTACTTTTCCCATGAGCACTGTTTCCACCAGCCGCTCGTCACTGAAGCGTGAGGAACACGACGAGTACTGGGAGCTGAAGTGCTCGGTGGGTTCCCTGCAGGCGCAGCTGAGCACAGAGCGTGCTCAGAGAGAGAATCTGATGCTCTGGTGCATGAACCCAGCCAGCTGGAGCCCAAAGCGGCGCTGCTCAGAGTCTACAAGGAGCGGCTGGCTGAGAAGGAGGCTGAAGTCCAGGAGCTCCGCCTGCTTTTGCGCTTGAGCGAAGGTAACGTGTTCCTCCCATTGGAAGATGAAGTGGGCAGGGCCAGACACAGGGGGTGGAGCCTGTGGTGCTGCAGCAGTGAGAGGCAGTTGCTTAGTGACGAGCAGCCTGCAGTGAAGCATCATGGTATCTCTCTGCTAAACGAGGTGGATGCTCAATACACCGCCCTGCAGGAGAAATACGACACGCTGCTGCGCCGCTGCCAGGGTGAGATGTTGGAGCTGTCAGAGAAGCAAAAAACTGACCAAACACATACACACTCGCCGGGTGTAAACATACAGAACGATTCCCAGCAGCCTGAGTACAAGGCCCTTTTTCAGGAGATTTTCACCTTTATCCAAATGAGCAAAAAGGACCTGAAGGAAAACAGGATCAAGCCCAGTCAGGTTGAATGAGGCACTGATCTGCGTCTATAGCTTTAGAACTAGTATTGAGATCTTAAAGGTTTGATACGACAGGTTTACACCAGGTACTGTCCTGTCTGCTTTTATTGCCACTTTTGAGTGTATATAAAGCACTTTTGTAAATATTTCTAAATGTTACTGTAAAAAAAAAGCTGTAAACTTAAATGTACTGTAACTGATTTCTGAGGCAAACATTAAATCTTTGTGTATTTATAGTGGAGTGAATCTCACAAAAACATTTCCAGGTTATATATTACCACATAATCAGTAGAAAAAAATTATATTAGCATAAATCTATACAATAAATAAAATAAACAAAAAATAAAATAATAGTAAAATAAAAATACAATATAGCCTTTTGTGCAAATTTAAAAATGTCAAACTATTTTAATGAACATTATTTAATGATCTAAGAAGAATAATGTAATAAAATTGGGCTCTGTAAAGCTTGTTGTAATACTTACAGTTGTGTACTGTAATGTAAGGGAAACAGGTCAATTTAGCTCAAAGGAAATCATTTATGATTTTATAGGGAATTTGAACAGACTCACTGTTTCACGGCTGATCACTGAGTCGGCAGCGATTCACTGAACGAGCCGTATAAAATCAACTCTGCACTGGATATTAAAATCCAAAATATAGTGAAAACACTATTAAATAGCACTGTAACAAGATCGGCAGTTTAAGATATTAACTTGTAAGCACAAAACACAAGATACTTCTCATTTCAATATAAATAAGACTTTATTTGATAAATCTAAGACATGTAAACTAATCTAACACATGAACACACGCATTCACACATTCATACACGGTGCAGTAAGAGAGAAAGTGAGGAAAGGAAGAGTTTAAGAGAATGAAAATGTGAAATCTCAAGTTTATAGCAATAAGTGCTATTGCATAGACCTGAACAACCATCAATCACTTATTTGACCCTCGCATTGAGTTTCTCAATGAGGCTAAAATTGATATTAAATGCACCAGCTCAGCAAAAATCTGGAGTTGTACTTGCTTGCATTGCCTTTGTGTTAAGGGATTCCCTTTTATTGTTGTCTTGGCAGAAAGGGGGTTTCCCGAGGTTGCTGATTGGCTGACAGTTCAGTGGTCGTTTGTAGTGAAGTCTTGGGAAGCCAATGGTTGGGCGTTGGCTGAAGATGGTTTCGGAGTCCGTTGCTAGTTGAAGTTTGAAGCGGGTGCAGTCAGAGCTGGACTTTTCAGCAAACTTAACTTTTGAACACGAAACTCAATGGAAAGTAAAGAAACTAAAGTAAAAGAATAAAATGATGTAACGAGACTAGGTGGTTTTTCTTCTCATCGTGGTAGCAGCTGGCGTGCAGGCTGAAGCACGCTGGAATGGCGCTCAAACAATGCAGAAAGTGATGACAAAAAGCATGGCTAAAAAGTTAGAAGAGAAGCCATGACGAAAGCATGGTTTGATGGTGTCCTGAGTATTTAAACTCGGCTTTTGGACACATCCCAAATGTTGTCTTGACTAATTAGATAACGTCTAAGCTCAGGGTGTTGTATGTTTCTCTTCCCCATTCATAAATCAGTTATCTGGTAAGTCACATTGTCCGAACTTTCCCGCTCTTGGAGAGTATAATTTTGGACAGGATTTCTATAACCAGAATATGATACATTTGACAAAGAATTGATTGATAGAAAAGTTTAAAGCGTGAATTTTCAAACTCATACATACCAAACAAGAATATGAACCCTTAAGCTATTCAATAGTTATTAAAAATACATACCCAATGAGTGATTAAAGCATGATAGTCAAATGTGTGGGTTACATACATAATATGGAGTTATGCATAGAAATGATTAGTTGCTCATAAGTCCTTTTAAGATGATTTTGGTGCATCTATATGCGAAAAGGCAGTTTCTGTACCATTCTGTGAACATAAGGACATGTTCTGTGAACAAAGGAATTTCAGTCTGGTCTGCGTCTTGGGTGGAGGGACCTGCCCAAGAAAGTCTGTAGCTCGTGATTTCTATCACAGATTTACATGTGACGGTCACGCAGTGCATCTCTTTGACCATTAATCTTGATTACTTGCCCCAAATTTGACAACCTCCTTCCTGAGTTGGAATTATCATGTTCTTTTGTTTGAATGTTGCAAATTGTTCACTGGAAGAGGCTTGTTGGTTAGGCTTGCTCCAGACTCATGGCGCCAGGGTACCGTGGACAGATTTATGATGTTGTCTTGTTATCCGGGGCCTCTCTGTGGAATCTGGCTCTTTGGGTTGTTCAACACCAATCTGATCTTAATTTGTCTGATTCCCTCTCTGATATCCTACAGTACAGAAGTTTTACTTTGAAAATCACCCTGACCAGAAACAATTAAAAATCACTGAACAGATGCAAACATTAGATGAACACAAATATGTATAGATGTTTTATTATTTAAATATATAATTTATTGGTCTGCATTACAGTAATGTGAAAGAGTGCTTATTTGCCATGAAAATAATGAAATGCAGTAATTATTTTTATATTCTCTTTTGAATTTTTATAATATATGTACTATAACTTTGTGCAATGAAGCCTAGTGTTTTAGTCATTACTGATCCGTGCATTTGTTGCATCTGTTAAAAGATTTCCATTATCTTAAAGGTGTCAAACCATTACTTGAAGAATATTTTATTGGCACATGAACTTTGTGACACTAGTAGTTTACGTTTCATTCTCAACCTTGTTTCCAGTCGTGTTAGTACCATTCATTCATAACCCCATAACAGGGCAAGCGTCTCCAATCGAATGTTTGCATGTGAACTTTCACCTGTATCAGTGCAAATGAGAAGACTGAACTTTATGCTGCACATAAATGGACTTTCCACCCAGACTCTTGGACGTCAGAGAACATCATCTTTAGTTCCAGAGGAAAGGCTGCTTGTAATCAAGGCCCTTGATAAGATTTGAGTGACATCGCAGTATCAGGTAATGTATTTATCAGGCTGACATGCGCTGTCTGTTATCTTCAATACAGATGCACTGCACATTAGAGATCGCTCTGGTTTGTATATAAAATGGAAAAATTATAAAGGCATAATGTTGTAAGCTTAGACACTGGGTAGGATTTGTTAAGGAAACATACATTATAGAAGAATTGACTTATCTTGAGACTTAAAAAAGAACCATTTCTAGCATACTGGGAGAAATACAAAGTACTTTAATGTGATCAGTTATCAATGATTGTGTATATGTAAATTAACCTCAAAAACAAAAAGTATAGCCCTTGTTCTACTGATATATTTCCCCCTGTATTTCCTTAATACTATATAAAATATTTTCTTGAAAAATCAATCATAAAAATGAAGTATAATGTGTTTCACATTCGAATAGATTTTCTGCAGTTAACTCCGCGTTAGTGTTCAACTTGAGTGTTGGTTTTGTATTAGCCTTGCTCAATTTTTTGTGATATAAATCAAGATAAAAAAAGAAAAATGGTTTATTTTTTGATAACGCTGTATTTTAGTGTCCTTGTTACATTTTTATTACAGTAATAACAGCAGATAATTAAATGTAATTACATGCAACTAAATCTAAACCAAATCCTATAGAAAGTTAATATGAACTAATTAATAATATTAACTAAATGTTTAGTATTTAATTGTATAAATACACTGTAACAAGGACACCTTACACTAAAGTGACAGGTTGTTTCAAAGCAGCTTAAAAACAAACAAAAAAGAAAAAAAGACAGGACAGTGAACAAATACAAATAACAGTTTTAATGGTGTAGAATTGACCAATTATGAAATCAATTTCAGCTGTAAAGCAGCTCTACAGCAGACAAGAGTTTAATTTTTCAGCTCAGTTTTTTTCACATTTTGTTCTCATCTGATAATGTCACTGCAGTTAAATCAATAATACTACTGAATGTAAATTGTCTTTTGTAGGATAAAAAATAAAACAAGAACTTTTGAAGATGAGTTGTCAGTTGCAACGTTTATTCAGAATGACATACAAATAAAAAAAAGGTCAGATTTGGGGTTCTCTGCTGTTCGAGTGTGACTGTACAGACTTGGCAACAATGATCCAGAATATGAATATATGGAATGCTTAATAAACAGATGGACAGTGAACGCTTTATATGCAGGTGTGGAAGAGACACAGACATGTGCATGTGAAGGTGATTTCAGTCATAATTGTAAGATTGCAAATCATACCGATAGAGTATTTCCCCTGAATAAACTAAGAGGCACTTTCTTTCACACCCAAACACAGTTTAGCAACTTCAGCAAAAATCCCAGATCACTTGCATGACAAGAGAAAAAAAAAAAAAAAAAAAAAATTATGCATTTTTTTTTCAAAAGAAATTGTTTAAATTGCTTCTGCATTTATGCAGAATGGCATAAACAGTCTGAAATAAAATGGACAAGACTGCAAATGTTATTCAGAGCTTCACATTCTGATGTCAGTCTCCCTTCAGGTCCCATAAATATTCATGAGCATTGATTCATATATTAGATTTTCAGGGTTTGTCTGTTAGAATTGATCTAAACTGCCCCAGACTCAACCAACGTTTTGCCCTTTTTTTTTTGGTTGTCAGAGCTGTAAACATTTCAACGGGAGCTTCATAGCCTTCATTTGACCCAGTGAGAGCTGAGAAATTAATATTTCAGAGGATTTATTATAATCTAGTGCTCTTCAAATGTGTCCGTATCCTGCAGCCTGTTTTTTTGGGGGTTACAGTAAAGTCCTTCTTAAACGTGGGGCAAAATACCAAAAAAAAAAAAAAAAAAAAAAAAATCCTCAATATGCAATAAAATCAAGGAAACGATTAAACCAAACATCTTTTTTTCAGGCAGCTAAAGGTAAGACACAAGGCCAAAATCTGCTGACAAGCTCCCAAAGGCCACAAGCAGGATAAAATGAGCTGAATCATGATCTCCTGTTGTTTTTATTATCAATATCTACTTTCATATTTGGTCATAAAAAAGAAAGCAAAAGAAAACCAGCATAATTGATCGTATGCGTTCAGCACACAACTCCTTTCCTTGTCTTTCAATTTTCTGCACACGCGAACGCAGGATGGAATGGCTCTTCAGCCCTTTTGGTGAGATGCTCATGTGACCAGACGTGCGTCCAGAAGGGTGAACGTATGCAGATGCTCCGGAGTGGGCGTGTCCCCAGGCCGGTGGTGTCAGCTGAGGGCAGTGATTGGTTGGTGTGTTGGCTCCGCGTTCACTCTCACTGAACTCTGAGGGAGGGATCTGTGGCGTTCCGGCTCTCCTGTCAGGAGGGAACGGTTCCCTTCAGATACCACATCCCTCCCAAACTCATGCAGCACTCCTGAACCAAACACAACACTGCTGTCAGCACAGTCTCACTTCAACAATACTCTTCATTCAGACACACACGTCACACTTTACTAGCAGCAGACGGTTTAAGGGTTAACAATGACCAGCACACATGCTAGCACTTTAGTATAGGGACCAATTCTCACGATTAACTAGCTGCTTATTAGCATGTCTTTTATTAACATATTGGCTGATTATTAGTGCACATATTCTGCATGACCATATTCTACATCCCTAATCCTACCCAATACCTTGCTAACTATTAATAAGCAGCAAATTAGGAGTTTATTGAGACAAAAGTGCAACCAATAACATTTTATTTTAAGGGGTATTTTTATTATTTTCTGCAGGTTGTTAATGGTAGCCTAAAAATATGCATTAATATGTAGGTATTTTCTTTACTTAATTTACGTAAAAATAAGAATAAATGAAATTCATTTTATTATATTTCTCTCAATCAACTACTGAATGTTTAAATTTGCTGTATTACTTTTATTAGATTTATTGCTTGTAATTTGTCATTTATTTATGGATTTATATTATTTTTCTGTTTACTTGGAAAAATACTTGAAAACTAAATTGATTTAAATACAGGTGCATCTCAATAAATTAGAATGTCGTGGAAAAAGTTAATTTATTTCAGTAATTCAACTCAAATTGTGAAACTCGTGTATTAAATAAATTCAATGCACACAGACTGAAGTAGTTTAAGTCTTTGGTTCTTTTAATTGTGATGATTTTGGCTCACATTTAACAAAAACCCACCAATTCACTCTCTCAACAAATTAGAATATGGTGACATGCCAATCAGCTAATCAACTCAAAACACCTGCAAAGGTTTCCTGAGCCTTCAAAATGGTCTCTCAGTTTGGTTCACTAGGCTACACAATCATGGGGAAGACTGCTGATCTGACAGTTGTCCAGAAGACAATCATTGACACCCTTCACAAGGAGGGTAAGCCACAAACATTCATTGCCAAAGAAGCTGGCTGTTCACAGAGTGCTGTATCCAAGCATGTTAACAGAAAGTTGAGTGGAAGGAAAAAGTGTGGAAGAAAAAGATGCACAACCAACCGAGAGAACCGCAGCCTTATGAGGACTGTCAAGCAAAATCAATTCAAGAATTTGGGTGAACTTCACAAGGAATGGACTGAGGCTGGGGTCAAGGCATCAAGAGCCACCACACACAGACGTGTCAAGGAATTTGGCTACAGTTGTCGTATTCCTCTTGTTAAGCCACTCCTGAACCACAGACAACGTCAGAGGCGTCTTACCTGGGCTAAGGAGAAGAAGAACTGGACTGTTGCCCAGTGGTCCAAAGTCCTCTTTTCAGATGAGAGCAAGTTTTGTATTTCATTTGGAAACCAAGGTCCTAGAGTCTAGAGGAAGGGTGGAGAAGCTCATATCCCAAGTTGCTTGAAGTCCAGTGTTAAGTTTCCACAGTCTGTGATGATTTGGGGTGCAATGTCATCTGCTGGTGTTGGTCCATTGTGTTTTTTGAAAACCAAAGTCACTGCACCCGTTTACCAAGAAATTTTGGAGCACTTCATGCTTCCTTCTGCTGACCAGCTTTTTAAAGATGCTGATTTCATTTTCCAGCAGGATTTGGCACCTGCCCACACTGCCAAAAACACCAAAAGTTGGCTAAATGACCATGATGTTGGTGTGCTTGAATGGCCAGCAAACTCACCAGACCTGAACCCCATAGAAAATCTGTGGGGTATTGTCAAGAGGAAAATGAGAAACAAGAGACAAAAAATGCAGATGAGCTGAAGGCCACTGTCAAAGAAACCTGGGCTTCCATACCACCTCAGCAGTGCCACAAACTGATCACCTCCATGCCACGCCGAATTGAGGCAGTAATTAAAGCAAAAGGAGCCCCTACCAAGTATTGAGTACATATACAGTAAATGAACATACTTTCCAGAAGGCCAACAATTCACTAAAAATGTTTTTTTTTTATTGGTCTTATGACGTATTCTAATTTGAGATAGTGAATTGGTGGGTTTTTGTTAAATGTGAGCCAAAATCATCACAATTAAAAGAACCAAAGACTTAAACTACTTCAGTCTGTGTGCATTGAATTTATTTAATACACGAGTTTCACAATTTGAGTTGAATTACTGAAATAAATGAACTTTTCCACGACATTCTAATTTATTGAGATGCACCTGTATATATTGTTTTAAAAAATAAATTCAGACAATAACTTTGCTAAATTATATGTCTGACATGTTGCATCACCATTAAAATATTTTAACCTTTCTTATTTGTTGTCATATGGGTGCAAAACATTTTTTTGTGAAAAAGTTTTACATAATAGGCGGTTTATTTTTCCTTGCAATTTATTTATTCATTTTATTTTTTTGATTGTCTTTGTCTAACAATATATTTGAAAAAGTACTTTGACTTTTTGTTTGCTTTTCCAAATAGTTTTAAGTGTAAAGCAATGTTTACTTAAAAAAAAAATGAAGTTGACATGCCATTGTTTTTATAAAACAAAACAACAACAAAAAAAAGAACAAAATAGCTATTGACAGTTTATTTTTTATCAGATTTATTGCTTGTAATTTGTTATTTACTTTATTTTTCTGATTTTTTATTTGTCTAACACTTGGAATTTTTTTTAGAAAAACAATGTTTAGTTAATTGAGAAATACTAGAAGGTCATACACCATAAGAAAATACAACAAAAACTAAATAAGTATTTACAGTTAAATAATTTTTTGTAGCATGACAACTCTAGGATGAAATATTGTAACGGCACCTTGAGCAGTCGATCCACATCTGTTTTGGTGACGGCGTCACCGAGCTCCTGCGTGAGGCGCGTCTGGATCACGTTTCTTCTGACACGATAGTTCTTCATGAAGATCTCGAACAGAACCTGCCGGTGCTGCGGAGAAAACAAAAGCATTCTCATATACTCAAAATCACAATTAATATGCAAAAAACTTAAAATCCAGCAGCTCTCAGAAATCACCTTGTCGAAGGTTTCTCCGCTCTCCCACAGGCCAAAGACCTTCTGCTCGTCTGCCGTAGTGTTGCTCTGAGGAGGAAACTACACACACCATCACACATCAGACAGACCTGGACAAAACAGTGACTCCGCTGCATATTCAGGTTTAAGGAACATTGTGCATGATTTTATTCCTTTTTTATTTGGGCATTTATTTTAAGTGCAGGTTAGTTGCATCATTACAAATAATTTTGTAGTATGAAATTTTCAATCTGACTGACCAAAAATTCCCATTTTAGAGTCTGAATGATGTTTTCCTCTCTTTGATTCTTAAAACAACACATATCTTGATGTCAGGATATACTTTTCAGAGTCATTTCAGAGCAATAAATATACAGAATATTTTACAGATGCACGTAAATTTCAGAATCTATATTTGACTTTATCATCCAGCCGTAGACAGAACCAATTTCTAAACACTGTTCACCAGGTTGAGAGCGTTAATTCAGCTCACAGTTCGGACAATTTGGAGACAGTTAGTGCAACCAAGACACTGTAAAGAAATGCATTTTAACTATATTTGTAAGTATATCCTGACATCAAGATATACGTGTTGTTTTAAGAATCAAAGAGACAGGAAAACATCATTTAGACTCTCAGAAATGAGTCTGGACTAATATGTAATGAGCTTTAACTCCATTAGGAGTAGTTACATAAGTACTGTTTACCAGCTACACACACCCTTAATCCAATTAGCCTTAAGAACAAACGACCAGACCACATCTTTAAAATCAAACACATTAACTTAATGAGCAGGACAGACAGACTTAAGTCAGTTAACAGAAAACGGTTCACCTCTTCTTAAAGGTGCTCACATTAACTGACCATATTAGCACTGGTCAATACAGAAATAACATCAAAATCTAATATTAAGATATCTGACCAATATTGCAAGACATCTGAAAAAATGAAATTATAAATACAAAAAAATCTTTTGGCCACATATATGGCATGCGCGTGCTGATGCATGTGCGTGTTATGTAAGCAGCAGTGCCATGCGCATGTGTTGTTTACATGAACCGGACGCCTGTGCATGCCTTGTGATACTCTCTCCACAACGGCGGCTCGCCGCTGCAGACGGGATGAGGAGTAGTGGTCGACTGATATATCGCCAAGGCCGATATATCAGCCCATAATTGGCATTTTTCAAATATTGGCATCGGCCGATAAGTTTTTATGTTTGTCCGATGCATTTGAGACTTATTTTGATGGCGCTGAGAACGGCAGCGCCTGAGCACACAGTGCTCACATTCCTCTTGTTCGCTGTCGTCATTAACAGTTCTGTCTAATACGGAGAGAAGTGTTTAATAATCAGATAGAACTGTTAAACAAAGGAATTAAAATGCATACAAAAAAGTATTATAACAATTGCTTTTATATTATTAGTAATAGAAAGGTAAACATTATAATATGTTCTCGTTTGCCGCCAGCATTCAGCAAATACGCATTTACATAATTTAAACAAATCTTTGAATGTCTAATGAACATTTAACTTCACAAACTTAGTTGAATCCAGTTGTGAGATCTTGTGAAGTGTGCATTTGAAGGCTAAAAGGAAGAGAGATCAGCTTCACTGGAGACAAATTTTAAACTTTTGATTTCAAATTATCCTGTGCTTTATGCATTTGCCCACTTTCATATTCATGTCATTTTCACTGTGTGCTGTATGTAAAATCAGAATCAGAAGAATTTTCAAAATGAGTGTTACCTTAGCTTTATTTGAAAAAAATATGATTCCCAGTGCACACAAACTTCCCAGAATACTGAGTGTCCTGTTGGTTACACCGTTTACTTCCTTTTTAATTATATTGTTATTAAATATTTATTTATTTTGTGAAAAATACTTTGTCATCTAAAGTATGTTTATTTTACACATTTATTTTTTAATCCATTTTCAAATGATTTCAAATTTCTTAAATATTAATTAAAATAAACAAAATTATATCGGCCGTCAAAAAAAAAAAAAAAAACAATATCGGTCGACCACTAATGAGGAGCAGAACTGTTGAATAAACCTGTTATTTTTGTTTTCTTTGCGCACAAAATGTATTCTCGTAGCTTCGTAAAATTACAGTTGAATCACTGATGTCATATGGACTATTTTACTAGGGGTGGCACGACGCCACTTTTTCAGAACCGATCCCGATCCAATACCAAAAATTCTGAGTATCTGCCGATACCGATCCGATACCAGTGCAGTTTTTTTTTTTTTAAATCAGTATTGAATTTTTACACCTCAATGTGTGTTGACCTGATCATTAATTCATAAATTTTTTTTGTTACACACAATCTACTAAATACAGACAACTTTATTGTAAAGAAAAACAACAAATGAATTCATATATAATTATAATCTATGACAAAAATACTATTATAAACTATGTTAGTGGATAATTCAGTAGCAAAAGTTCATGAGTGCACAATTATATAAAATCTAAAATTAGTGGGAAAAAAACATTTAGTGGGGAACAAATAAAAGTGAATAAGTGTAGGACTAAATCTAAAATGATAATATAAAATGATATATATTGCTGTTTGTATTGTTGTAAAATACATTCATGAAAAAAAGTAATATATTTATATATAAATATATATACACTGTAAAATTAAAAGACATTTCTTTTAGATGTATAGCACAGTAATGAGGCAGAAACATATGATAGATAAGACAAACAAGAAAGGCTATTAGTAATCTTTCATTGTGCAAAAGTATTATGATACGTCTGACCGATACCCCAATCCGGCAGAAAATGCCAATATCGGAGCGATACCGATACTGAATATCAGCACCTCTATATTTTACCGATGTCCTTACTACGTTTCTGGGTCTGGGAACATAGCAGCTTCATTGCTGTCTATTTAATCAAAAATATCTTAATTTGTGGTCCCAAGATAAACGAAGGTCTTACAGGTTTGGAACGACATGAGGGTGAGTAATTAATGACAGAATTTTCAATTTTGGGTGAACTATCCCTTTAATAGTGAGAATTGGTCCCTAAACTAAAGTGTCACCAAATTATTTATGTAATCAAATAATGGTCAAATTAAATCACATTAAAAATCACTGTGATGTTAATGATGTAGCTTAGTTTTCTATCTGCTAAAATGAATAAATGTAAATACTGACAAACCCTAGTGCATATTTTTAATTGTTGAATCACAATCTATATTGGGCTTATAATTAATATTAATATCAGTGTATCTATACGTGTTTTCCAAATGCATATTTTAAATCAATTTATAACAAAGCATTATGTGGTGCACTAAAAACGCCCATCATCCACAGTACTTACAGGCACCAGGATCTGTTTGCACTGGCTCTGGAGGATGGTGTCCTGCAGCATGCGGTCCGTCACGTGGCCGTACACCGAGTGCCCCGTGGGTAAACTGGCCAGATGCAGGTTAAACAGCCTCTTCACTTCACTCAGGCACAAAACATAGTGTTTCCGGAAGGTGCTCCGCACAAAGTCCTGGAGCTCCGGGGTGAAGGCGTGACCGTGTCCGTTATGAGGGTCCGAGACCGGAGAGGTAGAGTTGGGGTAACCATTGATGGAGCCATTTATGAGCGGGCCTGATGTGTCCATGGGCTCTTCAGAGTCACTCATGGGCTCCTGTTTGACCTGCACCGGGGCGGCAGATTCACCGGACGAGCCAGTGTGTCTGGACGCCTTCAGTCTACGAGTGTCCAGCTCCCTCTGCATGGCAGCGTGGTTTTCTCTAGTGTTGTCCCTCGCCGATTTCAGACGCTGGTCACCGCTGATGTGAACGGGCTCTGCAGAAAACACAGCACCACATGAACACGCAGAAACAATATTGTTTATAAGTTTGGGTTCAGCAGGTTTAGTTTGGCAAGGATGCATTAAATTGATCAAAAGTGACAGTAAAGAATAATGTTAAATTAGATTTCTATTTCAAATGCTGTTCCTTTTATATATAGTTTTTATATATATATATATATATATATATATATATATATATATATATATATATATATATATATATATATATATATATATATATATATATATATATATATACATACAGTCAGGTCCATAAATATTGGGACATCGACACAATTCTAACATTTTTGGCTCTATACACCACCACAATGGATTTCAAATGAAACGAACAAGATGTGCTTTAACTGCAGAGTGTCAGCTTTAATTTGAGGGTATTTACATCCAAATCAGGTGAACGGTGTAGGAATTACAACAGTTTGCATATGTGCCTCCCACTTGTTAAGGGACCAAAAGTAATGGGACAGAATAATAATCATAAATCAAACTTTCACTTTTTAATACTTGGTTGCAAATCCTTTGCAGTCAATTACAGCCTGAAGTCAGCTGTTCCATGGCCAGGTGTGTGTTATTCCCTCATTATCCCAATTACAATGAGCAGATAAAAGGTCCAGAGTTCATTTCAAGTGTGTTATTTGCATTTGGAATCTGTTGCTGTCAACTGTCAAGATGAGATCCAAGAGCTGTCACTATCAGTGAAGCAAGCCATCATTAGGCTGAAAAAACAAAACAAACCCATCAGAGAGATAGCAAAAACATTAGGTGTGGCCAAAACAACTGTTTGGAACATTCTTAAAAAGAAGGAACGCACCGTTGAGCTCAGCAACACCAAAAGACCCGGAAGACCACAGAAAACAACTGTGGTGGATGACCGAAGAATTCTTTCCCTGGTGAAGAAAACACCCTTCACAACAGTTGGCCAGATCAAGAACACTCTCCAGGAGGCAGGTGTATGTGTGTCAAAGTCAACAATCAAGAGAAGACTTCACCAGAGTGAATACAGAGGGTTCACCACAAGATGTAAACCATTGGTGAGCCTCAAAAACAGGAAGGCTAGATTAGAGTTTGCCAAACGACTTCACAGTTCTGGAACAACATCCTATGGACAGATGAGACCAAGATCAACTTGTACCAGAGTGATGGGAAGAGAAGAGTATGGAGAAGGAAAGGAACTGCTCATGATCCTAAGCATACCACCTCATCAGTGAAGCATGGTGGTGGTAGTGTCATGGCGTGGGCATGTATGGCCGCCAGTGGAACTGGTTCTCTTGTATTTATTGATGATGTGACTGCTGACAAAAGCAGCAGGATGAATTCTGAAGTGTTTCGGGCAATATTATCTGCTCATATTCAGCCAAATGCTTCAGAACTCATTGGACGGCGCTTCACGGTGCAGATGGACAATGACCCAAAGCAGACTGCAAAAGCAACCAAAGAGTTTTTGAAGGGAAAGAAGTGGATTGTTATGCAATGGCCAAGTCAATCACCTGACCTGAATCCGATTGAGCATGCATTTCACTTGCTGAAGACAAAACTGAAGGGAAAATGCCCCAAGAACAAGCAGGAACTGAAGACGGTTGCAGTAGAGGCCTGGCAGAGCATCACAAGGGATGAAACCCAGCGTCTGGTGATGTCTATGCGTTCCAGACTTCAGGCTGTAATTGACTGCAAAGGATTTGCAACCAAGTATTAAAAAGTGAAAGTTTGATTTATGATTATTATTCTGTCCCATTACTTTTGGTCCCTTAACAAGTGGGAGGCACATATGCAAACTGTTGTAATTCCTACACCGTTCACCTGATTTGGATGTAAATACCCTCAAATTAAAGCTGACAGTCTGCAGTTAAAGCACATCTTGTTCGTTTCATTTGAAATCCATTGTGGTGGTGTATAGAGCCAAAAATGTTAGAATTGTGTCGATGTCCCAATATTTATGGACCTGACTGTATGTATATATATATATATATATATATATATATATATGTGTGTGTGTGTGTGTGTGTGTGTGTGTGTGTGTGTATATATGTATGTATGTATGTATAGTTACATAAATATATTACACAAGTACAAAGTCAGAACATACCCATCTGAGCATCCTTTTTAGGCACAAAGTCATCTTTGGAGAAGTTAAACACTTTTTCCAACCTGCAATATAGTGTTTATTTAGAAAAACACTGGTAGACTGAGATTCTCACTTCCAATTAAGACCAAACTATGCACGATATCTTTAATATTCCGTTTTATTTATCCTATTTAGCTTAAGCATTAGTTCAAATGTTCATGTTGTTGTAACCCTGTACAAAGTACGATAGTGCCTGCACACTTTTTTTTAGATGATCAAAATTCAGACTGTATGTCCTTTTGTGTTTCTTAGAATAAAGAAAATAAGTGTTTAATGTCAAATTCTGCGAAGTCATGTCATACTTAGACTGAATGCCCAGCCAAAGCATGTGCTGCCTTTGAGCCACATCAGGATGCTTTCTGACAAAATCATGATCCGTGGGCAACAGAAACTCCCAGCCTCGGTTTAATCGAGGGACAGACATCTGCTCCAGGAAGTCCTTAACGTCCTCTGGAGGAAGCTGTAGTCACATGACAGAGAAAAACATCAGAGGACAACATACATACATACATATATGAAGAGTTCATTTGCAAAAGACAGATAACTCCGTTTTTAACAATTTTCAATCAAACTGCAGTTGGGTTATTTTGATTTAAGTAAAAATAACTAACAAATACAGCTAACTAACAAGTAAACACAAAAACATGATGTTTGTAAATTAAAAAAAAAAAACTGAGTTTTCTGTTTTTGCAAATAAAGTCTTCATATATATATATATATATATTTTTTTTTTTTTTTTTTTTTGTTAAGTATCATATGATACATCAGGCTCATATAATCTGACAGTGAGAATATGAAGCAAAAACTGAACAAAAACATGCAATTTGGTGTGGATGCTGATATTTATATGATGAAATTCTGATGCTTGTAATGTAAATCAATGAAATCTTTATAACAGTACAGTCGTCGCTCTATATCTCCAATAATGTCTTAGTAAGATGAGACTTAAATGATCCAAACATATAATGCAATCCAATGATGAATGTTTCATCATCCGACTATAAAGGGTAAAACATCACATCTTGTCCTTACAGTGCCATCTTCTGTTATACTCAAGCACTCATTTTATTTCAGCACACAAACCTTTATGATGGCAGCAACCTCTTTTCTCATCAGGGTTCGTTCTAAAGTGAATCTCCACATCTGAAAGTGCAATATGAGATGTATTTTATGAAATCAGCAAACATTCTGAAAGCAACACTTTTCAGATCACCAAATATGACAGCTTGTCATTACTATCAAACCAGGACACAGGAATCATATCAGGCTATGTAATCACAATATTTCACGTTTCAGTCAAAAAGAGAAAAAGAAAAAAAAAGGGAATTTTTTATTTTTTATTTATTCATTCATGTAACTACTATGATTATTATAATAATGTTTTTTTTTTAAATAATATTTTATTTTTAGGTTTATGGCTGGTGTTTTTGTTTATACTGCAAGTACTCCTGCTATTAATCTTCTCCTTTCTTTTGTTTTTACGTCATGCTGTCCATGTGTACATTGCATCATATGACAGTTCCACTATTATATAACCTTGCTCTACTTTACTTGTAAGTAACCTTGTGCTGTTTCTTTTGCAGCATGGACCTTAATATTAATTAGAGAGGCAGATTACACATTAACGTGTATATAGAGAGCTAATGATACCAATCAATGGTATCTGTAATTGTATGACAATCAGTTCATGTGGAGAAAATCAAAATAAAGAAAACAAATGAAACTCACCACAAAGTCTCGGCCACGACAGAGCACTTCAGCAGGAACGCCGCTGTGGGAACTACAGGTGTTTTTGGGATACAGCACGTCACTGTCACAAAGACAAAAAAAAACACAGAATTTTAGCACTTCATCTACTAAAACATCATGCATTAACTCAATGTAGAGAGGAAACAAACGCCACCCTCACCTCTTGACGACCCAGTTGCCCTGAACGAGCAGCGCCACCTGCTGGATGCAGCGCAGCACTGCGGTGGAGTCCGTTCCTGAGGCCAGCAGCCCCATCAGATTGGCAAACGGCATCACCTTCACTACGAGCAAAAGAAAACATTTATATAGAGACAGAAAAACTTTGCCAGGGTTATTCAATGAAAGTTCTAAGAGGTTTGGTTTTAGCGGGGGTCTGGACAATGCTTTTTGGAAGAGTTATAAATTTCCATCTTGACAGCAGTAATTTGCAAAAGAAAAATCCTAAGAAGTTAAAATACTCAAAGTTGAGGATACTGTGACCCAAGAGCCAAAGTGGTGTGTCTGAGAATTATTATACCAAAAAAAAGGTAAATATTTTCATCAGCTGAGCTCAATTGGATTTGAATATTAAGAATGTAAGATCAGATGTTTTATCAGTCAATTATTATTTTTACATTTAGATACCGTGTATGGCAGAAGGCCATGTGATTGAGAAAAGATACTGTATAGGGCTTCTGGGAAAGTCTGGAACATTTTTATATTTTGCTTAAAATAAGTATCCACTAAAATCAAACAATGTACATAATAATCTAAACACTCTCAACATGAGCAGAAAAGAAAGCTAATTAGTAATTTCAAAGTTTATTCTCTTTTTCCTTGCCATATACAAATTATTTTTTCCAATTATGAAATTGAAACTGAAATGCTCTGAACATGCTGATTAATAATGCTACACGTAGATGAAAAAGATGAAAGATGAAAATCACAAGTCTGGTTTATTTGAACAGTCAGAGTCATATCTGTAACCGTATTCTCTGCTGTATTCTCATTTTTGGCAGCGATTTAGCAAAAGTAACACAGTGAGCTACAAAATAGGTTATTTTGCTGCTCACTGTGTTTCTACTATTGTTAAAATAACCACATCATCTGCAGCTTATTTGGTGTTTTCCATCTTTAGCGGGGAGAGAAGGAACACGGAGCGGAGAGGGCTTGAATGAAGCATGTTTGGCTCTAGATAAAAACATAGCACCAAAAAGATTATTCCCATAAACAACCCAGAGCAATTATGGAGTGTGATACTCCCTTGTTTTCACACGCTGTTCACTGTAAAGGTAGGGCAGGTGATTTAGGAGAGGCTAGCAATTGCAAGCTAGCTTTGAAAGCATAAGATCCCACCCTCCCGGCAAATCACTCTCCAAAGCCACGCCTCCTACAAAACACATGACCGCGCAAGGCAGAGCAGAGGCTGACCAGTTCTTCAGATTATCTCATGCCTCATTCACCAGTGAGAAAACATTATAATATTACAATAATAACCCTTCCATTCTCGCTCGCTCTGCAATAGCATAATCTAACGCGCTGATGACGTATCATGGCTGCAAAAACAGGGTGCATGGATACCAGAGACCACGTTAGACTTAACATGGTCCGACAATTTGACGGACAGGGTCGTAAAAATTCCATCATAATCTATTATTAACTGTTCATTTTCATATTTTAATTATAACAACACATTTAATTGCTTTTGTTTTTGTTCACATTTTCATATTTAATGATGAACTTATAGAACGAACATACAGGCTTATACATTTATTTATGAAGAGATGAACAGAGACTGTGCGTCACTTTTCATGTATAACATCACACCCTACAGTGACAGCGGAGGCCACTAAAACTAAAAAAATACACTAGGGCTGGGTAAAACAAAAAATGATTTCTCGATTTTAATAGATTCTCATTTTTATGAACCAATGTCGATTCTTAAATCCCAATTGATGCTGTTTGCAGTTGATGAATGAACCGTACATATAGTGCGCCTCCCATCCAGTAAATCGCAATAGGCTAAGCTTTGAGTGTTGTTTCTTTTGATATGAAACAGTCTCAGATTTCAAATTCTGTACATTTTATCAGGAAATTCAAGCAATAAACACCGTTTTGGCGCTCTTTAATGTGGCGTGATAGATCGCTGTAGACACCTCAGATCAAGCGAAGCAGCAGCGCAAAGTGCTTTCGCTTTACTACTGTACTAGTGGGTACTCGCCTTGCGTAATCAAACGCATAGCAAAAGACTCGTGACAGTTTTATTTTTGTTTTGGAGGCTGATGATCCCACGCTCTGCTGCCACACTGGAGCACACTCGCCACCAACTGGACAGGAGTGGGAATTACAGTTATTAATTACAATAGCTCATCCTCAGTGTAATCTGTCAAAAGGACGGACGGTAGGGGCTACAGCATAGTATTGCGATATTTTCCGTGGCAATACTGTATCGATACACGGACACCAAGTATCGATCTTTTATTATACCATTTAGCAGAATTATAAAATCAATTATAAGATCTGTATAAGATTTCTATTCGTACTGAAAGCATAATTCTAGGCTATTCGCTGCCATTTTCAAAGCACAATGCAAAAACGTGACATTTCATTCACTGACGCTCTTCACTGAGCGCTCTTCAATCGGAAGCGCTAAACCCGGGAGCGCATATACTTACTTGCCGGCAACCCGCCAAAATAAAAGCTTGCCAATTTAGGTTTGAAAATGATGAAAATTCACAAAGTAAATATTATTTTATTTTTAAGTTTACTATAAAATAATTGTATTTTTATTTATTATTCCCTTTTACTTTAAAACAATAGTATTACCACACTTTATTATTTTATTTAAAAAAACCTAAATAAATAAAATCTAATGATATTATCATCACTATTCATTTATTTTTTTATAGTTATATTTAATGGGTCACACTATGTGTAGTGTGAGGACCAAACCAAATCTCCAGGTACTCTTACGAGAACCAGGCTAAAAAACTTATGTGCACCCCTGGACATATGGGATTTGCAAGGAGTGTCATATGAAAGTAAAATACTCTAAGAATACCACAAACTTGAGGGCTCATCTCACACACCCCCATTCAAAGACAGACGCAGATGGCAGTGCATAGAATACCTGTTCTAGCACATTATTTACTTTAATACATGTCATGTCATGTACATGTTATGTTTAATTTAAATGTAACATTTTTATTTTAATGTAAGACTGTTTTATTTATTTTAAATTTAACAGTATTTTACTTTCAAATGGCCCAATTGCTGAAGGGTCTGCACAACTTTTTTGTACAAGTTCAAGATGCATTGTTCAAAATACCTAGTAGCACAGCAGTGCATACCTCTTTACATTTAATTAAGGTGGACTAGAATAGACTGTAATACAAATAGTTGAGTTTGACAGGTGCATACAACATTTATGACAGGTTTTCATGAAAGCGTTGTTCAGTTTTTCTGCTTGACAATCCCATTTTGGACTGCAGCAATACAACTGAAGTGAGATAAACTGAGAAATGTTTATTTTTAGTTAAAACAGATGTTGTCAAAGTTTTCCTTTAGGGACATAATTTGAAGTTGGAAAAAGGTAATAAATTGCAATATATCGCAATATATTTAAAATCACAATAATATTGTATCGTGATAATATCGTATCGTGGGGCCACTGGTGATTCCCACCCCTAACGGACGGCCTTCAGATTTTTCCGTCACTGCTAAAAAAAATTCCGTCAATGACAGAAAATTTTCAGTTAACGCGACCTCTGGCAAATACATACGTTGACAGGCAGGTAGAACAGCCTATCGTAGCCCTTGAACCGAGGGATATGATTGGACGAACATTTTAGGATCCTATGCCTTCCACAGACGATATAAATACATAAAAATACATTTAGACCACTTCACTTAGTGAATGTTATCAGGATATGAAGAGATGTTTAACCAGCATAACAAAACATGTTATGAACCAAATCACCTACCCTGCCTTTAAACAGTAGAAATATTGGTGCTACTTGTTGTCATTATGTCTCACAGCTTGGTTGGAACCAAGACGGGGTCCTCTATTTGAGGATGCCTGAACTAGACCATAAACAATGAAGCAACCCAAGCTCACCGTTCTTCATCAGCGTCTTGACTTGATCCCCCAGAGGCAGCGTGCGGAGCTGAGCCATGGAGAGCACGTTACTGGGACCCATGGGCTTGACCCTAGAGGACGAGACGACAACATAAGAAGAGGAACATGGGAAAAATACAAACACCTCACTGCATCCTACTGAATGTTGTTCTACTTACACTTTTTCTTCAGTTAAAGGAGGCATGAGCATGGACAGATATTCACTGAGGAGAGAACAAAAATACATCAGATGAACACATATTTCACAAACTGATCCTCCAGTGTTCATGGGTAAATGACAGAAGACACTCACCGTGGTGTTTTCACCAGTTCTGTGTTTTCTGCAGTGTCCATGGCCTGGCAGTAAAGATACTGGCGCTCGTGCTCAGAACGTCCGTCCTAAAGATGAATCAGAATACACGAGAATTCATAAATAATATTATACACACTGAATGACTCCACAAACTTTTTTTGTCAGAAAAAATATTAGATGAGATTAAGTTTATGTTTCTATAATTTAACATTTAACACATTCGAGTTCTCTGATATCGCTTAATGTTTACAGTTAAATATTTAATCTCTTTTGGTGATATATTTGAATTATTTTTAAAATGTTTTTTATAAAGGCTGAACGTCTTGAACAAAAATTACACAGTATTGCGATTACATTGTGATTTGAACTGTGATATAAACATTTCACTTTCTTGTACCAAACATTCACTGTATTGTTTTTAACTCAATCATAATTTATTGTTAATAATGTTATTATTATTATCATTTACTGTAATTGTATTGTAAAATAAAAACAAATCTTTGATAATATTATCACACATTGAAAAACAAACCTTACTTGAAGTCCCAGAGATTTTATACTAATATTTCAATAAATAACATTTGCATATTCACAGTTTTCTGATGTCAGTTAATGGTCACATGAGATGCACTTAGAAAGCCTTTTTTTTGTTTTAGAAACAAAAATCACAATTTTATCATCATCATCATCATCAAGAAGAAATATAACAATAAAGCTATTATTACCGTTATAAATTACAACTGCATTGTAAAATAAAGAAAATATTTCATAATATAATACTTATTTTACACTACAAGTTCTAATACTAAAATTTATGTCTTAAGTTCTTCACTTTCAAACGAGACGGCAAGTTTACTATGATTTCAGGAGCAAAGTCAAAGTCTTTGTAAGTGTAAGAAATGTGATTTCTGAGCTGTAAAAACGATGCAGATGTCATGCGTTTGTTTGATGTGATTTACAGTGAGATCAGTGTGTTAGGAAGTGTCAGTCAAGTGTGCTGTGGTGGGTCACATGATCACACACACCTTTATACCGTGGTAATGCAGGTGAACCCAGGGCTCTTCAGCCTGCTTCTTCTGCAGGAACTCGTACGACTGGATGCGGCGCTGACGGGCCTGTTCTGACTCGGGCCGGGAAAACCTCACCTGGTTAAAGGGCAAGTAAACAATAAGAGCGATGAGCATGAGCACTAGCTCAAACACAGATCATGACTAAGCATTTTGCTCGATACTTTCCAAAAAGGAAAACAACAGCATGAAGTCTTACAGTGATTTGTTTAACATCTTCTTCTGCCTCATCCTGAGAAGAGTCTCCAGCTGCAAATGGACACACTCATTAGTTCATCTTAATAATGCGTCTCACATACTGCTGAGAATTCCACAATATTTAAATATTCAGTTTTCCAGTCTGGTTCTCATGAGAGCACCTTGAGATTTGGTTTGGTGCTCACACTGCACATAGTTTGACCCATTAAATATAACGATAAAAATAAAGTAATAATAGTAAAACTAGTATTATTGCACTTTCAGTTTTTGTTTTTTAAATAATAAAAAATAAAGTTTTTCATTGTTTTTTTTTTGTTTGTATTTTTGAATCAAAATACAATTGTTTTATAATAGGGGTGGCTCGATACCACTTTTTTAGAACCGATACCGATCCGATACCAAAAATTCTGAGTATCTGCCGATACCGATATTGATCCGATACCTGGTCAGTTTTTTTTTTTTTAATTTAAATCAGTGTTGAATTTTTATACCTCAATGTGTGTTGACCTGATCATGACTTTTAAATATAGACAACTTTATTGTAAAGAAAAACAACAAATGAATGCATATATAATTATAATCTATGACAAAAATACTATTATAAACTAGGTTAGTGGATAATTCAGTAGCAAAAGTTACTCTAGAAAAATCATGAGTGCACAATTATATAAAATCTAAAATTAGTGGGAAAAAACATTATTTAGTGGGGAACAAATAAAAGTGAATAAGTGTAGGACTAAATCTAAAATGATAATGCAAAATGATATACATTGCTCTTTGTATTGTTGCAAAATACATTCATGAAAAACAAGTAATATATTTATATATAAATATATACTGTAAAATTAAAAGACATTTCTTTTAAATGTATAGCACAGTAATGAGGAAGAAATATATGATAGATAAGACGAACAAGAAAGGCTATTAATAATCTTTCATTGTGCAAAAGTATTATGATATGAAAGGCTCCAATACAGAGCGACACAAAGCGCTTATGTGCATCCCGTGCGCAGAATGAAGCACTTGAAGCAGCACGGAGTAATGGCGCTCTGCAAGTCCATAGAAAGGTTCAAAGCACAAAGTGAAGAGATATTAATGCATAGTGGATTAAATCTGTGCGATAGTTTATTGAGCCTTTTCTTTTAACAGTTTTAAATTTCACTTACTGTGCTCTTTAAGAACATAGTGCTCTCTAGTCCAGTGTTGTGATCTAACAGACACCAACACAATTTAGAAAAAAGCACGAAGATAAAGTCCTGCAAGATAAAGTCCTTTAATGCAAAACCATTTATCTTTATTTACAGATCAAGTATTATATTAAGAACATTTAACAATCTTGCAGAGAGTTTCATCATCTTGACGTAAACGAACGCGACACGCAGTTTGAACGCTGAATGGAGGATGACAGACAGCCACAGCGGAGAGAAGAGTTTACGTGAACTTGACTTAAATATTCATCTGTACCTCACATTAAACTATGTAACGGCTTCAGAACACTTGAAATATAGTGCACGAAAACTTTATGGTGTTTTATAATGTGTTTGTGGCTTTTGTGGGGCTTAACAATAACACAATAGTACACGCACAATATCGGATTTGGATCGGTCACTTCTGACCGATACCCCGATCCGGCAGAAAATGCCAGTATCGGAGCGATACTGATGCGGAATATCGGACCGGCGCACCCCTATTTTATAATACATAAACAATACAATGGTAATTATTACATTTATATGAATTTTCAACATTTTCAAACCTAAAATCAGCAAGCTTTTTTTTTGGCGGGTTGCTGGCAAGTAAGTATATGAGCTGGTATATTGTATCTATATATGTATACCAAATGTTTCTTTATATAATTTTTTTTTTTTTTAACTATTTCTGATTTTTTAAAAATATTTTCTATTCTGACTTGTGTACATTTTTTGTGATCCTATGTTATTCTTCTGTTAAATTTTCAATGTTTAGAGATGTAGAGAATTTTCAATGTTCATTTCATGGGAAACATCATATGCATGGTTATGAGAGACCAATAAAATAATTTTTATAAAATATATTTTAAACAGTGCTATTGTAGTACCACTGCCATACTATAATATTTATGAACATTAATAGTTTTATTAATATTTTGAATCAGCTTATTTTTCTATTTTCCATTATCATTTTAGTTTGTTTTAGTAATTTTGTTGTGTTTTTGTCTTTTTTTAATATAAGTCTATGTAGTGTTAATTAATTTTTATTCAGTTTTAGTTATTTTAGTACATCAAGTTAAACTAAATTAAAATGAGAGATGTTGCCTTGGAAATTATCTGAAATAAAAAGTTTCCATTTTATTCGATTTCATGTAATGTTTATTTCAGTTAATGTTTCTTTCAATGGTGTTAATTTTTAATTTTAGTTATCTGGTTTAAGAAAAGAAAAAATGTTTCATATATAATCTTCATTTGCTCTCTAAGATCAAATCTAGACAGGATACTGTATAAAAAAAATAAAAAATAAAAAACACAGAAGTGACCCCAAAACACCCCGCACCTTCATTGGCCGCCTCTCTTTCTCTATGTTTAGTATCAGCTTTATCCAGGTAGGTGAAGCTGGGTTTCATCTGGAGGATTCCCTGCAGTGGAGTGAGATGAAGCTCTCCTGCCACCAAAACATCAATAACAGATCATCACATCACAACATTCATGCTCGGGGTTGCACCGATTAATCGGCTAGTCGACTTTAATGCTCTGCCATGATGCTTTCAGCTTGACGTCGACTAGTCGCTAGTCCTATAGAGGGCGCAACAGGATAAGAAATCCACATTTACGCTCCGTTTCCAGACAGTTAAAATGACAAATAAATGCATACTCCGAAAGCGCTCCACAAGATGTGTGATTATATTACTGGATGCTTGAAATTGAACGGGAGAATGCACGTTTTAAACAGTATTTTGTACAGGTCAGTTAATCGCTGTTCTAATCTAATGCGCTGCTGCTCTGTAACGCACACACATTGGCTTCAGACAGTAGCTCGCGCAGATCGCGCGAGCACAGAATCATTCAGCGTGGAAATGTACTGCCAACACTGTTCTGTTATTTCTCGATAAAGTAGCTTAGAAACTGAAAAGTACATATATTTCTTAACTAAATCACACAGCTTCACTACCACTAGAGAGAGACGCTGCCAGGTAGAATTCATTCACACACACAAATCGCTTTCTCACTAATGCATTCATACAAATGTAATCTTTACTGTGCTACGTTATCTGTATCTGATTTAGAACGAGCAGAAATCTGTGAGAAATAACACGACCCAAAGACAAAAGAACTGATAAAAAAAAAAAAAAAGCTGTTATAGGAGCAACAGCCATATGGGCAGCGCTGTGTCAAATGCCATAGCTGTACACAAGGTGTTTGAGTCTCAGCTCCAGGGTCAGGCTTATTTGTTCATTAATGACGTCAGCAGCGACTAGTCGACGTCGACTCGACTTAGACTTTTAAAAAAATCAGAAGTCGTTCAACCCCTAATTCATGCTAACTGAACTCCACAGAAATGCGAGACCACAAAAGCCAACCTTTGTGAAACACAGCCGCAGCGTAGCGGGACGTGTTAGTGGTCGCCTGGATTGAGGAGAACGTTTGCTTGTCCATCATTTTCCTGTAAGCAGAAGGAAAACATTAAAACTACGAACACCAAAGTCTGGCTGTAAACATCACAAAGGTTGATTTTCCTCACATCGAGTAAACATTGGAGTCCTCCGAGGACGTGCCGTCCACATTGAGCGCGATCTGCTCGCCTTTACTGCGGCAGTAGTTCGGACTCATGGTGTCCATGGCCACCTCCAGTTCAACCTGGATGCAGGGAGGAAAAACATGAGCTCTGTGTGTTTAACAGGAGAAATTTCAGAAACGAGCAGTGAAAACCAGCTTACCTTCTGCTGCTTGGGTTTAATTCTGGCCGCCAAATGAGTAACATTATTATAGCTCATAGAAGCAGGACGCACCGGATACTGGAGAGGAAAAGGTTCAAACCGTCAACAACGGTGACTACATAAGTTATGCAACTAGTGATATTTAAAGATTATCAGTCAATTACCAAATCTGCCGTGACCTTTGTATTACACTGAAAATTCCAGCCTTGCCTACGGATAAGCAATTTCTTGTTGCAAAATACAATACAGGTTAAGATCAGTATGATTTTTTTTTTTAGAAGAAATTAAATTGATCAAAAGTGCCAGTAAAGATATTTATAATGTTACAAAAGATTAAAAAAAAAAAAAAAAAAAAAAAAGTTATATGCATCACTGTTTCCACAAAAATATGAAGCAGCAGAACTGTTTTCAACATTGATAATAATCAGAAATGTTTCTTGAGCAGCAAATCAGTATATTAGAATGATTTCTGAAGGATCATGTGACACTGAAGACTGGAGTAATGATGCTGAAAATTCAAATTTGATCACAGAAATAAATTACATTTTACAATATACTCACACAGAATAGAGTTATTTTAAATTGTAATAATATTTCACAATATTACTGTTTTTACTGTATTTTTTGATCAAATAAATGCAGCCTCAGTGAGCAAAAAAAGACTACTTAAAAAAAAAAATAAAAAATTGTACTGACCCCAAATTTGTCATTGACCATCATTAAACTCCAATACATAAATATTAACAGCTCTGATGGCAGTTTTGATATCAGACAACCACTAGCTATAACCTTTTTCTGTATGAAATATATTATCTGTCATTCTTACCTGGAACAAATACAGCTTTTCCACAAGACTTCTGGCCAGATACACGTCAATCTAACAAGAGAAAGAGCAGTAAGAATGATACAGATGCTAAAAAACAACAACGACTCTGCAGTTTGATCACCCTGTAGAAGTTCAGCATGTTCACGTCTACCTCTTGTATAATTGGATCATCATCGTCTCCACTGGCCATAATGAAGCCCGAAGTGGACTGCTGCTAGTGGACTTCAAACCTGCAAAAACACACACAAACAAAAATAAATAAAATATATATATATATATATATATATATATATATATATATATATATATATATATATATATATATATATATATATATATACACATACACACACATACATACACATATATATATATATATATATATATATATATATGTGTATATATATATATATATGTATGTGTGTGTATATATATATATATATATATATATATATATATATATATATATATATATATATATATATATATATATGTATGTGTGTGTATATATATATATATATATATATATATATATATATATATATATATATATATGTATGTGTGTGTATATATATATATATATATATATATATATACACACACACACATTGTATTTACAAATAAAAGTCAAAGTGAGGGAAAAGTCATATCTGTGACTCAAAAAAAACATTGTTATAATGGCTTCTTACCTCATAATTTTGATTTAGTATATCACAGTTTCGGCTATTTATGTCATAATTATTAATTACCAAAGCATATTTTTCATTGTGGTGTTAATGGGCTTCCATAACATACATGTAAGTACATACTTTCTTATGTAACCTACTCATTTATAACCAATCAATCAATCACTGTTTGTCATGATAGTTAGCAGGCGACTCGATGCAAACACGATACTGACAGCCAGCAGCTTTATAACACATACGATCACAGTGAAACACATTAAATATAAAAGTAAAAAGTTGAAATAAATCACAGATGAAAGGAATCTGCCAGAGTTAGCAAACGAAACAACACGCTAAGATGAGTTAGCAGCTCTCCACAGATAAACATAACGACACACATGCGCAGAACGCCTCAAATTCATGTTTACATACATGTTTTTTATACGTATGTAACTTTTGATACGACACTGAGACTGCCAGCTTGTGCTGAACACCTCTGACACACACTTACCGAGGCCTCGCTGATCCACTAAACCAACAAAAGACTGACGCTGAAGTTGCGATCTGAGCTGTGCGTCAGCAGACGTGCGCGTTCCCGCTCCAAACCCAGCGTTAGTGAAGTTGTCTTGAAGTTGTTCAGCTGGACTGTGTGAGGATCTGTGTGTGTGTGTGGATGAGAGAAGATGTAGCTGCCATGTTGCTGATCGCAGCGCTGCAGTCACTCAAACACGTGGGGAGGAGCTGAGTGCGCTCGCCATATCCCAGCATGCACTGCGGCCGCGTCACAAAACCAGCGTGGTGACACTAGAGAGTGTGCGAGAATACCGTCTATGTAGGGAGCATACTGTGAAATCATTCATCTTCTGCGGTTCCGCTTGTGAAAAAGAAGTGCGCTTAATTGAATTAATTAACTGAATGTGCACTTGTAGTATCCCATATGAAAAAATACTATAGTAATTTATAGTAAATAGCCTACTATAGTGTTTTTGAACCATACTACAGTAAAGTACTTGAATTAATATGTTGTGGTAATTCTATAGTTGCTGTGGTAATATAACAACTATACTATACTATACCCAATACTGTACTAAGTTTTCTACAACTATAGGGTATATTATACTACAATACACTACAGTTTACTGTAGTAAAAACTGAAGTATACTACAGTATTTATTACAGATTATCAGTTCACAATAGTTAATACTACAGTATGCTGTAGCATTCATTATCAAATTGTTGAAAATACTATAATAGGCTATATACAGTATAATACGCTTTACTATAGTATGGTTCAAAAACATAATATTTACTATAAATTACTATAGCATTTTTTCATGTGGGATGGAAGCCCGTTTCCGCCACTGAATAAACAATTAAAAAAAGGTAAATCTGACCATTTTTCTCTCAAAAAAAGTCACTTAAGTGTACTTAAAAGTATGAAGTACTATACCTTACTGTAAATTTTTAAAAAGTACTTTCGAACATTTTATATTACATTTAAAGTTAATATATTTTAAATGTACTAAACTTCCACTAAACTTCCACTTCATTATTACGAATGTGTAATTATAAATGTATTTAAATACATGACACAGGAGCTCAATAGAAATGACAATAAAATTTAGTTTATGATGCTTGTCAGTACATTCAGCAGCAACACTTTAACCGTATTTCAAAGACAACAGAAGAAATTATCAAATTATAAGTTCAGATAATTGCATTCATTATAAATTTAAAGTATAATACATTTTTATATAATTGTAAATACCATGCAATTAGGTGTCTTATATTCAGTTCACATGCAAGTATACTCTTTTAAAGTATATTATGATTTCCATACTTTAAAAAAAAGCTATATTTTAGTGTGTATATATATATATATATATATATATATATATATATATATATATATAAATCTAAGCAGTGTAACTGAATTCTTGCTTTATTTTATGCCATCTGATAAATTTAGGTGACAATATCAGATGTTTAAGTGTTGCATTTCTAAATTTGTAGAACATCATCCCCAACAGTTAGTTTTCATTTTGCCAACTTTATTTTATTATGCTACGGTTCCACATTCAAATCAACAACACTGTGATATTGACTAAACGGACTGGAGACTGTAAAAACACATTAATGCATGTCATATCCCCCTGGAATGCGAAATCATTTGAAATACTTTTTTTTTAGCTTCCCTACACATGCAAATTTAAACTCTAAATCCTAAAAACGAATATATTTAATCTGGTCAACATTAAAACTTTTATTGTAGTGGTTTGCCACTCATACTGTACTCTACTGTACAGTAAACTGCTCGTTTACACAAATTTCAAAATCTGACTGTTTTGACTTTCAGCCTCCTGCAGACAATCATCCGCCTTCTGGCATTCATAAAAATCAGTTTCACCCGTTTCACGGAAAAGCATTATTCTTAATATTATAGTTATGTCAGCATTTACAGACATTTGTGGCAAAATATGAGTTCACAGTTGTAGTTAGAATGAATTAAACACACATCTATGAGCTGCTCTAGTTCAAACACACTTCATAATGGGAATGTATTTGTAAAAGGTTCGTCTGAGCTAGTAATCCCTGAATCTACATCCAGTCTGCTATTTACTTTAACATGATTTGATCAACAGCTGTGATATTTACCCAAACTGCTGCTCATACAGCGATTGGCATCCGACGGCCGTGAAGCCTGACTGAAATGAAATGTGTTTGAAGAGCCATGAAGATCGAGTCTTCATCTGTTCTGAAAGCTAACCGGAGGAAACTCCTGTTCATCATTCAGACAGATGGGTCCATCCACAAACTCATGTTCTGGGATCAGCTCTCCTCTCTTCACACCAACATCTTCAGAAAAACCTGAAGGAAACACCGTCATTTACCTATAAATCCTCAGGAAGTGCCTTAAAAGTGCTGAAAAATAGACATTTGATGTATTCTTACATTTACATTTAGTCATTTAGCATGATGCTTTTATCCAAAGCGACTTACAAATGAGGACAACAGAAGCAATCAAAATCAACAAAAGAGCAATGATATGTAAGTGCTATAACAAGTCTCAGTTAGCTTACAGTACACATAGCAAGGTTTTTTTTTTTCTAATGTAATAAATGAAAACAGACAGAATAGAAAAAGAATAAAGCAAGCTAGTGTTAGAAGCCTTTTTTGCTTTTTATTAATTGTATAATAAATAAAAAGAAAACAAATAGATAGAATACAAAAATAATAGAGAAGCTAGTGTTAGTTTTTTTTTTTTTTTTAAAGAAAACAAGCAGTTAGTAAATGAAGAGTGGAAGTCTAAAAGGGGCAAGTTGTTTTTTTAAAGAACAGAATTAGAATAGAGTGATAGAGTTAGAGGGTCAAATAAAGATGGAAGAGATGTGTTTTTAGCCGATTCTTGAAGATGGCTAAGGACTCAGCTGCTGGGATTGAGTTGGGCAGGTTCTTCCACCAGGAGGGAATATTTAATTTAAAAAAGTCTGTGAAAGTGATTTTGTGCCTCTTTGGGATGAACAGTAATGTGGTGTTCACTTGCAGAGCGCAAGCTTCTAGAGGCACGCAAGTCTGAAGTACTGAAAAAAGGGGTGCAGAGCCAGAGGTGGTTTTGTAGGCAAACATTAATGCCTTGAATTTTATGCGAGCAGCTATTGGTAGCCAGTGCAAATTAATAAACAGAGGTGTGACGTGCATTCTTTTTCGGCTCATTGCTGCCGCGTTCTGGATTAATTGTAAAGGTTTGATAGAACTGGCTGGAAGACCTGCCAAGGTCTTATGGGGCTTGTGTACCTGTGAGGGAACTAGAAGACGGAGAGTCTGGATTTGTGCTTGTGGCAACAGTTTCTGCGTATGATGGTCTGCCAGCCTCCAGTTCTGTTTCATCTTCACTGTCAAACAGTCTGATGGATCAATCATATGCAAATTTATCTAGAGATTTGATCATCAGTACTTCAAATTTCAAAAGCTCCAATCAAAGAGTTTTGAGTGACCTTTAGAAAAATCTAATAGCCTCATTTATCATTTTTATGACTTATTAAGAATCAAATTGGACAACATTGTCAAATTATATCAATTATATAATTTATGGTTTACTGTGAATCAAACTGAAAAAAAAGGTGATTGAACTGTAATTTTTATTTTTATTGTGCATAAAATTGGACAAAAAAAGTGAAAAAACAACAACAACTGTAAATCAATTATATATTTTATGCTTTATTATTAATCCAATTGGACCAAAGAAAAACTATAAAAAAAAAAAAAAAAAAAAAAATTAATATATATATATATATATATATATATATATATATATATATATATATTATTTATTTTTTTAATTAATTAATTTATTTATTTATTTATTTATTTATTGTTTATTGTTTATCAAATTGGAAAAAAAATGTACATCAATTATATATTTTATCGTTTATCGAGAATGAAATTGGAATAAAAAACTGTAAACCAATTATATATTTTATGGCTTATTGTGTATCAAATTGAAAAAAAAAAGTAATTCAACTGTGAATTTTAATGTTTATTGTGCATCAAATTGGACAAAAAAAAACTGTAAATCAGTTATATATTTTGTGGCTTATTGTGTATCGAATTGGAAAAAGAAAACTTTAAATTAATTATATATTTTATGGTTTATTTTTAATCAAATTGGACCATAAAAAAACCCTGTACAATCAATTATATATTTTTTAGTTTATTGTGTATCAAATTGGACAAAACCTGTACAACAATTAAATATATTATGATTTATTGCAAATGAAATAGGACAAAAAAAAAAACACTGTAAACTGATTATATATTTTATGGTTTATTGTGAATCAAATTGGACAAAAAACTGTAGATCAATTATATATTTTATGGATTATTGTGTATCAAATTGAATGAAAAACGGTAAATTAATTTGTATATATTAGACGAAAAAATGAAAGTCAATGCACATATAATTAGAATTTTTGAAACAAATGACTAATGTATAATCTGCAGTACTGGCTCACCTGTGCTTCTTCACTAAATGACAGTCTCCTCCTTCCTGAGGATCTACATTGTAGATGTAGAGATGACCATCTAGTGAGGCCACCAGAAGACGCAGAACCTTCTGGATCCTGCAGACGATGATATATACATTCAAGTATTTCCTCATCTCTGTACGCTCATATACAGTAATGCATTGGACTCACATGGAAAGAGCCACTATGTTTCTCACGCCGGCCACACTGAGGCGAACGGTCGCAAATGCTCTGTCCTGATGCATCATATCCGACACCTGAGAGGGAAGGTAGGTGCTGGCCACTGAAAACATCTTCCCCATATATGCAGACCATGATGGAGACTCCTTACTGTTCTCATGAGAGCACACGTGACATCATGAAGGTGTCATAAAGCTACAAAAGCCTACATTCTGCTGTATTCATTTATACACATCATATCACACCTGGGACTGTGGTGCTCCAGTCTGAAGATGTGAACGGTCTCTGTGTTACTGGAGGCACAGAGAAACTGTGCATCGGCACTGAACGACAGGGAACTGATGCTGACATACCTAAACACAAAGACCATCAAATGATATGAGTTTACAAGCAAGTAAATCTTTTTTTTCCACCTGCCCTTTCGGATTATACCAGTCATTATTAAAAACTCATTTCTTTTCACTGACTTTTAATGTTTTCATCACATGTCGCATGTATTTTATGTATGATGTCTGTCTGTTATGTCTTTTTACTTTTCTCTTTTACTTATGTTTTTGGTCTGTTTTTTTTTTTTTGATGCATTGTAAAGCACACTGATCAGCTTTTGCTGCATAAATAGTGCTACATAAATAAACCTTTGACTTTGACTTTGTAGTGATCCCATTGTGAGGGATTCCTATTATTAAATAAACAAAATAAATAAATAAATATAAAAAATAAATTCATTAATATAATTATAAAATATATTTACATAATAAAATGTGATAAATAATAAATACATAATGAATGAATGAATAAATAAATTTTATTTATTAAAAAAATAAATTAATAATATATAACTCTTTTGTCTTACTAATTTTTTTAAGGCTAATTTCATAGCGGGAAAATTTGTCAAAATTACAGCTTGACAAGAAATGCCAATTTTAAAATTTAAGACTGAATTCAGAATAAATGAAGTAAAATAAATCAATAAAAATAATACATTAACTTTTTTTTCTTTTTATTAAAACTACATATGCACACTCACACACTCACATATACAGGTGCATCTCAATAAATTAGAATGTCGTGGAAAAGTTAATTTATTTCAGTAATTCAACTCAAATTGTGAAACTCCTGTATTAAATAAATTCAATGCACAGACTGAAGTAGTTTAAGTCTTTGGTTCTTTTAATTGTGATGATTTTGGCTCGCATTTAACAAAAACCCACCAATTCACTATCCCAACAAATTAGAATATGGTGACACGCCAATCAGCTAATCAACTCAAAACACCTGCAAAGGTTTCCTGAGCCTTCAAAATGGTCTCTCAGTTTGGTTCACTAGGCTACACAATCATGGGGAAGACTGCTGATCTGACAGTTGTCCAGAAGACAATCATTGACACCCTTCACAAGGAGGGTAAGCCACAAACATTCATTGCCAAAGAAGCTGGCTGTTCACAGAGTGCTGTATCCAAGCATGTTAACAGAAAGTTGAGTGGAAGGAAAAAGTGTGGAAGAAAAAGATGCACAACCAACCGAGAGAACCGCAGCCTTATGAGGACTGTCAAGCAAAATCAATTCAAGAATTTGGGTGAACTTCACAAGGAATGGACTGAGGCTGGGGTCAAGGCATCAAGAGCCACCACACACAGACGTGTCAAGGAATTTGGCTACAGTTGTCGTATTCCTCTTGTTAAGCCACTCCTGAACCACAGACAACGTCAGAGGCGTCTTACCTGGGCTAAGGAGAAGAAGAACTGGACTGTTGCCCAGTGGTCCAAAGTCCTCTTTTCAGATGAGAGCAAGTTTTGTATTTCATTTGGAAACCAAGGTCCTAGAGTCTGGAGGAAGGGTGAAGAAGCTCATAGCCCAAGTTGTTTGAAGTCCAGTGTTAAGTTTCCACAGTCTGTGATGATTTGGGGTCCAATGTCATCTGCTGGTGTTGGTCCATTGTGTTTTTTGAAAACCAAAGTCACTGCACCCGTTTACCAAGAAATTTTGGAGCACTTCATGTTTCCTTCTGCTGACCAGCTTTTTAAAGATGCTGATTTCATTTTCCAGCAGGATTTGGCACCTGCCCACACTGCCAAAAGCACCAAAAGTTGGTTAAATGACCATGGTGTTGGTGTGCTTGACTGGCCAGCAAACTCACCAGACCTGAGCCCCATAGAGAATCTATGGGGTATTGTCAAGAGGAAAATGAGAAACAAGAGACCAAAAAATGCAGATGAGCTGAAGGCCACTGTCAAAGAAACCTGGGCTTCCATACCACCTCAGCAGTGCCACAAACTGATCACATCCATGCCACGCCGAATTGAGGCAGTAATTAAAGCAAAAGGAGCCCCTACCAAGTACTGAGTACATATACAGTAAATGAACATACTTTCCAGAAGGCCAACAATTCACAAAAAATGTTTTTTTTTTTATTGGTCTTATGAAGTATTCTAATTTGTTGAGATAGTGAATTGGTGGGTTTTTGTTAAATGTGAGCCAAAATCATCACAATTAAAAGAACTAAAGACTTAAACTACTTCAGTCTGTGTGCACTGAATTTATTTAATACACGAGTTTCACAATTTGAGTTGAATTACTGAAATAAATGAACTTTTCCACGACATTCTAATTTATTGAGATGTACCTGTATATGTACATTTTGCAATGCAATGCAAGTTTTTTTGAAAATTAGCAAAAATAAATTATAAAACATTTCCAAGACAGTTGTGATACGAGAAAAAGGAAGTGCGTTAATAAAATATGTTAGTTTTAATACAAATCAACCACTGGTATGTACAGTAAAAGTGCCTGTAGCTGAACAAACACCCTTCTATTGTTTCATAACAGCTGTGTTTCATTATCTGACTATATGTCAGCTCGCTCACCTCTTCATCCCTCTGCGGAACTCAAACAGCTTGACTCCATCAGGTACGCTGAAAACCCGTATAACAGTGCCCTGGGAATCACAATATCAACTCAGATCACAGTACAAAAAATGAAGCTGCTCCAGTAAACTGTCATGGAGAAGACATCAGACTCACTTTTTCAGAAGCACTGGCCAGACTGGTTCCTGAAGCATTGAATGCGATGGCAGCCACATGACTGGCATGAGCCGAGATCACTGTCACCATATTCTACAAATAATGAAAGTGGAGAGCTTTAAGTTGCAATAAGCTCCGCTTTCCATTAAAGCAAGTTTCAATGGGGTTCTTACCAGATTCAAAGCATCATACAGAGTGATTTCTCCAGCGGTGAAGCTCCCTGGATATGCCAGATATGAGTTGGAATGATTGACAGAAAGTGCACAGAGACCTGGCAGAAGGAGAGCATTTACAGATGATTCTGGCCCAGTTGACCCCCGGATAGATATAGCTACATTTTGATCAACTGAAGCAATAAAAACAGTGATGACTCTGACATGCAGGGTTTTAAGTGTTATTACACCAATAACTCAAAAGTATACTTAAACTGTGTGTAGTACAGCCTTTACCTTTGGGGTTTGGTGGCGTGTTGAGAAGAGACTTGAGAAGTTTCATGTCCTTGATGTTGTGGATGTACAGAGCCTCCTCCAGACAAACTACAAGCCTCTGAAGAAAGGACATACAAAATGTTGGAATAAACCCTGTAAGCCTCAAAACTAAACATGATTTTAAAAGAAGTCTCTTCTGCTGACCAGGGCTACATTTATTTGGAAAAATTGTGAAATATTATTACAATTTCAAATAGCTGTTTTCTATGTGAATATAAAGTAAAATGTAATTTATTCCTGAGATCAAAGCTGAATTTTCAGCATCATTACTCCAGTCTTCAGTGTCACATGATCCTTCAGAAATCATTCTAATATGCTGATTTTTATTATTATTAATGTTGAAAACAGCTGTGCTGCTTCACATTTTTGCGGAAACTGTGATACATTTTATTTTTCAGGATTCTTTGATGAATACAAAGTTCAAAGGAACAACATTTATTTGAAATAGAAAGCTTTTGTAACCTTATAAATGTCTTTACCGTCACTTTTGATCAATTTAATGAGCATTACAAAAATCTTACTGACACTAATCATGTGAATGGTAGTAAATGTGTACCTGTCGGTTGAGTTTGACAGCGAGGATGTTGTTGGAGTAGCTGTAGTTACAGATCTCCGTGCCTTTCTTGAAATGGTAGATGTTCATTCTGAAGGGTGTGGATCTGCTCACAACCACCATCAGACTGCTGGAGAAGAGCCGCTCCGCTATACACACATCAGGGCTTTCCACTAATCACTCACACACACACACACACACACACACACACACACAGACAAAGACATCCAGAAAGACATTATATACTGAATGTTTACATTACAAAGAAGACACAAAGTAGATGAATGTCACTGCATTTAGATACAAAATATTAAACTATGTTGCATTTGCAATTAAATGATTAAGCAACATGTTTCACTAATGTTTGACAACCACAAAAATGTCCAAATGCTTTCTATAGATGTTATCGATAATTTAAAAAAATGCATTATATTGTTACTTGAAAAAAATAGATGTTAACTGAAATAAAATTTAATTAAAAAATGTATTTATTTCAGCTAGTTGACAAAGTAACACTTCTCATTTTCATTTAGTTTAACTTGATGTACTAAAATACCTAAAACTGAAATAAAATGAATAAAAACTATGTAAACATACTAAAAGAAAACTAATAAAAATACTATTACTAAAACTTTAAAATGAAAATGAAAAATATTTTAAATACAAGCTAATTTAAAATATTAATAAAATATATCAGTGATAATAAGATAACATTGATATGGGTTCATTATAGTATTATTTTAAAACATGTCTGCATAATTAACCAAAATTAATTATGATATTTCAATTTATTAAAACATATATGTATGACTTTCTTTACAAACAGGAATGTTAAAAGTTACTTTAGAAAATCTGAAATATAAGATGTGTTGATTTTGCTATTATTCTAAAATATGGACAACAGCAGTAATACAGAATGAGCGGGTGTGTTCAAATCTTTAACTAGTAGTTTACTGACCGCTTTTTTTTTCGAGATTTTATTGGGTTACAAAACCATGATTCGTTTATTTCTCTGTCAACTCTTTGGTCTGTTCATAGGCTCTGTGCAGGTGTTCATGTACATAACGGTCTGAGATGACCTGACCCTTGCCTTGGTTCTGTTTATTTTACAAACTTCCCAAAATGCAGCTGCAATCAAATATGTGTGAGCGCCTCCAGGCATTAATGTCTCTGCGATCAAAAGACAGTTGCACAGTGAAATGATCAGATAACTTTGAGACAGTTTTTACCTCCTCGATGAATGCAATCCATTCTGTCTACAGAGGACAGAGAGAAAAGCCTGTAGCCATTCTTACCACCAACAGCCAAAGACCTGGAAAAAAAGACAGAGAGATAAATAGATAAATCTATATTTTCGATTATATTAAAATTTTATTTTTAATCAAGAAGTTTTAGATATAATTGCACACACACAAACAACTATATTAAAATGTAATTTTAAAAAAAATCACATAATCTATATATTTCCATGCAATAATAATAATAATAAATAATAATAATAATTTTAAAACAAAAAGATAAATTAGAAATGAAGATATGCTTCAAAGCCAAGTTTTCCCCTGTTTTGTTATAAGGCAATGCAGGCCGAATTAAAGGTCATCATCACCAAGTCCTGGTTTGGGCATCTCATGTATTTTTTAAGTGCATATGTGACCCTGGAGCACAAAAGCAGTCATAAGTAGCACAGGTATATTTTTTTTAGCAATAGCCAACAATATATTGTATGGGTCAAAATGAATGATTTTTCTTTTGTGCCAAAAATCATTAGGATATTAAGTAAAGATTATGTTCCATGAAGATATTTTGTAAATTTCCTACAGTAAATATATCAAAACTTCATTTTTGATTAGTAATATGCATTGCTAAGAACTTCATTTGGACAACTTTAAAGGTGATTTTCTCAATATTTAGATTTTTTTGCACCCTCAGATTCCAGATTTTCAAATAGTTGTATCTCAGCCAAATTTTGTCCTATCCTAACAAAACATACATCAATGGAAAGATTATTTATTCAGCTTTCAGTTGCTGTATACATCTCAATTTTTTAAAAAAATTGACCCTTATGACTGGTTTTGTGATCCAGGGTCACATATGGAACATATATGGATCTCTTTCGGCTTTATAAGAGCTTGACAAAAAAGGAAAGCAGCATCATGCGTGCTCACGTCGTGTCCTGGTTGAAGGAAGCGCAGAGGAGCCTCTGAAGTTTGGGAGCTCCATCAGACCTCTCTCTGTCTGGAGAGGAACCGGATCTTCGCACCTTCTCTCCGGTTCTGAACTCTGGGATCGGTTCGATCATCACAAAACTGTCCCACTCAGCAGTGACTCAAAATACGCTGTCCATTGACTGTGGCGATTTTGCTTTTCAAGAAAGTTATATGTTGGGCAACTAATTATTGTTTTTAAAATTATTATTATTACATGCTCGATTAACAACGTCCAGTTGCTGACATACACAACATTGAGTTAGAGCGAAAACAAAACCAGCTGACGTCATGCATTTACGTCATAGTACCATGTAATGTAATGAATCTTTTTGGTTGAAGAAAACGTCTGTCTCGCTTGGTTTGGGCCTATTGCTCAAAAACTACATCTGATTGGCTCATATTTGTCCCTGGAGGTCGACCAATAGGCGTGGCTTTTGAAAAGCCGCCGGTGATTGGCTGCTTTCACTCTCAATAACAGCACGAGGGGTTGTTTGTTTTTGTTTTTGCTTTTTTATTGCAAAACTTTTAGAAACATACAAGAATAGAGAAACGAGACATGAATATATTCCTACAAAAAAACAGTCATAAAAATAAGAACAGAAAAGAATATTCTGGATTTGCGTACATCAAATTATATCTATACAGAAAAGTGCAAAAATAGTTGAAAAAAGTTGTCAGTGCATCAAAAATTTGGTACTCTTTTTGTTATTTGTGAGTCTAAGAGATGAAACGAGAGAATCAAATTCAGAGAGAAAAAGGAGGAAGACAAAGGAGATTTAAGCCATTTTTGTTTATGAATGAAGAATTTTGCATTCAATATAAGAAAATTAACATATTCAGCAGATAATAGCTTTGGGTTTTCATAAAAAAAATAACATCTTTGAGGATGAAAGTATGGGTCACATTTGTAAGGTTAAAAACACAGGTGCTTAAGTCACCCCATAATTTGTTGGTAACACCACAATCAAAAAACAAATGTGCAGCTATTTCTTCTGACTGATGCGTTCCTCACACGTATGAAATAAAGGCAATTTAATAAACTCTCAAAAATGGAGATAAAATTCAACTGAAAGCCCATCGATCCCAGGGGATTTACCTTTTTTCATTTTATGAAGAGCTTGCTTGATTTCATCAACTGATAAAGGAGAATCACAAATTTGACTATATTCCAGATCAATAACATTAATATGATGTTTAACTAAATCAATACATTTTTCAGAAATATTATAGTTGAAATTAGAGGTATAAAGATTTCTATAGAATTTAGCAACAAAATCTGATATTACTTTTTGGTCTTTGGAAATGATTCCGTCAATATTAAGTGCGGAAAGAGCTTTCCTCTGACCATTTCTTTTTTCTAGGGCAAAAAAAAATAGCTAGAATTTTTTCCCCCTCCTCCTGTCACAACACAGGCTGGAGACAAGAGGTAAGTGAACACAAAGGTATATTTATTGACAGGTTTGCTGAAGGAGTGAGCCGATACTGAGAAGAGGTGAGCAGAAACACAAATGGCAGTTTGTTGGTTCTTATCTGTGAAGACTGATGGAGGGTCTTTTGCAGGTTGATCAGGATCATGCTGGAGGATCTGTGGGTAAGTACATGTAGATAAGTAGAGAGAGAGTCAGGCTAGTTCAGGTAGGTGAACGGTAGACCGGACGATGAGTGTCTGAGTGAAGCGTGTATACAAAGGAGCACTGATTAATGGCTGCAGGTGCGGGTGATCAGTATTCAGGTGATTGTGATCTGGTGAGTGTTGCGGCCGGTGACTGTGACTGTGGGGAATCCCTGACACCTCCAGCCATTTTGCACAAGACCTTGTATATACACCTTTAGCCAAATCTAAATAGGCTTCATCAAGCTCCAAATTTAACCTTTTTATTTCTAAATTCTCCTCTTTTGTAATTTTAGTTTTAGCTAGTAAAGCATTAAGTTTATTAACCAACTCTGAATCAGTCTGATGTTTACTCTTTTTAATTTACTTCTTTTAACTGCTATATGTCTAGCTTTATATTTGAAGAACTCCCATGTTTTTTTATAATCTCCATTTAAGTCAGTGAATAATTCTTTGATAAGCTTGATACTATCATTAAATTTTTGATCTTTTAACAAGGTATTATTAAGTTTCCAATAGCCCCTGAGTCTCGGATTATCATGGATGTCACTCATCTTTATACATACTAATTTATGATCAGATAAGGGGGCAATGGTGTGAGAATTATCTTTTACGTGGTTGAGGATAGAAGAAGAGATTAAAAATAAATCAGTCCTAGATCTAAGAGACAAAGTTTTATTTGACCAGGTAAAATCCTTCGTATAAAGAACCGCCATGCATCAGTCAGGGAGAGATCTCTGCAAAGAGACAAAATTAAATCATTATTCATTCCACCGTCAAGTCTAGGGGGGTATCTATCCAGATAATCATCCATACATTCGTTGAAGTCTCCTCCTAGAATAAAATAAGCATCAATATATTTTCTATGTACTGTTCTAAGTTTATCCACTAGATGAGGGAACATTACTCTGTTGGATGCACGAGAGTTGTGACCATATACACAGCAAGTTATGAAGGTGGCATTATCTTGTTTGATTACAGCAATAACCCATCTGCCTTCATCAGAGCTCAAAATTTCTAAAACAGTTCCTTTAAAACAGTGTAACATAATAGCAGTCCCAGCCGAGTGATTGCTGCCATGACTAAAGAAAATTGAGTTTCCCCATTGATTCCTCCAAAACCTAACATCCGTTTCCCCTGAGTGAGTTTCTTGAAGAAAGATAAGATCAGCTGCACTTCTTTTACAAAATAAAAAAATAGCTTTTCTTTTCAAACTGTCCCGCAAACCTCGAACATTCAGTGTTACAACAGACAAAGATTTGAACTTGTACTCCATAAGAAGAACCACCAAACAATTTAAACAAAAACAACAAAAGAATAGCTTTCTTTAGTTTTACCCTAAATGTAAAGGGAGAGGTTAATAACCTATAAAATATATTGGCTTCAAGGTGAAAAACAATTAAAGAAAAAAAAGAAGTCAGGATTAATAAGGATAACAACAATTAAGGAGGATCAAACTTAATAACTTCCATGTTACACACAACTTAAAATAATTTTTATGCCGATAGTGTTGTTACCCGTTTTAGAATATTGCATGAGAAAGGTATCCAGTGCAGTCAGTAACTCAGCTTAGGTAACATCAGAGTAGAAGACTTGCTTCCCATCAATCAAAGCTAAAGAGCTGCGGAAGCTTGCTCTCTTGCCCTCCTCACGTGCCTTCTTCACGAGAGGCCACAGCTTGTCCCGCGCTGCTCTATCGTCAGGAGACAGAGGCTCCGAAAGACACAGTCTGTTGTCAGTTAGAAATTTGCATCCTTTGGCAGCGCCCCAAATCATGTCACGGATGCGATGTGGTGAGAAGAGGATTATGATTGATCTGGTCTTACCATCCGCTCGTCTCGGTCCCAGACAGTGAGCGACATCGACTCTGTCCTGGGGCCCGTCTCCAATTCCAGGAGCGATCTTCTCTAGTATGTTAAGCACCACAATCCGGACATCCTCTCCATCTTTTTCAGCAACGCTGTGCAACTTTAGACACCATCTCCAACTGTAACGGCTACATTCCTGTACACTTGCTTTCAATGATTTGTTTTCCTTTCTCAAAGCATGGACCTCTGATTCCAGATGATTATGAGCCTCTTTATGAACGCCGACATCCACAATGAGCTGTTGAACCGTCGCTGTCAGATTTTTGATTTGTTTCGAGGTTGCTTCGGTGGTAGTTTCGATCGCTGAGATCTTTTGAAAAGTCTTGTCGTTCTTTAAACCTTCACTCCTAAAAGGAGCTAGGCTAATGAAAAAATTATTTAACTTCAAATTCTTATTAGTAGACATCAAATAAACAGCCCCAAGCACTTTTTTTTTAAATTTATGTTTTATATAAAACTCTACCGTACGGTTGAGCTGTCAGTCCATGGTAAATCTCGATTTAAATTCAGAGAACTATTTCAGGAGTTATTTTCCAATAATAAACATTCCTTTAACTTTATTAGTATCTTGGATACATTTCATAACCTTCAGGGTCCACAAAGATAAAAATTATATTTAAGCGTCTGTATAATAGGCCTACTATATATAGCCGTATGGCAATATATATGCTATATGATGTCTTTTACAGACATATCAACCATACGGTCACGCATGATTTTGGATAATTATGGTAAATGAACATTTTTGCATTTCTCATATATTTTGCTATATTTCTGTTCTTTACCCACTACCCTATTTACAACAACATTATGGTTTCATCCCTACTTCCTTGATTGCTTGTTTGACCCTATTATCTGATGACTGACCAGCACTGTTCTCCCTTCAGTGTGACTGACTGAAGTTTGTAAACTGCTGCTGTCACTTAAAAACTAGAAACACCCAAAGCCCCCATGGGAACAGCAGACACAGAGATGGGGCAGTACAGCTGTGGAAAGATTGCTCTCTCATCTCTTCCTTTTGATAGATTTATTCTGTATCAAATTAAGCTCAACCGCATGGTAGCGATATCAGTCAAAGGGTTAAAGCCAGTTCGCGTATTGCAGCCAAGACCTCATCATTAGTATTTCCACTCACGTTAGAATCCGCGCGTTTTGATTTTTTCATAGCTGGCTTCTGAGGAGTATCAGAAAGGGCAGCGACAATAACCTCATTATCAAAGTCTGGACATGTGTCAAAGCATTGTGATTCCATATCCCGCTGAAACTTCAGTCCAGTGCTACTAGAGGCCGATCCTGAATCCTCAAACTGATCAACTGTTTCAGACGTGTTGGAAGCCATGTTGTCAAGCCAAGCTTGTTTAACTTCTTTCCTCTTTTTCCCATGCATAAAGATGTCAAAGGGAATTATATGACTTTTTCACTTATGTCTGCCTTATCACCAGTCAAAGCAGTTGGTTATATCACCACTTCACCTTTATTTCCCTGAAGAGCAAACACACAACCGCCTACCTCGCCGCCATCTTGGCCACCCCACACGAGGGATTGTTTTGGTCGAATGCGTCGAGAGAAATGTGACATGCTGTGGGTCATAAAAAACAACTTGTTTATAAACCACCCTTAAACAAACACACACGCTTGTATCTCATCCCTAAATTCAACATCAATAAATTTATTTTTATTTATTTATTTTACTTTTGAGTGCTTCTACACAGCATGTTGTTTGGTCGTTTTCAGGTGATTTTCTTTACTCAGCTCACAATCAGAAATGGCAGCAAGTGAGAATGAATTTTAACGATCCCCTGTTTTTATCTGATATATTTATCTTTGCACAGTTGTTAAAGTAGGCTATATTGCAAGTTGCATTATATTATTATTTATATCATTATATTACGTTGCAAGTGAACGACGCATTATTGTGCCATCCCAAAAAGGCACAAAATCACTTTCACTGACTTTTTCATTAACTGTTCCCATCTGGTGGAATGACCTGCCCAACTCAATCCCAGCAGCTGAATCCTTAGACATCTTCAAGAAACGGCTAAAAACACATCTCTTCCATCTTTATTTGACCCTTTAACTCTATCTCTCTCTATTCCAATTCTATTTTTATCTATCTGTCTTCTTTTTATTAAAAAAAAAACAAAACACACACACACACACACACACACACACACACCCTTGACCCTCTATCAGTTGCATATTTATTCTCTAACTGCTACTTGTTCTTAAAAAACTAACAATAGCTTTCGTTTTTCTATTCTATTTACATTTTTTCTTAAAAAACTGTTTCTTTTTTCTATATTCTAATTGTTAAAAAAATAAAAATAAATAAAAACACCTGTTTGTTTTTTTTCTCTATTCTATCTACTTGTTTTTTGATTGCTTCTATTGTCCTCTTTTGTAAGTCGCTTTGGATAAAAGCATCTGCTAACTAAATGTAAATATTGGTGTTATGAAGTGTGAACACGATAGGACTGCAAAACATGCACATAAGAATATACATGTTACGGAGCCGTGCGGATCCATGTGCGAGCTTTTATTAGGCAGAGACATGGTCATAACAGGCATGGTTCAAACAGTGGCAAACAGGTATAACACGGGTAAGACAAACAGTAATCTTAGGGCAAGCGGGGGTCTTTGATCGGCGAACAATATCCAACAGGGCAAGACAGAGAGATAATCCAATAACAAGAGCAATAGTCCAGGCGAGGTATAAACAGAGTCCAAAACAGCAGGCAAAGGGTTAATCCAAGTTACACAGGCAGGAGATCAAAAACACGAGAAAACAGGCAAGGCAAGACTATGAAAACTAAGTGGGCTCCGTAGAGTAGCTATCAGCAAGGGTAGCGATATGTGCATACAATACTCGGCAATCTGTGAGAGGAAGTCCATGGTTTATGTAGGGTGTGTGATTGTGTGATAGTTCTCAGGTGTGAGCCTGTGATTGGTACAGCTGTGTGCAGTCAGTGCAATGGATCATGGGAACTGTAGTACAAGGTAATGCGAGACAGTCTGTGTAGTGTGAGAGTCAATATGATAGAAGGGTGACCTCTGGTGGCAATCAAACGGAAGGCCACGAACCGGATTCGTGACAATACAGCAGTTCATCGAGAGAGGAAGAAAAAGTCCCATTCATTTTCTCCATAGAGGAATTGATTTTTAACAATTACCCATTAACCATTAAAGTTCGTTCTGCTGTGAATTATGAGGTTGTAATTGATGGAATATGCTTTTTAGGAACCTGTCTGCCCGCATTATTTCAACATATTTTTAAATATTCTTTTTTTTTTATTATTATTATTATTATTTTTTTATAAATATTCATTATATTACTGGTGAAAAACTACATTACCCATGATTCTGCAAAATCTCCACCAATCAGAGAATAGAAACAAGCAAACCGCCCACCATAAATATGTATAGACTACCTATACATACTGTATATATGCCGCCCTCCCATCAATCTCTCAATCTACTTAAATAAAAAACGTAAAATGTGATCTTTCTATATACATAATCAGCATCTTATAATCAATAATTTTGTATTTATTCATTGTCACGAATCATGGGTGATGTAGTTTTTGACCAGAAATTCAGCTGTTAAATATGTTCATTTAAAGAATAAGTTGAAATAATATATATGTTGATTCCTTCAACAGAACCATGTACAATCAATTAACAACTTAGTCCCCCCCCCTCATAAAAGCCATCAAATTTTGTCCGGTTTTTCATATACATTTTTTTATTCAAATCAAAGTTTGTAATGTTGTAATTCTCCTCGGTTGTTTTGGTTCATGGCTTAGGCCTATAACTCATAAACGAAGATGTTTTTAAAATTTGAATTGAAAATGAAATATATATATATATATATATATATATATATATATATATATATAATAAGAATATTTGTTATTTATTACTATATATATATATATATATATATATATATAGAAGAGAATGTCTGCATGTCAAACATGTGGTCTGTTTTAGTCTTAATATATATATATATATATATATATATATATATATATATATATAAAGATTAAAACAGACCACATGTTTGACATGCAGAAGTCCTCTTCTACGATCTGAAAACGTTGTGACTCAACAGAAGAAAGGAGTGAATCTTAGGCCCCGTTTACACTAGTGCGTTTTCATTTTAAAACGGCGTTTTAGAATGAAAACGATCCCCGTTTACACTGGCGTTTCCGCTGCGTTTCAGAAACGATCTCCGTTTACACTACACAACCGAAAACGCATGTCACGTGACCATTCATGCAAGTACAACCATAGATATGTGTAGGTTCCCTATTATTTAGATGCTGGACGCGTCTGCGTGCTTGGAGCAGTCGAATGTGGAATCTGCCTATACATTTCCAGGGGCATCATGGACTCATTATATTTGAGGGGGCACGAGTGGGAGCACTTATGTTCTTATGTTTTATTTGTTTTTTTCCCTTTTTATTCGAAACATTCCCAAATTAACTATATCATGCAATATCTCGATTTTCACCTTTATATATCATGTTAGTTGATCTATAGCGGGCGATGGTCAAATTAGCTTAATAATGTAGTCTATTAACTATACATAAAAACCTGTCTGTTTACTTCAGTAACAGATATGGATGTCATGCCATAGGCTAACATAGTTTTAATACAAATTACTTTATATTTAATGTAAATTTAACATTGAAAGTTAATGTGAATAAAAACATTGTAAGTTAGGCTACTTATCATAACACTTTCATTGTACAGAAAGAGAGCAAAGAACATTTACATTATCAAAGAACATTTTCACTGACAGTCCAGAGTTCAAGCACTCTCAAAAACTCCCATTAAAATCACAAAATGACAGAAAAATTAGGAATGTTGGACAATAAATATATAACAGGAGTCAGCTTGCAGCCTAGACTGCAAAATTGTTTTTGCAGTATTGTCTTATATTAATGTCCGTTAAAGGAAGACTGTAAAAAAAAAAAAAAACAACAACAAAACTTTTTTATGTTAAAACACACACACACACACACACACACACACACACACACACACACACAGAGCCACTTTCTCCAAAATTGTTTAATTATTTAATTATGACAGAGACACAGCAATACATCATGTTCTAGATCATGTTTGTAGTGTGTTCCAGGGGATTAAAACGTACAATATATATTTCAGACCTAGTGGAGTAAAATAAATAATAATATAGTAAGTAATTGTAAATGTGCAAAGTTGCATAAGCTTATTACTTAGTGTCATATCCATATAAATCATTATTATGGTTTCTATGGCTAGGACCTGCAGTTCCTGAAAGGATTTAAATTTACTACTAGACTAAAAACAGTTAATGTTAGCAGGTGCTTAAGATAATGCAAGGTCACACTTCAAAACACACAATATTTTTACACTTTTGTGAATAATTACCCGTCAGGGTCTTTGGGAAAATGATGAAAGGCAAAATTTTTAATGTCACACTGATAGTTTTTGCAGTGGATTGCCCAACATTGCATTCTTTTTTTCCACTTTGACTTCTCTTTCGTTGTTATTCTGTCTATTTCTGTGTATCTGTGCTGTTATTCAGTTGGAATTTTCACTCCAAAATGGCGGCCGTGCTACCTTGGCTGTTACCCAAAAAGCATCAGAGTTTCGCCTCTTGGTCTTCTATACTCTTTGGCACCAGCCAGTGAACGCAGATTTAAATTTAGCAGCTGATGATATGACGCACTGAACGATTTAATCACGCTGGTGTGACTGCATATAGAAAATATTATTCGGCTATTTTTTGTCTTTTTGGAAGCTGCATTCAAAATCCATTTGGCTCAAAAATCTCAGGGGGCACGTGCACCCTCACTTTGAATGGGCATGACGCCTCTTCATATCAATTCAATTCAATTCAATTCAATTCAATTCAATTCAATTCAATTCAATTCAATTCAAATAGCTTTATTAGCATGACAAAAATACATTTTGCATTTCCAAAGCATTAAGACAACAAAGAAAATGGTTTATAACATATGAACATTTACATTAGAACTTATAAACATTTATTTATATATTATAACTAATATGCAATTTATAACTAATAAGGAAATGTCATTTACACTCACAGATACCTAAAGGAAAAAAACCCCTTATAATACAGAAGTCAAGTCGTAAATAGTGGACTGAGAATTGGGAGCATTATGCACGTCTATTGGCTGTTTGTTTCTGGGTTGAGGTTGTTCCTCAGGTGATGGCATGATGCTACGAATTTTGCAGCAATAATTGCACATTTGGCTTTTTCGCCAAGAATGAAACCGAAAAGTTTTTCGGTTGGGCTACAAATGTTAAATTGGGGAAATACATGATTAATTTTGGGGTAAAAGTGGTCTCTAATGTTTTGGTATTTTGGACACTTTGTTTTTTAAGTGCAGCTCTGTTTCGATCTGTCCCAGACTGCAGTGTCTGTCTGTGCCGGCCCGTCTCTACGGCCAGACTGTGCTCGCTGAGTGTGTGTGTGTGTGTGTGCGCACGCGCACGTGTGTGTGTGTGTGTGTGTGTGTGTGTGTGTGTGTGTGTGTGTCGGCCCGTCTCTACGTCCAGACTGTGCTCGCTGAGTCTGTATATCGTCAATGTTTTCCTGAGTTTCACCTCAGTCACTGTGCTCAGGTAGTTTGCCATGGTGTACTCTTGATTTAGTGCTGAATACCATTCTAATTTGTGTTGGTTTTTGATGGTGTTTGTCCAGTGGGTGATGTACTTGTGTTTCTCTGTGTTGATGATCTGTGTGGGCCGAATGGTTGAGAGTGTGTGAGTCCTGAGTCAGTCTCAGCACCAGCTGAAGAAGTGGACTCTTTGTGAGCTTCAGCTCTTGGTGTTTCAGGGCTTTATAATGGTATGTGCTGGGGTCGCTTGTCTTTAAGTGTTTCCAGAATTTCAGGGCTCTTTTTTGGATGTTAAGAAGGAGAGGGTATTGGCCTAATTCTGCCCTGCATCCATTGTTTGGTGTTTTTCTTTGGACTTCGAGTATTCTTTTACAGAAATAGATGTAGAGTTTCAGTTGGATGTTTTTCCCAATTTGCAAAGTCAGATTTTGTAGATGGACCCCACACCTCACTGCCATATAATGCAATTGGTTCAATTACTGTTTTGAAAAGTTTGAGCCAGATTTGGACTGGAATGTCAATTTTAATTGATCTTTTTATGGCATAGAAAGCCCTTTGAGCTTTCTCTTTGAGCTCCTCACAGCCAAAGTAAAGTTACCTGTTGGAGTAATTTTTAGGCCGAGGTAAGTGTATGTTTTTGTGGTTTCAATAGTTCTGTGTGATAGTATGAATGTGTGTGTTAGTCCCTGAGGTCTGGAGCGTTTCTGGAAGATCATGACTTTAGTTTTTTGGGCGTTGACTGTCAGGGTCCAGGTCTGACAGTTATCCTCCAGCAGATTCAGGCTGTCCTGAAGCCCTTCTTTAGTGGGCGACAGGAGTACCAAGTCGTCTGCGTAAAGAAGACACTTAATTTCTGTGTCCTGTAGAGTGAGACCTTGAATGGGAGCATTTTCTAAAACATTGGCCAATTGGTTTATATAAATGTTGAAGAGAGTGGGGCTTAAACTGCATCCCTGTCTCACCCCACGCCTCTGGGGAAAAAATTCAGTTCTTTGGTTTCTAATTTTAACAGCACATTGGCTGAATGTGTACATGGATTTGATCAAATCATAGAAATCACCCTCTATTCCACTGCCAACAAGTTTTAGGTATAATCCTTCGTGCCAGATTGAGTCAAATGCTTTCTTGAAATCAACAAAACAGGCAAAAATTTGACTTTTGTTTTGATGTACATATTTATCAATTAGTGTTTGTAGCGTAAAAATATGATCAGAAGTTTGATATTTTGGGAGGAATCCAATTTGACATTTACTCAAGGCACTGTGTTTCATAAGGAAGTCTAAAAGTCTGGTGTTTAAGATGCTACGGGAAACCTTCCCCAGGTTACTGTTCTCACAGATGCCTCGGTAGTTGTTGGGGTCTAGTTTGTCTCCTTTCTTGTAAATGGGGCTGAAGAACCCTGCACACAGAACATCATTGAAGAGTTTCAGGATGGCCAGTTTGAAGCTTTGCTCTGTGTGTTTCAGCATCTCGTTCAGGATGCCGTCAACACCGCAGGCTTTCTTGACTCAAGGACCCCTAATTTGACTTCCAATTCTGTCATTGTTATGGGGAAATCTAAAGGGTTTTGGTTTGTTTTGATTGATTTTTTGAGGATGTCTAGTTTTAATTATTTCATTTTGATCAGAGTTTTGAACTTCAGTTGAGCTATTTAATTCTTGGAAATGATTTTTCTATATCTCTCCATCTTGGATAGCCAGATCTTCTTGATTTGATTTGTATAGTACTTTCCATTTATCCCAGAATTTCTTTGAATATATTGATTTTTCGATTTCTTCAAACTGGTCTTGCAGAAATTGGGCTTTTTTTTTTCTGGCGGAGTGTGGCTTTGTATTGCCTTGGTGCCTCGCAGTAATGAAGATGGAGGTCCTGGTTTTCTGGTTGACGGTGTTTTTTGTTGGATAAATTTCTGAGGTTTTTTCTCAGAGTCTGAATCAAACCATCTGTCAGTGTCCAATTTCTTTTTCTTTGGTTTTAGAATTGTCATATCACTTCTTTGTGCTGTCTTGTAGAATATATAATTTATATCTTTCACCACTTGATTGATGCCAAATTGATTTTTAGGGTATACCTTCATTTGAAAAGAATGCAAGGGCTCCGTTTTGCTGTGTTTACACTGAAACGCAACCCCGGAGTTTTCAAACTAAAACGGGGTCTGCAGCGTTTTCAAAAGTCTCAGTTTTCAAGGGTCGGAAACGCCGGAGTAGTGTAAACCATAGGCGTAACCGTAGCAAAAGTTATGCGTTTTAAAACGAAAACGCACTAGTGTAAACGGGGCCTGAAAGTCGCCGCTAGATGTCTCTGTATTTCTGTTTGTGGGCAGTATAATGAGGGAGGGAGGGAGGCGATAAGACGCTGATAAATTCTCTAGAGTGAAAGGAAAGGATCTCTCTCTCTCTCTTCACCGCCAGTATCTTGAGCGCAAACACAAAGAGGAAGAGAAAGATTATATTTTTAACCCATCACTATGTGGACATAGAACCCGGGCTTCATAACTAGACGCGCCTGCAGTTCTTTGGTGCTTATTTGAACGTTTTGAACTGCTCCATTCATCAACCTGCTCGCCATAGAGAAGCCCAGCCATGGCGAAAGATCCCGAGAGGAACAGCTGCCTTCTGCGCGATCTTCGGCAGCGAGCCGGTAACGAGCTGTGCGCGGACTGCGGCGCTGCAGGTAAGAGCATCTCACCTGGACAACAGTAGCTCGAAGCGCCGCACCTGCTCTCGCTCTCGCATCTGCTGTGAAAGGCCCAGAGCATAGAGGGCTACACATGCTATCAAATGTATGTAAAATATGATATTTTTAATAATAATATATATTTTTTAATATATTCAAATGTAATATGTTTTTTTCCCATTAATAACATTTATTTTAATATTATTTATTTTATTTTTAGTAAATAATATTTATTTTTATTATTTATTATGTTATTTATTTTTATTTATACTTGTGGTACATTATTAAAATAAAAACGATTTATATAATGTAGTAAAAAAGTTATAATAAACATATAAAATAAATATTTAGTTTAAATTTATATTTGTTATTATTTTATTAACATATATATATATACAATATATAATAAATAAGTTACAATATATAATAAATTGTGTTATTTTTTATACAGGTCATTTAGTATGATTTATGAAATATTTTGTTTTAATTTGTATTTGTTATTTATTATTACATTTTAATTAAGTATATTGTTATGTTATTACATTAGTAGAATAAAAATTAGATATATATAGTAAGTTAAGTTATAATATATAATAAATAAAGCATTGTATTTAAGATTTTAATTTGATTTGTGAAATGTTTATTTTTAATTTCTATTTGTTATTTATTAAGTTTTTAATTAAGTATTTTGTAATGTTATATTTTAAAAATAAAATTATATAAATGTGACAGTAAGTTAAGTCATATTCATATATAGCAGAACTTATAAATAATATAATATAATAATAATTAGCATTATTAATATTTAAATTCTATGAAATATATTTTATAAAATATTAATTATCTAAATTTATTTATTGCTACTATTTTAATTAAGTAATGTATTGTCATTATATTACATTATATTGCTATATTATTCAAATAAAATTATATATAAAATATATATACATTTACATTTATACATTTATTTTTAATTATATTATTAATTGCTGTGTATGTTTCGATAGCCATAGCAATAAACGTGTGTAAGCTGCTCCAAAGTAATTTCATGCCAAATAAATGTTGTTTATTACACACTTTCTTTAGCGGTGACCACATGTTTGTGTCTTCACATGTTTGTGTCTTCATATCGGGGACTTCTACAGTGTCATTGAAGTGATTCAGCATTGCGTATGATGCTACAGTCACATGTCATCATTGTGCCTCACAGGGAAATAACATGGAGCTTTCATTTTCACTGAGCTCTTGTTTCAGGAGCAGACGTGTGTTTCTCATGATGTGATGATAATAATATGGTGCTTCTGCACTACATACTAACCCATGCACACACACACAGTTGGTTGGGTGACACACAGCACTGAGTCACGCATGTTGTTTGTAATTCGAGTTGTTAAACATGAGTTTGTGGTAGATCTGAGGGGTGTTGTCAGATGGATGTGTGTGTGTGTGTGTGTGTGTGTGTGTGTGTGTGAGAGTCACAGAGAGTGAGTGACTCAGCTGTATTCTCAGGTCTTATACCTGCACAGCTCTTTTCTGAGTGTGTTTACTGATTTTAGGCAGGAAAATGTGAATTCGTTCAGATGCAGTGTCATACTGTACCTATTTCTCTGCATTGCAGCATTTCAGTACAGTATAACGCACACAAATGCACGCGCTTACATACACACTGTCCTATTAAGACGCTAATAATATGGTGACTCTCACAAGAGAGTTCTGGGATTTTTGCCCAGCGTTGGACGTCTGCCCATTCTGACCGTATTACGACTGCAGGCGCTTTACAGGCCAGAGGAAAACACAGCGTGTAGGCCAGACAGAGCGATGAATGCGGTTTGCATGACACGCTAGACGCTTCAGATGATTCAGGGTGAACAGGGTTAAAGCAAATGTAGACGACATCCTCAACACTTCTGTTTTCCTCACTTCTGATGTATATGTGTCAGTGTTGAATGATGGAGAACAGAGTAAGGGAAATGTGAACATCAGTGTTATTTTACTATCATCGACATAATATTTTCGATTTTGTTAATATTTTGAAGTAAATTTTAGTTTCGGATATTTGGTCATTTTTATGTTTTTGTCATATTTATGGTATTTTTTAAAATATGTCTATATTGTTTTTATTAATTTTATTCTTTATTTAGTTTTAGTTATTTTACTATTTCAACTTTTTTTAATTTTTTTTAATTTCAGTTAATGTTTATTTTATTTGAAGTAATAAATTTCTTTTATGGTTTTAGTTTTAGTTAATGATAATAACCCTTGTGTTAGTTCCTAAAGAATAATAATAACCAGTAAATACAGTGGTCGATGGAAATCACTAAAATAGCGAATATTCAAACTGCTTCTTGTTAAAGTTTTAGTCATTTTGTTGTCTGTTTTTTTGTAATTTTTATTAGTGTTTGTGTAAAGTTTTTTTTATTTATTTTATATATTATTTTTTGCTTCAGTTTTTGTTTATTTTTACATTACACATATATACTTATATATATATATATATATATATATATAACCCTAAGCATTAAGCTTTGCCTATATGCTATTAATTTTCTAATTGGTCAGATGGTCAAACAGCATAAATAAATACAATAATATCATGGAGACTTAGAAGTAACCACCTAGCGAATGCCTAAATCACCCTAAAAACTAGCAACGCCCTGGCAACCACCCAAAATACATCCCTCAAGTTTCTTCAAAAAATCTAACAAGATCTATTTATTTATTTATTTATTTTACCAAATGTAACTATATTTTTGTCCCACTCTCTATATAAATATTATTGCCCAGATTTAATCTGCTAAATATGACTATAAGGCATGAAAATATTAAGACATTTTATATATATATACACACACACACACACACACACACAACGGACATCAAATCTTTCAGAAATGTGGCATACCCCGAATAACTGAAGCCACTGAGCAACACATAGAGAGCACAATGATCTATATTAGGAAAGCTGGCGTGTTTTATGGTTTCACAAACACTTCTCGTGCTGTGTGCAGCAGCTCAGTCTCTGGTGAAGCACACTGTTGGTGCCCGTCACTTTGGCACTCGATGAGTAAAGGTCAGAACTGCACTGCCATCACACACGTCAAATCATCTAAGACTCCGTTTACACTAGCACTCACATCTTTACACTTGTGATCTGATCACACAAGTGCAAAGGTCATCAAGCCAGTTTGAAACATTTTCAGCCTACTTGTTTTCACTGATCCAGTTGAGCAGCTCAGAAAAGTGGTATGCATGATTCACTCTCAAATCTGACTGAAAAACCAATAATGATAACTATATTAGCGTCCACACCAATGCACAATAATTTATTTATGATTCATTATAAGCACACACTACAGTTTTGTCATCTGCTTTAAATGCTCAAGAGAGTGAGTGATTTCTGATTGTCTGTCAATGTTTTAGTTTTGAGTTTTAGTTATGTTAGTACTCAAGTTAAACTAAAATGGGAACTGTTGTCTTGATAACTAGCTGAAACAAAATGTATTTTTACGGTAACATTAATATTTGATATTTTACTTTATTTCAGTTCGTGTTTATTTTATTTCTTACTGAAACTAGCTGAAATAAGTTTAAGTTTTCCTATGTTAACATTCAAATTTGATATTTTATTTCAGTTAATATTTATTATATTTCAAGTAATGGCAAATAATCGGTGAATAATAACATAATAATAATCATTTTCCATCAAAGCCATCATATGGCTTCTGTAGATTACACTGAAAAAAAATGGTAACTTAAAAATGGTAACATCTAAACGAACAAGTCAAAAATATAATTTAATTAATATCACTGAATTAACCTACATATATTAATGTATACCACCAAAACTACTTTATGTGGGTTAAATCATGCAAAAATAACTCTTTAACTGCAGGTTACCACTTTTTGTAACATATATACCGTGTACAGTTGTTTTATTTGCACTTTTATGATGATTTTGTGTCCATTCAAAAATCCCATTTAAGAGTAATTGCATGGAAAAGAGCAACAGCACATTCTTCAAAACGTCTCATTTTGTGTTTCACAGAAAAAAGAAAGTCGTATGGGTTTGGAATGACATAAGAGTGAGTAAAGGATGACAGTGAATAATAATTCGATCCCTGCCTTTAAGACCAAGTGTAAACAAATCTGTACTCTTGTGCTCTCGTATGTGTTTAACGAGCTGTGAAACAGAGTCTAGTAACTTTATGAGTTTATGAGTAACTAGTCACACTGGCAGCTGGTTTCAAAGGTGTGAAGTCTGGACGCAGATGGAGCCACAACTTGATCAGCAGATAACTGGTCAAGAATACGAACTAAAAGTGGGTAAAAGGCAAAACAAAGTCCGTTTTTATTTGATCACAAGCCTCTCTATCTTCTTTCTTCCTTTCTGCCGCTCCCTCCAATCGCCCCTCTTTCTCGTTCAAACAATAACCTCACTGTTTTTTTGCACAGTGAGTGTTAGACACACACTCGTATGACACAGTTTCTCATGGATTGCGTCACTTGAAGAAGTCAAAAAACCTGACTTTCTGTTTATGCCTGCTTTGTCACAGCCGACACTCCCATGCAAGCCTCAGGCTGTTCAACTCAAGGAGTTCCCAGCGTTTAGCAACACTCGCACCTGAAGAGTGTCAAACTCATTTTCTCTGAGCTGTTATCTATCAGAGAGGGTGTGTGTGTGTGAGTTGTGGGTTCACTTGCGTTTAACGTTTCATCTGAGACTAGCGGGTTTATTGTTATAAATAACCTCTGTTGTGTGTATGTAGTTTTTAAACCACTTAGACATCAGCATCAACTGTGAAGGGAACAGAAACACACAGACCGCCCTGTTTTTTTAACCAGTTGTTAAAGAGGTTTTGCTGCGGTTAGTGTTCAGTATTTCCACAAGAGGTCTGTATACAGATACATATAAAAATGAATGGTATAGCAATGACTTTATTGTCTGTGTGCCAATATGCATACTATCAGTAATAGTAAGCAAGAATAGAATTAGTGCAACTCAGTGCAAATTGCCAGAGGTGCACGTGTAATGTAGGCCTACTATTTAAATATATTGCACATGAATTTTAAAGGAATTGGTAAAAATAACATTTCTGTCATCATTCACTCACTGTTCCAAACGTGCATGACAACTTCTGTAGAACAGAAAAGGGGAAATGTTTAATGTAAATGTAAAAACTCCATAAAAGTATTTATGCAGACAATTCACTGCAGCTGAAATGAACACTAGTTGCAGGAATACACCAACAACTTTTATTGCTTTTCACACAAATAATGATTACAAAGTCAGATTTTCAATTAATAAGGACATATTTTCGCACAGTTCCTTGCACAATTCTATGTTATGAGCATATGCATGATTTGTAAACTAACACATTTTGATGTTTGCATCACATTACCAGCTCCTTATATTTGGCTTTTCTGATGTAGTAAACTTGCTCGGTAGCGCACCCGGTACAGCATTGCACTTGTAATGTAAAGCGCTCGGGTACGAGTCTGTCAAACACAGGTCGCGATAAAACAGCTCAAAGACTTGTAGAAGCAAGATAAAATGACATGGTTGCTTCAACAAATGTGTTTTTATCTCACATTTGCTTTTATTAACACTATTGGTTAGGTTTAGTGTTGGATTTAGTCACGCTATTTTCAAACGTGATACAGCATTAACCTTTTAGCGCATTGCATTTCCAAAACTTTTCATTCTTCATCTAAGTATGCAAATTGGGGATGCGCCTCAAATAATTATAAATCTTCTTCCTTCCTTCTTTCTTCCTCAGAGCCGGATTGGGTGTCTGTGATGCTGGGTGTGTTCGTGTGTCAGGGATGCTCGCTCATTCACAGAAGCATTGAAAGCCTCAGCCAGGTGAAATCTGTGTTGCAGGACACATTTGAAGATAAAGAAATCGAGGTGAGTCACAGACGATCCACAGACAGGTTTTTTTGTTTGTTTTTTTTTTTGGCTGAAGGCTGTTTACTGCTCCAAGGCTGGATGTACTGCAGAAACCAGCTCGTTCTGATCTCCTGAATACCATCCAAATCTGCAGTAATCTCAAGAGCCACAGAGATTGATTGGCTCTTTGCCTATTTAAAAGATTGAGGATGCAAACCATTAGGACTCAACATAAGCTTGGGAATCCAAAGAGAGCTGATGTTTGTGATAATCTGAACAGAGCCATCAAACCGTTGAATAATGGAGAGGTGCACAAGTAAATGGAACATTAAATTAAAAAGTGCCTATGAAACTTTTTCACAGACTGTGATTACACATTTTAAGTGTTACATTTTTTATATTTTCATTTTTGAAATATCGCTTGTACATTTAGCTTTAGTGTGTATTATATTACCTTAGCATCAAATTACAAAAAACTAGTTAATGCTAATCCAAGTGTGTTTCTAAGACAGCATCTATGGAAGTGAAGGTAAATTTGACACAGTTTTCTCTTCTGACTGCCGTTATCAGTCTCTTTATATTTTTTCCTCTTTTTGAAAGTCATGAAAACACTATTGTGAAGTTTTTATGTTGCAGTTTTAGCAAATGGGAACACAAAAATGTATTTGATGTATTCTCCCATATAGAAGTTTATCTAACTATGATGACTTCCGCTGCTGAGATTAAAGGAATCATTCACCCAAAAATGAACATTTACTGAAAATGTCCTCAACCTTAGGCCATCCAAGATATAGATGATTTTGTTTCTTCATCAGATTTAGAGAAATATAGCATTGCATCGCTTGCTCAGCAATGGATGCTCTGCAGTGAATGGGTGCCGTCAGAATGAGAGTCCAAACAGCTGATAAAAACACCACAATAATCCACAAGTAATCCACACCTCTCCAGTCCATCAGTTAATCTCTTGAGAAGACAAAAGCTGAAACAAATCCATCAAGAAGTTTTTAACTAAAATACAATTTCATAATCCATAATAACACTTCCTCCAGTGAAAAAGTGGTCTGAATCAGCAGAGAAATCTGCACAGTTCAAGCACCGTTTACAAGACAAAACAGCTCTTAAAAAATATGTGGGTGGACTACTTGTGGATTATTGTGATGTTTTTATTAGCTGTTTGAACTCTCATTCCGACGGCACCCATTCACTGCAGAGGATCCATTGGTGAGCAAGTGATGCAATGTTACATTTCTCCAAATCTGATGAAGAAACAAACTCATCTACATCTTGGATGACCTGAGGGTGAGGACATTTTCAGCAAATGTTCATTTTTGGGTGAACTATTCTTTTAATAAATGCTGTAGATGTATCGCTCACAGTTCTAATGTTAACAAATATTGTAAAGTGTTAGCTATTTGTTTAATATTGTGCCCATAAATCATGCAGTGCACTCTATTCCTGTAGTTTATCACATCAATGGGGAATGAAGCAGCAAAGGCCAAGTACGAACAGCAAGTTCCTCCGTTTTATCACCGTCCCTCCCACACAGACTGCAGGTAGGACTCAAACACCTTATACTGTACAGCATCGTTTCCAAGAAAACACTGATTGCTCTTGCTGTGCCAGACTTTTTTCTTCCTGTTCCCTATTGAGTGCACTTACAGTCTTGTAGCTTTAAGGCTCTGGTGGTGTTTGCTTTCTTGTGGTCATTCTGACATCATCAGCAGCAGCAGCATTGTGGGGGTTTTTGAACTGTCACACACAGATCGTCAGAGGGACTGTTTTCTCACATGGCTCGAGAATGTGGCCCAGTGATGTAGACGTTTACTTCCTTCCTGTTTGTAGGTTGCATTTCATGATGAGTGGCACTTTGGCCAAAATATTCTGTTCACATGTGTTCACATGCAATGTAGACATCTTTTTTATGATTTACAAGAAAATATTATTTCAGTCTTTCACATTTAATACAATGTATTGCTTGGTGTTTCTTTATAATTAATGGTAAAATTGAATAGAAATTTCTGAGTGAATTGTTTCTTGGTAAACCTTTTTCTGTATATGAAACCTGTTTCTGCCTCAGAGTAAAATAGGTCATTGTCAGATCAAAAAAAAATAAAAAATAAAAAATTACATTATGCAATAAAGTGACACTGTGACGATTTCAAGCAATATTGTCACAACTGGGTGAAATAAATGTGAAATTATGACATTACAGTTGTGAAACATACATAAGACACAATTGAAAGAAGCAAAGTCATAATTACCTTCTTATTTATTTTACTCTCTCTGAGGCTGGTCAAAATGTTTGTGTGATCTTTTGCAATTTTGGAAATATGTCATTTTACAGAAGTAAAAAGGGTGGTGAGTGTTTATTTAAGGTTCACTGTGGTTAAAAAAATCATTAAACAAAATAAGAAAAAGCATAAAGGCATTAATGCTTTTGTTTACACCAACAAAAGATCAACAAAGACTGCATTTTCTCTTTCACTGTGCATGCAGGTTTTAAAGGGAATAATTCAGCCAAAAATAAAAATGTGCTGAAAATGTCCTCATCCTCAGCTCATCCAAGATGTAGATGATTTTGTTTCTTCATCAGATTTAGAGAAATGTAGCATTGCATCACTTGCTCACCAATGGATCCTCTGCAGTGAATGGGTGCCGTCAGAATGAGAGTCCAAACAGCTGATAAAAACATCACAATAATCCACACCACTCCAGTCCATCAATTAACATCTTGTGAAGCCAAAAGCTGCGTGTTTGTAAGAAACAAATCCATCAAGATGTTTTTAACTTCAAACCATCACTTCTGGCTAAAATACACGTCCATACTTCGTAATAATGCTTCCTCTAGTGAAAAAGACCATCTCCTGTCGTCTCTCACATCAAAATCCACCCACATATTTGTTTATCAACGATGCCTGATCTTTTCCACTTTTTCACTGGAGAAAGTGTCATTATGGATTATGGACAAGTATTTTAGTTAAAAACACCTTAATGATGGATTTGTTTCTTACAAAAACGCAGCTTTTTTCTTCTCAAGATGTTAACTGATGGACTGGAGTGGTGTGTATTACTTGTGGATTATTGTGATGTTTTTATCAGCTGTTTGGACTCTCATTCTGGCGGCACCCATTCACTGCAGAGGATCCATTGCTGAGCAAGTGATGGAATACTACATTTCTTCAAATCTGATGAAGAAACAATCTCATCTACATCTTGGATGGCCTGAGGGTCCATTAATGTAATACTGACACATGAATTGTTGTATTTGTCTTGGGTAGGATTTTGAGGGAGCAATGGATCAGAGCCAAGTATGAGAGACAGGAGTTTATACACATCGAGAAACAAGAGCCTTATTCAGCAGGTGAGAGCAGCACATGCAAACACACGCGGTTTCTTTGTTGTGCATTGTGATTCCTCATGCAATAGCTTTTGTTTTGTGGGTTCGTGGCAGTATCAGTTCAGTCTCATTCTCTCATTTCAGCCACATCTCTAGATGTTTATTTGTTCCTGACTATGCACACTTGACCTTGTGAGTTTTGTCTCAGAGGTCCATGCTGCGTCTAACTGGGAGAGTCAGTTTCATTAGCACTCAGAATATCCAGTTTCATGGCTTACAGTCTTATTTATTGAGAAGCGAGGTCTCATTGGCTGACAATGATCTCATCTTTGATACACACTAGCACACATGCACGCACAAACGTACATGCATCTGTGTTCTGTGTTGCATTGCATGAATTTCATTGCACTGTATGAGATTTGCTGATGTTTAGACATTCACACTGAAGTCATTTGTGTGTGTAATGGTGTTTTTTTCTGGTGGGTGTACAGTAAATAGCATTAGTCACACAGTGTGGCCATTTGCAATCTAATAGCATGCTGGATCCCGACAGAACTGTGCGATCTGAATGCTGGAGTATATTGTCTGGAGGCTACGGTGTGGGCATTGGTATTTTTTGCAAGACTGAATTCAGTGCCGGCTTGAGACACTCTGTTTCCACCTTCCCACTCTTCCCCACTTCATCTCTTCTTCTACCATCTCAAGTATTAAATAGTATTGAAGTAGTTTGTTTACCAATCAAAAGTTTGAGGCCAATGAGATTTTTTCATGTTTTTGAAAGACTCATCTGCTCACCAAGGCTGCATTTGTTTGATCAAAATACAGTAAAAATTGTGAAATATTATTATGATTTAAAATAGCTATTTTCTATGTGAATATATAGTAAAATGTAATTTATTCCTGTAATGTAATGCTGAATTTTCAGCCTCAATACTCCAGTCCTCAGTGTCACATGATCCTTCAGAAATCATTATAATATGCTGATTTGCTGCTCAAGAAACATTTCTGATTACTATCAATGTTGAAAACAGTTGTGCTGCCAAATATTTGTGTGGAAACAGTGATACATTTTATTTTTCAGGATTCTTTGATGAATAGAAAATTCTAAAGAACAGAATTTATTTGAAATGGGTTTTTTTCGTAACATTATAAATGCCTTTACTGTCACTTTTGATCAATTTAATGCATCTTGATTAATAAAGGTAATAATTACATTACAAAAAAACAAAAAAAAAACAAAACTGACCCCCAAACTATATACATACATAATTATATGTAAATTTTTGTTAGTATATTTATAGTAAAATTTAATAATATAATTAAACTAGCTTGCTACTAACTAAAATAGTAATGTTTTGTACGATATTGTTTTGTACATGTTATTATATTATATTATATTATATTCATTGTGGGATTTTTTAAAATTCATTTAGCAAATTATCAACTTATTTCTTGCATACAAATGTTTTGGCATATTCTGGACTGTTATCATGGAGAACAGTTCGACCCAGCAGAATCCAGACGTCTCCAACAGAAGAAGTGCTTTATAAAGAATCAAAGGCCTCTCTCATAATCTCCATATCTCTCATCTCTCGTCTCACACACACTCGCTTTCCCCTCGTCTCCTGCAGTATCCTGTTTGAATCAATGACGAGACATTTCGTTACATCCGACACACAGCTCAAGACTGATAGACAGACAGACAGACGGATGAATAAGTCCCTTGTGAAGCTGTGTGTGTGAGTTTAGTCGACACACTCGCACACAATTGTCTGGGAGTCTGTGCTGTGTGTGCTCCTCCACTGATCAATAGTGTTATTGATGGATCATGTGGAGAGGCGCGGTTATTGATTGATGAGGTCATGCAGTGTGAATGATTCATGAGTACCAGAAAAAGAGAAAACAGAGAGACAGATAGAGACCAGCTCCTTATTAGTGCACACTAAGGTAAACATTGCTATTGCTATTGCTTAGGGACTTTAAAACCCAACCGTAAGCATTAAAGGATTAGTTAACTTCCAGAATAAAAATTTCTTGATAATTTACTCACCCCCATGTCATCCAAGATATTCATGTCTTTCTTTCTCCAGTCGCAAAGAAATTACATTTTTTGAGGAAAACATTCCAGGATTTTTCTCCGTAAAGTGAGTTGAAGGTCCAAACTGCAGTTTCAATGCAGCTTCAAAGGGCTCTACATGATCCCAGCCGAGGAATAAGGGTATTATCCAGCAAAACAATCGCTCATTTTCTAAAATAAATAAACATTTATATAATTTTTAACCACAAATGCTTGTCTTGCACTAGCTCTGCGATGCGCGTCTATGACTTCGCATTACGTCGTCACGTTGGAACGGTCACACATGACATAGATGGAAGTACAGACCCAGTGTTTACAAAGCAAAAGTGCAAAGAAATGCCCTTTACGGACGATTTTAAAGTTGGAGGAGAAAATCATATGGAGTTCGGCACTACATCTGCCTAATGCGAAGTCGTGGACAAGCATCGCAGAGCTAGTGCAAGACAAGCATTTGTGGTTTTTCTTTTTCTTTTTAGACAATGACCGATCGTTTTGCTAGATAAGACCTTTAAGATAAGAGCTCTTTGAAGCTGCAGTTTGGACCTTCAAACCATTGGCCACCATTGAAGTCCACTATATGGAGAAAAATCCCGGAATGTTTTCTTCAGAAACCTTCATTTCTTTTCGACTGAAGAAAGAAAGACATGAACATCTTGGATGACATGGGAGTGAGTAAATTTTATTTTGGAAGTGAACTAATCTTAAACCTCTGTCTCCTTCTAGAAAGCATTTGATTGGACAGAAATCTCTAGTGCTGGATGAGTCATCTGTCATTTTTATTGTTTTCAGAGGCTTTTAAAAGTTCAGTTTATCAATGTTTTAGGAGAACATTACTGTATGTTAAAGGCAGCTGACAGATGTGGACTTACAAGCTGCAAAACTCTTTAGATGTCTTTAGTGTTTATTTTTTATCTTTTTCCGATTTGACGTTGCTCATGTATAGTAAGATACAACTTCCTTTTTTACTAAAATATTTTAAGGATGTAGATATTCATAGATGCTGCAAAAGTTGGTAGGTGGAAAACACTCCTCCTCGTGCTTTCTTTTTCACTCTTCTCTCGCTCTCGCTCTTTTGTAGGGTACAGAGAGGGCTTTCTGTGGAAACGTGGTCGAGACAACGGGCAGTTCCTCAGTCGCAAGTTCATTCTGTCTGAACGAGAAGGAGCGCTTAAGTACTTCAACAAGCAGGACGTTAGTCTCTACCTCTCTCTCACACGCACACTTACTCATCTGAATGAGGAATTTATGCTCATTTTTTATAGATTATATTTGGTAACACTTTAGATTAGGGAACTATAGTTCACTATTAACTAAGAATTTCCCCTCAATAAACTTCTAATTTGCTGCTTATTAATAGTTAGTTAGGTAGTTGTTAAGTTTAGGTATGGGGTTGGATTAAGGGATGTAAGATATGGTTATGCTGAATAAGACATTAATATGTGCATTATAATAAGCAGCCAATGTGCTAGTAATATGCATGCTAATTAGCAACCAGTTAATAGTGTTCCCTAATCTAAAGTGTTACCAAATATTTTGTATATAACTGGGTTATTATTTATTGTTTCCTAAAATAAAATAAAAATATATTTTTTTAAAAAGTATTTTAGTTTAGCTAGTTGCTAGGGCAACATTTCTCATTTTCATTTCAAGTATTAAAATAACTACAACTAAAACTCAAATAAAAATTAATAAAAACTATATATATCCTATATATACAAAATTACTAAAACTTAATCTAAAATGACTAAAATTAAAATGAAAACTGATAACAATATAACAATATAACAAATTTAAACTATTAATAAAAACTAAACTATTAAATATATTTAAACTATTAATAAAAATATATATAATTTTATTTCTTCATTCATTTTAATTATTAACATATGTATATGAAAGTATGGAATGAGCCATCTTAGATTTAATAATTTAAATTTTCTATATTACATTTATACACATTTAGTATATATTACAATATAAATTTAATTTGAGATTTTTATTTACTCATTTGTCATTGAGAATGTCCCCTGATGTATATAAATCTATTAATTTATAAACATAATACACTAGTTTTTAATTTATATGAAAGTTTTTTATGAAATTTTTTAATTTAGTTTAATCATTGAAAATCTCCCCTGATGATACCAAAGGAAGTATTTGTCATATTTAACATCTGAGAATCTGAGAACATTTTTGTCTCCAAAATAAATGCACACATACACACACACACACACACACACACACAATACTGTAAGTTGTGCTTACCCAAAACAATCCCGGTCCACTGGCACTATAAAACTGTAATGTGACTCTAGGGACTTTCTGGTTGGTTCTCAAAATGTTTTGTTGTCCAGAAAGCGTTCGTTTATAGCTGAGATATTTCTTTTATCTTCCAGGCAAAAGAACCAAAGGCCCTAATGAGGATTGAAACCCTAAATGCTACTTTCCAGCCGGCTAAAATAGGAAACCCCTGCGGCCTGCAGATCACCTATCTGAGGGACAACAGCACCAGGAATATCTTTGTGTACCATGAGGACAGTAAGGTATCAGGCCCATCAAATTCCTTCGCTTGTGCTCTTGAATGTTTCGGATTGTACATCTGCCAGATACTTTTCTCCAAATTAACACAGTTTATCAATAGACTACAGTACAGTCACTGTCTCTCTCAAGGTCGGATTGTAAATGTTTCAGTGCATAACCATCACTGCTTCAGCCTTTATTCAGACTCTTATTATTCAGAGGAATCAGTTTGATATGATTGCATTTCATTTCTTCCCCTGAGGTCCACTTATAATGTTTCTTGCTCCCAAACGCGTCATATTTGAGTTTTTCATGACCATTTTCCACACTCTGACTAACGGTATAGTCCTTACTGATGGGTTGAAAATGATCATTTAAATGCCCTATTCCTCAGAAACAGCCTGTTTGCAAAGTCTACAATTACAGTGTGTCATATATTTGACAAAGTTTACACATATCTTACTTTTTTTGTTAGCTGTATACCAACTCGAATATGTTCTTCACAGGGTTAATAATATAGTTTACTCAAATTAAAACGGAAATTAAAATTAAAGCCATAAAGAATTTATTATTTGCTGATTTCCATGGTGACAATTCTTATTTTAATTTACTTTGATTTACTAAAAAAAAAAAAAACTGAAAAAAATTGACAAAAACAATACAGACATATACAAAAAATCAAAAACTAAAGCTGCTAAAATGACAAAAACACACAACAAAATTACTAAAATTTTAATTAAAATGAAAATGGAAAAATATAAACTGATTTAAAATAATAGTATCTCAATGATACTAAAATAACATTGCTTTTTCCTCTGGTGCTTATTAATAGAAAAATAACAATAATGATATTGATCTTTCTTATTTCCCTATCTTGACTGAATGGCCATTGAATGACTATGCAATATACGTTTTTTTTTTTTTTTTTTTTCTAAATACACAGGTAAGTTGTGTTTTTATCATCTGAAATGCGCTGCGACTTATGTTTCAAAATCAGCTTATACAATGCAATTAACATGAAGCATGCAAAACATGCTCAAAGCTACACATTTGCATTGATGCTGAATTAGAGATACAAGAGAGATACAAGAGTTGACTTACATGTTGCATTTCTCACAAACCACTACTTTCAGTTTGACTTTAAATAAATTTGTTTAGATTTAAATAACTTTTTAATCTTTTAAAATTTGTATATATAAAGTGAAAATATTCAGGTTTTTTTATATCTATATCCCTCCCCCAATAAGACCCATTTTAATATTCACCCAATGTCAATCAGATGAGCTGCTGATCATCCATGTGTAAACCTCTTAGCTTTGGCTTTTCATTTGTATGCCGGATGAAGATAGATTTGGCGAGAGCAGCATGCTGGGGTATTCGGGTCAAGTGTTGGTCAATACAGCGCTTCTACCACAAACAGCAGTGGTTTGAGCTGCAAAAATGCTCTTCCTCTTTCACCACACACACTACCAGTGTGCTTTATCACAAATATGAATATTAATCATTCCTTAGAAACTGAAACTAATCGTATCTTGAGATATAAAGAGGAACAGCATGAACTTGATCTACTGGAGGATCAACACTGCTTTGGCTCTCAGAAGAGATGAAGAGATATTTTCTGGCTGTGGTTGAGGTGGAGCTATAATGTCATGTGTGGAGGTTATACAGCAGTTATTGCATCATAAAGCATCCTCTGCTGGCTGCAGAGAAACACTGCAAAATCTGCCTGTAGTCCTTATTGTGTGTGTGTGTGTGTGTGTGTGTGTGTGTGTGTGTGCAGGAAATGGTGGACTGGTTCACTGCGATCCGGGCAGCACGGTTTCATTACCAGAAGGTGGCATTTCCTGGAGCTAATGATGAGGACGTATGTGAATCAAATCTCTTCCAGCAACTGACACATAAAAATGAGTTATAAGCGTGAAGCTCACTGTATGATTGTGAACGCGCACTGAATCACGTTTCTCATTCTTACACTGCAAACAATCATCTTCTTGTTCAGCATTTTAATCTTGTGAAAACAAATTAAATTTACTTGAGAAGCTGAATTATATAAGATATTAGGAGACGGCATCTGAAAGCTTTATAATTGTTTTTAAGCATACATTTAACAAATTTAATAAGGTTTATATGGTTAAAACAAGAAAAAAAAACACGTTAAAGGCTTTTATATAGGCTATAATGCATTATGAAAGTATTTTAATGCATTAATTATGCTTTGTAATGCACGTTATAATGCATTGTGTGATCTTATGAATAATACACCATAGGTATACTTATTTATTCATAGTTACACCTTTAGAAAATACAGTATAATGCATTAAAATGCATTACAAACAACCAATTTCAGATGCAACAAGGAATCTGCAAATACTATAATGCATTTTAAATTTAGTTACAATTATTTATGGAAAAATATAATGCATTATAATGTAAATCATAAATAATCTTTATAATGTATTGTACATAAAGGTTTTAAGTATTTAATTCAAACTATTTAATTCTTTCATAATAAGCCGTATAGTACACAGCTTTGCTTTTCAGTTTTATCTGGTATATGTATATGTATATGTATATGTATATGTATATGTATATTTTTACTGGAAACCAGGTCAATAATACTGATTCAAATATCTGTGCATGCTTAAAGAGCATCCACACATATTTACATGTTAATATATTATTCATATGTTTTCTTATTGATATGTTTTCTCTGTCTGTGTTGATTATGATGTAGCTGGTACCCAGACTCACAAGAAACTTCATGAAGGAAGGTTACATGCAGAAAACAGGCCCAAGGGTGAGAGTTTTTACTTATCATTTTCAATAAATATTCAGAAAAGAAATGCAGTCCAAATCATACAATAGATGCTTCATTCTGCAAGTTTAATTTCACTCTTTTCTCTGGCACAGTAAATAATTTTAAGTGAAATCAATATTTCATATCCTTTTATGTATTTATTTGGTAAGTGGCTGTGTAATAAGGCAGATAATGTCTAGTCAGCTGGTCATTATCACAAAATAAAGTCCTCAGGGATGATATTGACCTGCTGACTGGACATTATCCCTTACTAATGCCATTCTAAACATTGATTCATGTTGGAGTCGTCTCTTTTTCAGCACACAGAGGGCTTTAAGAAAAGATGGTTTACCATGGATGATAGGAGACTAATGTACTTTAAAGATCCCTTGGTGAGTAAAAGTGGTGATATTTAGACTTTTTGTCTGGTTATATTCCATTTCCAAATTGCTATTTTATTATATTATGCAATATAATTTATTATTTATTTTTATTATATTAGTATACATTAAGTATAGTACTACATGTAACATAATAAAATATCATTTTTATATTATATTATTTTAGTATACAAAATCTAATTATAATATTATTTTATAATATTGAAAATAATTTAATTATTTTTTTAAATATAATGTAATATGGCATTATTTATTTATGAATTTAAATTAATTTTTTATTATATTGTTATATTATGTATAATATAATGTAATATAATACAATATCACTTACAGTTTTATTATATTACATTATAGTATATGTTATATTATATTATATTAGTGTGTAGTACTACATTTAACATACTTGTAAAATATAATAAAATATAATATAAAAAATATTTATTTCTTTATTTCTTATTATATTTTCTATTCTATTCTATTCTATTATATATTAGAATATGTTATGTGTAGTACTAAAATATCATTTTAATAACATTTTTATAATTTTAAATATAATTTTTATAACATGAAATATCCTATCATTAATTTTATTTTGTATTATGATATTATATTATATTGATAATGTAATGTAATTTGCAAATAAACTATTTTATTTAATTAACCAACGTTTCGGCAAGAAGCCTTTGTCAAGGTATGATTTCTTATGGTGGGGAGAAGTCTGACCTGCACCTCGGATGGTGTGCGTGTGCTTGATTATTTTATTAAGAAATGTAATATAATGTAACGTAATACAATATTAGTTATTGTTCTATTTTATTACATTATGTTAGTATGTCACATGTATTAGGTACTACATTTAACATATATAATGTAATATAATAAAAATAAAAAATGAAATATATATATATATATATATATAAATTTTAATTTTTAAATGTTTATTTTAATAATATATGTATATATATATTTTAATAACAATAATATATATATATATATATATATATATATATATATATATATATATACATACAATATCATTTTTAATCTGATTGTATTATATATTATTATGATAGTATGTTAAATGTAGTACTATATTTAACATATGAAGAGTTCATTTGCAAAAACAGAAAACTCAGTTTTTAACAATTTTCCAAAATCATTTTTTTTCATTGTGCATTCCAATTAATCTCAGTCAAACTGCAGTTGGGTTATTTTGATTAAGTAAAAATAACTTAAAAAATACAGCTAACTAACACAATAAAACACAATAAAAACATGATCACATAATAAAAAACATGATTTTTGAAAATGAAAAAAAAAACAGATTTATCAGTTTTTTGCATATTTAATATAAGGGAATATAATACAATTAAAAATGTAATTTTTAAAATAAAAAAATGAAACATATATTATATATATTTCTGAATTATTATATAATTCTCACTCTTTTAGGATGCATATGCACGTGGCGAGGTGTTCATCGGCAGTAAAGAGAACAGGTATACCGTGGTCTCCGGACTGCCGCCCTCGATCCAGGGATACCACTGGAAATACGGGATCACCATTGAAACCCCAGACAGGAAGTTCCTGTTTGCTTGTGAAACCGAAGCGGAGCAGAAGGACTGGATCGCTGCCTTTCAGAGAGTCGTCAACCGACCCATGATGCCGCAGGAGTACGCAGGTACGCAAACACACTCGCTGGACAGAAGGAAACTCTCCAAATCAGAATCTGAGAAACTGACTGTATCTCTTTCTCTTTGCAGTTGAGGCTCATTTCAAGCACAAGCCTTGATGCTGGCTGTAAACCTGCCTGTGTGTGTGTGTGCCGCAGGCGGGACGGACTGGACGATGAACAGCTATATTCTGTCCAATGAAGCACTCCGGACCGAGCGAGTACAAGAAACGGCCCCTTCCTACCTTGATTTATTGCTAACGGCCCGGACGCTGGACTGTGTCGCAGACGTCAACAGAGCGCCGACACTGAGGCTTACTTATCATGAATGTGTAACCAAAGGGTGCCGTCAGCCGAGCTACTGTACAAATATGGCATGTGAATGTTGTTCATCGCTCTTAAACCTAACATTTAATCTGTAAATCACAAGGTGAGCAAGTACTTAACACCGCAGTGCGTTTTGACTGATGTTATTTATTGGATTTTCCAAGCGAATGCTGCTGTGACGTTTAGTGGATCCTCAAGACGCTACGCTACACCACTCTGAGTGTCCTTTCTGATCGTCTAGGGCTTTCGCTCATCATTATTGATCATTTAAATGTGTGAAAACAATGTTAGAAAACCAGTGTGACCAATATAGGCAGAGGTTTCATATACTACATACTACTTCTGGTGTCTGTGCAGGTGCAGTATGTCAGGTTTCTACAGACGGTTCTGTTCTTGATTTATCCTCCTCCACTAGGTGGAAGCATATCACACAGATTAAGATGCATGTGCCCATCACTGTTTCTTTTTATGCAAAATAGGATTGATATTAGCCATAGACTGATATATCGGCCGATATTTGGCCATTTGGAGATTATCTGCTGAAAACCAAGTTGACTTGACTGAATAAAACTAGTGATAGTTCCCCTTATCTTAGTCAATAGGTGCACTCAACAAAATATTTAGGCCTAAATGGAAGATTTATTTATTTGAATTGCATATAAAATTTGGATTAAACTTAACGTGATGCATATCTATCATAATATAAATGAAACAGGTCAAATAATCTAAATGTGTTTTAAATGCACAATAACCAAGTTTATATATTTAATTTATTAATAAATCCTGTTTGTTTCTGTTCCATATGTTAAACGTTCATAATTTTTAACTGCATAAATGTGATTGATTTCACAAATGCATGCTGATTCTAAGGAATTAATTATTATTATTATTTAAATAAAATCAAACAGATGCAAGTAGTTAATAATAAACTATGATTTTTGCTTGCAGACCTGTTTCATTTCTGGATGACTTACAAATATGCATCACATTAAGTTTGTTTATGTTAAATCCAAATTTTATATGCATTTCAAATACATAAATATTCAATTTAGGCCTAAATATTTTTATACAAAATAAGCATCTATTTAATTTAAGCAATCTCATTTGCTGTCATTAAATTGCATTGTGTGTGATATATATCAGCATTATATTGGTCATCAGCATAAATATTGGTATAAAAAAAAAAACAAACACTTTGATTGACCACAGCTTTATATACAGCATCCTTAATTTCAGCCAGACTACATCTGTTGACTCTGAAGAATACATTAGAATACTCTACAGATTTGATATAATGGATATGAATGTTTAGGTGGCAGGTTGTAATAATAATAATCTGATGCGTATCACGGCTCCTGTAATGTAACTCCGGCCCTCTTGTTCAGGTTATGATGATGCTATTCAGGTGTTTTTCTTCTAATTTGATTCAAATAAGGGTTAGTGAATGTTTACCATCAAAAACGTATCATGGTATTACCATAGGTTTGTTTTTGGGGACTTATACCATGGTAAAGGATAATGTACAGTCACTCTCATTCTGTGGCCAGGCATTATGTCAAAGTAAATAAAATAAGAGTGGTTTATTTTGTGATCATGACTGTCTGACTGTACACTATCCAGCTTATTATACAACTACTTAACACATAAATAAATATGTGGACATGAAATACTGATTTGAGTTGAATTGAATTTTTGATCAGCAGGGTTATTACAGTAAACTAAAATTAAAATAATAATAAAAAAGCATGTTGTTAGTTGAAGCAAAAATAACTGAAATTAAATATAAGAAACATTCTTTATATTAATATTGACTAATTGTTATTATAATTATCATCTATTATTATATACAATTGATAATAATATATTATTATATATTATCTATAATAATTATTACTATTTTACTTGTTTTAGCTAGTTACAAACAAATGTATATAACAAAATGTAATAAAAACTATATAGATATGTTAAAAAATAACTAAAAATAACTTATAAAAATAAAACACAAAAATACTAAAACTAACTAAAATTAAAGTGAAAATTAAAATACAACAAAAAATATTCAAATATTAAAAATAAAATTTAAATATTTAAAAACAACCTCAATGATACTACTGCATTCATACTATACTGTATGAATATATAATAAAGTTAAATGCATAGAAATGTACATTTTAAAAGATATTTGACTTTTTCAATTTATTTAATTTGTTTGTTTGTGGATAGAATTGTATTTACTCAGAGCCTTGATATGTGTGTGTGTGTGTGCATGTGTGTGTGTGTGTGTGTGTGTGTGTGCATGTGTTTGTATGTGTGTGTTATCCCCTACATTATGCGGATAAAATGTCCCCGCAAGGATAGTAATACCAGTATTTTTTTTTTTTTTTTTTGGAAAAATAGCCTTATAAATCATACAGAATTAATGTTTTTGCAAATCTAAAAGTGCAGAAAGGGGGTAGGGTTGGGGTAAGGGCACAGAAAATACAGTTTGTACAGTAGAAAAACCATTATGTCTATGGAATGTCCCCATAGTGATAGGAATACAAGTGTGTGTGTGTGTGTGTGTGTTTGTGTTTTGAAGGGGTTTGTCAGACACCGTTGCCTGACCTGATGCATTCCACTGCCTTCCTTCCCCATCAGCCTGGCTCCACTGCCCTGTGGAATTGTGGGTAAGTCAATGTTGGTTCTGTCTGGCTGCTTGTTGTCATTGGCGTCCGGGCTGAGAGAGCGAAGTTGGGAGACACTAACTCACACAGACACAGCAGGAGGCTGTTTGCAGCCCAGCAGGAAATCATTAAATTAGGGTGGAGTCGCTCAAGCACTGGCCATCCTATTTACTTCATCAGCCTGATCCTGGAAGGTAAAGACTCTGAGAGCATCGCAGCAGCTGCCAATCACACATCACTCACTACACAAAAAGCCTTGTTTTGAATATTTATTAACATCAGAGAACATGAATTTTGCCGCTAACATGTTATTCTGACTTGTGCAACTTCTGTTGTTCATTTAGAAGATGCATATTTGCTGTCCAAGTTGTCAGACACATTATGTCTTGGATATATGCCGCCCATATCACTAACATTTATAATAGATTGCAGCTTAAAGCAGTTAGTTCCAGTCCTTGAATTTGATAGGCTGAAGCACTGGGACTTTTCATTCTGTTTTTGATTCAGATAGACTGTCAGTCTGTTTCTTCCTGGTGGGGATTTATTTTATTTATTTATTTGTGTGTGTGTGTGTTTCTAGTCGCGGCAGTAGGTGGCAACAAATTCCTTTATTAGCAAGTCACTGAATCCTTCATTCAGCCAATTTGTTCAAAGTCAAATTGTCAAAGACAAATTCATTCATTCAGCAAAACAGGTGACTGTATTTATAAGTGAGTCATTGAATCAATTACTCAACCGATTCATCCGACTAAATAAAACAGATTAATATATAAAAAGAAAAATGAATTAATAAAGATTAATTTCAGTTAAAAGCACACAATTAATTTCCCTTAATTTCCCAAATGTTATGCATTTAAACTTACAAATAAAAAAATATATAGTATTAGTAATTTATCTAATAAATCAATTATTTACTTATTTATTATTTAAGTGAAAACTAAATTGAATTAATCTTCAAAAAACTCACTAATTTTGCCCATTTCTTTTTAAACATATCTTCTACCTATTCAAACTCTTAGAATATTTTAAAACAAATAATAATGTTTCATATATATTTTTAAAATGCATATATATACAAATCTTTATTATCATTATTTTTTTATACATTTCCAGCAAAAATAATACTTGAGTACACCAGTAGGTGGCTACAAATGAATTTATCATGAGTAAGTCATTGAATCATTCATTCAGCTGATTCGTTCAAAGAAACTGATTAATTCATTCACTGAAACAGGTGACTGAATTTTAGAGTGAGTCATTGAATCAATTACTCAACACATTCATTCAAAAGCACTAACTCATTGAGAAACGAAACACCACTACTGCCTTTTGCTCTGAGATTTTCATTGGTGGATCACAAACAGACAAAGTAACTGCAAATATTGTGTATTAAATGTAAGTTCTTTAATATTTAGCTGTAAGTTTGTTGCCATATATGTATATTAAATGGTTAATTATGGTTTATTACAGAACAATAGTTTTTAACTCAGCCTCATGTGTTCTACATTGAACTTTGATCTGCTGTAATCATAGTCAGCTTTTTATCTATAACAGTCCTGATGTGTGTTATGATGTTTTTATGTGGGGGTCTTTTTAATGGCTCAGCGTGATTTTTTTTTTTTTTTTTTGTCATTGTTTATTGGCTCTTGCACTAGAGATCACAATCATCATGCTCTCCAAATGTCAACGAAAAAACTCTGAGAGCAAAACTTTCAGAAACCAGGGTCCAAAAAGCTGAATACAATAAGAAGTCAACATAACACACCATAACCAGAAATCAAATTCATAAGAGACACTACATCTTGTAGTGCTTACTGCGTACTGTCCAGTTTTAAGACCCAATAATGTCAGCGAGCAAAATGATGCGTGCTGTACATATCAACACTAATTACATTCTCTGCTTCAAAAATCATCAATGTAATAAAACGTAGTGAAAGAAAAATAAGTCCTAGTCCACCCACACCCATCTGCTGCTGTGGAATCACTGGCTCTTTTCCACACATGAAGAACTTATTCTCTTATCCTGCACTCAATTTATGCATTTTCTGCTGCTTTTGTTGCTGTTTATCCAAATAGCAGAGGGTAGTGTCTGTTCTTGTGTTCTTCTTTCATGTAACGGCAGTGGTAATGATTTTCTGCTTTGTATTTGTTTTGTTCCCTCCCTTAATTAATGCCTCTTTTATAATGAAAACAAAGAGCCCTTTGAGACGCTGTCATTCAGAATCAGCCCTCTCTCTTTTCTGCTCTCCCTTGCTGATTCTTGGCTTTGTAAACCGCAGATGATCCAGCATCTCTCCGATATTCAAATATAACTTCATTTTGGACTCGAATTGTGACAAAAGCATGAGTTATTCTGCCCGTTTGACAGTTAGACTCAGCCTTTATCAACAATGAAGACATCAGGCGGTACCACACATTCTTTCATTCTACATTTTAATTGCATATTATCAAGACAAATCCATGATTGCGTTTAAATAGCGTATTGAATATTGACAGTCTATCGCAACTCACTCCAAAAAACAAACACTTTTATCCAGGCCATAATACAAACACAAAACATTCGATATTGAAAAGTGAATCCAAAATCTGTTAGGAAAATCTAAAGGTCACAATTACAAGAAAAGTCTATGAAATGGCAAGATTTTAGAAAGATTTACTTTAGAATCAGTATCAGCAAAAACATAGTCCCATAATTCTCAGCATCAGACATCTCTGACCCAAAACTTGGCATCAGGGTCGTGTTAAAGTCGTGTAAACCGGCTGCTCCCAGCTTGCACCGGGACTATGAGACGGACTTGACAAGCTGTTGAGAACAGGAGTCACGTACGATCTTCTGGAGGAATGGAAGTACGGATATTGATAAATGCCAGCAGGATACCCGGAAAATGTGGTGAAGTACGTTGAGTTCTGCAGGTCTGGACAGTCAGTCAGTTCAGATTGGGTCGGTGACCCGTGAGACTCTCCGTAATGAGAAGGACTCAATTGTTCTGTTTTAATGAGCGGTCTTTGTTGGTTTGTGCCGTTGTGTGAGGATGCGGACGGTGACCCCTTGTTCCATGTCGAAGCGCTGCTGTGAGGATGATGGTGGTAGGCCGCGTTGAAACAGCCGGGACTGGAGTGCTGCCCACCGTTGTTCTCCATGTGGCCGTTTAACGGCAGGTACTGGTCGAACTCACGCACGTCAAACGGGCCCATGCTGCCGATGACGTCGCTGCTAAGCTCCGAGATGTCCACGTTGCTGAAGTCGATGTTGTGTCTTGCATTTTCCGATGCACGCCGGGACTCCAGTTTGGTGCTTTGATGCTGATCGGACTTCGGGGTGGTTGGAGGTGTAGGAGGACCGTGAGGTTGAGCTGGGTTGGAAACATCGAATGTGTTTTATTGGGTTGAGGTGGAAAAATGGTTCATGGAACCATTGATGCCAATAAAGAACCTTTAGTTCTTCGACACTCTTAAAAGTTTTCCTAAACTTAGAAAAATTGGATGTTTTAAGAACTGTTCATTTAAAGGTTCCTTGGGGAACCAGAAATAGTTATTCTACACATTAAAAATAAAAGTTCTTTATTGGCATTGATGGTTCCATTAAGAACCTTTAACATCCATGGAATCACTTTCCACTGGACAAAATGTTCTTTAATTATGGAAAAAGGTTGTTGAAATGTTCTTTAAACTTAGAAAAAAAAAATGATGTTTTAAAAACTGTTCATTTAAAGGTTCCTTGGGGAACCAGAAATGGTTTTTACACATTAAAAATAATGGTTCTTTATTGGTATTGGTGGTTCCATCAAGCACGTTTAACATCCATGGAACTTTTCCATTACACAAAAGATTATTTATAGTAGAGGGTTATTAAAATATTATTTACACTACAAAAAATGGTTCTTGAAGGCAAAAAATGTATACTGGAAGGCTCTCTGGAGAACCAAAAATTGTTTTTACACTCAATGGTTGCCATTAATGATTCCATCAAGAATGATTCAAATCCATGTAATCACTCTCCATTGGGCAAACAGTTCTTTATTATGGAAAAAGGTTATTAAAATTTTAAGAACTGTTCACTTAAAGGTTTTTTGGGGAACCGAAAATGGATCTTCTATACTTCTACACTAAATATAAAGGTTCTTTATTGGCATTGTTGGATCCATGAAGAACTTAGCATTCTTGGAATATTTCCATTGCACATTTACACTAAGAAAAAAAAGTTATTTTAAGAATTGTTAACTGGAGGTTCTTTGAGGAACTCAGAATGGTTCTTCAATGGCATCGCTGGGAAACCTCCTTTATGGAAGCTTTATTTTGAAGAGTGTAATAAAAAGTATGACACAACCCAAACTGTAAGACAATAGCTCTTTCATAACTCACCACCATGGACCTGTTGATGGTGTATCCCTCTCATACCCGCTTCCACTTTGTACATTTGATCCGAGGTGTGAGGGTTCTTCTCAGCTCCCGCGTCCAGTTCACTCTGACCCGGCTTCAGGCTCTTCCGTCTCCGCGGCTGGTATTTATAATCTGGATAGTCTTTCTTGTGCTGGAGCCGCAGTCTCTCTGCCTCCTCCACAAACGGTTTTTTCTCGCTCTCAGAGAGCAGCCTAGATGATTGGTGCGGCCGTCCGTTGCAAAGCATGGAATGAAAAAGTGCACAAGTGAATTAAAACAGTCGTGTGTGAATGATGAAAAATAAATCCAGATTTAGATGGTAGCTGGTTTGAAGCTGGTAAAAGCTGGTGCAGACCATCTTGATCCAGCAACAAACCATGGATGCATTTTTCAAGAGCAACAAGGGTTGCAAGTTCTATCATTACCAATAGAGTTCACTGGAACTTACCACCATAGTTAGCTAACAATACTTTTGGGAAACACACACCAGATGGTTTAAAAGCAGCTCCACAGAACATTGCATTTATTTCTTTAAACTATTTAAATTTAACTAGTTGCTACTGAAAGTTAATAGGACACTATCTCTGTTTACCAACAGTTACACTAGTACATATTCAATGAGAAAACTAGTACTTTTGGTAACACTTTACAATAAGGTTTAATTTGTTAA
>CM077257.1:28208682-28228682 GCA_039654775.1 Spinibarbus caldwelli
ATTTCATCATAATTTTGACTTTTTATCTCATAATTATGACTATCTCATAATTTCGACACTTTGTCCTAATTTGACTTAGTATGTCATAACTTTTACTTTTTATCTATGACTTGTCATAATTATGACTTTTTATCTCATAATTATGATTTATAATTTATAATTTCAGTTTATGCCATAATTTGACTTTTTATCACTTTGACACAGTGTCATAACTTTTACAGTCTGTATGACTTACTGTGTCATAATTATAGCTTCTTATCTCATAAGTAGTGGTCAACCGATATTGGTTTTTTGACAGCCGATGCTGATATCTTGGAAAGCAGGGTGGCTGATGGCTGATATAAAGCTGATATAATTTTATTTATTTTAATTAATATTTAAGAAATTTTAAATCATTTGAAAATGAATTTAAAAAATAAACGTGTAAAATAAACATACTTATACTTTAGATGACAATGTATTTTTCACGTATAAATAAATATTTAATAAAAGTATAATTAAAAAGGAAGTAAACAATGTAAACAACAGGACACTCAGTATTCTGGGATGTTTGTGTGCACTGGGAATCATATTTTTTCAAATAAAGCCAATGTAACACCCATTTTAAATACAGCACAGTGAAAATGACATGAATATGGCAGTAGGCAAATGCATAAAGCACAGTATAATATAAAATCATGAGTTTAAAGTTTATCGATCGCACGTTTCCAGTGAAGCTGAACTCTCCTCCTGTCCGCATTAAATTCACACGGACCGACCGTCACACAGAAAACACGCAATCATGCAGGATACAAATGCACACTTTATAAGATCTCACAACTGGATTCGACTAGTCTGCAAGGTTTGTGAAATTAAATGTTCATTAGTCATTCAAAGATTTGTTTAAATGATATAAATGCACATTTGGTGAATGCTGAAGGCAAACGAGAAAGTATTATAATGTTTCCCTTTCTATTACTAATAATATAAAAGCGATCGTTATAATACTTTTTTCCTTTGTTTAACAGTTCTATCTGATTATTAGACATACTTCTATCCGTATTAAACAGAACTGTTAACTACGACAGCAAACAAGAGGGAGTCAGGGAGAATGTGAGTGCTGTGTGCTCAGGCGCTGCCGTTCTTAGCGCCGTCAAAATAAAAGTCTGCCTTGAATGCATCAGCCAAAGAGAAAAACTTATCGGCCGATACCGATATTTGAGAAATGCCAGATATCGGCCGAAATATCGGCCTTGGCGATATATCGGTCGACCAGTACTCATAAGTATGACTCAGTATCTCATAATTCTGAGTTTATCTCATAATTGCGATTTACCAAAGCATGTTTTTTTTTCTTACGTAGCGAGAATGGGCTTCTCTACTTTTAATTGATGAAAATGAATTTAATCTCATATATTTCTCTGTTTCCTTTTATCCAGGTACTCCTTTGGGGAGTAATCATCTCTCACATTGTTTGTAAAAGTTATGCACTTTTTGTTTTCTAGTAGCAACATTCTTATAGAAATGAGTTTTAAATGAATAATTGCAACAGAATAATAAATCAGGTCCTCTTCTCTCAGAATTCCCTTCAGTGTTTAGATTTTTGATTTGGGATCTCCATGAGTGCGGTTCGGTAAGATGTCGACTGCGCCAAGTCACAGTGGAGAGATGAGCATTTGTGCTGGCTGATTCATCTGAACTTTTACCCCAGCGTTTTACCTCATCCCACTAACCACATCTGTGATCGTTTCATCCTACCAAAATCCAAATTCTCCAGATAAACAAGAAAGCCACAAATGGGCTCAATTGGCCAATCAGGATTTAATTTAAGCCTATTGTTGAATGGAAGACAAGAACATGTTTTTTGATTTATATTTGAATATTTCTTTTGTGTTTTACACCAGTTTTGTCATTTAAAGCCTTTCCTGGTTTTAGGGATCAATCCAAGTGCATGTAACGGTGTAATGTCATGTAATGGATTTCAGATGATTATAAATCTTTTTCTCTTTTCAAAAGTATTCAAACTAGGGTTGTAAAACTACAGTGATATGGATCGATGCATCAGTCATATGACCAACAATATGATGCACCGATGCAATGTGTAAAAAATCTTTTTTTATTTTTTGTTTCCTCGTTTTGTTGCTTATGTCACATTTTCGAGAGAACAGAAAGACTTTCTTGACTGTTATTTATATTTATTATATTATATTAAATATATTATAATATTATTTTAAAAAATAAATGTATTTTTTTTGTTGTTGTGGATTCTATGGAAGCCTGTTTACTCCATGGAATAAAAAAAAAAAAAATACAAAATGTAATTGAAGACTTTTTTTCTCGCAATGTTAAGATTATCTCACAATTTAGGCTTTTTTTCTTGCAAGATACAAATTTTCAGTTCTAAAAAAAATAGTTCAATAAAAGTCAAATATGCATAGAAAGTAAGTCAGAATTAGGCAAAAGGGCAAAATTGTGAGAAAATCCCAACATTGGGGAAAAAAGGCAAAAAAAGGCAAAATTGTGAGATAAACTCATAATTGCAAGACAAAAAATTTGAGATAAAAAAGATAATTTTTTTTTTCCCCTTTCTGTATATTTCAAAATTCAGATTTGTTTTTTTTTTTGTCTCACAATTCTGCCTTTTCCCCTCATAATTCTGGGGGTAAAAAGTCAGAACTGTGATAAGTTGCAATTACTTTTTTTATTTTTTCATCTCATGGCAGAAACAAGCTTCCGTAGGATCCCAATTTAGATTCAGGATTTGCAGTTTTCAAAGATTTCAGTTAAATGTTCATGTTATATTTCGGTTGCATTTGTGGATTAATACAAAAATAGCAGGTTATGTAAAATAGGCACATGATTACATAAAATCAATATATTGATTGCAGTCTCCTGAATCTGTTTAAATCTGTATTGGCAAATATCGAACAAGACAGTCAATGTCAAATCATCCGATGTACACCTCTAAGACATTCAATATACAATTTAATTTTGTCTTTTTTTTTTTTTTATGAACAGTACTTTGAGTGTGAGTGTTACATTGGTAATCTGTTTTAATTTTATTTGGATTGGAGTGTCATGCAAAGACTTCTCCAGTTCAGTTAGCAGTAAACTAAATTAAGTGCAAAGGGAACATGGCAGCGTCTCAAATATGCAGAATCTTCTGTTCTTCTCCCAAGACTCAAATGCAATCAGCGGCGCTGCAGATGTAATGAATTATTCAGTCCCAAACCAAATAATTGTGTCTAGAAATCTGATTAGGGAGTGTAAAAATAGCACCGAGATACTGGAGCAATTCTCTCGCCCATCTCCTGTGTGTATGATACTTTGGAGAGATAAATGTGAGCACCTCCAACCTCTGTCACGCTCCAATCGCTCATTTCTGCCCACTTTCCAGTGTGTGCTGCACACAAACCACCTACAGGCTTTACACGAGTAAACACAGTGCTGTGACGCTTGAAAGGCCATTTCTTTCCCAGAGAGACTTGAGGGTGAAATCACAGCGTTTATGCCATAAATTCTGCATAGAAGCCGGTTGCAAGTGTTTATTGCTAAACATTTTGATTGCATCTCAGTGATTCAGTGTTCTTGAGGTCAGATGAAATCTGCCAGTATGTAAACGCTTGATTCTCTGTGTAATGTGAAGCGATGCTGTACATTCACAGTGTTCTGCGGCTCTCAGGATTTTGCATGGATTGACTCGCTGAGGAGAAGTTTAGATGGCAGTCATTTAGAGATTTGATGCACATTCTCTTTGCTTTAAAGTAGCCCAATGGCAGGAAAAACACACATGGGTGGTGTTGAATGCCAAGTAAAATGCAAAAGAGAATAATTTTAATTTTAGCAAAGGTTTTAGTCATTTTTTAAGTTGTGGTTTTGTTATTTTTAATTAGTTTTTGTTAATATTTTGAATTAGATATTATTTTAATATTTTCTGTTTTCATTTTAATTTTAGCTAAAGTTTTAGTAATTTTATTGTTTTTGTAATTTTTACTAGTTTTTGTTAATAATTTGAATTAGATATTATTTTAATATTTTCTGTTTTCATTTTAATTTTAGCTAAAGTTTTAGTAATTCTGTTGTGTTTTTTGTCCTTTTTACTAGTTTTTGTTAATATTTTAAAATTAGATTTTATTTTTATGTTTTCTTTTTTCATTTTAATTTTAGCTAAGGTTTTAGTAATTTTAGTAAAAGTTGTTTTTGTTATTTTTAATTAGTTTTTGTTAATATTTTGAATTTTTTTAATATTTTGTTTTCATTTTAATTTTAGTTAAAGTTTTAGTAATTTTGTTGTGTGTGTGTTTTAATGCGTCTATAGTTTTTACTAAGTTTTAGTTTTAGTTATTTTACTTAAAATATACAAACAGGCAAATTGTTTATTTTTTATATGTTTTATTTTAGTTAATGTTTATTTTACTTCAAATAATGAAAATGTTTTTTGTTGTTGTTCTATTTTTAGTTTTAGTTAACAGTCATTGTTGCATGTTTTCTTTTTGTAAAGAACAACAAATGAACAAAATATTTTGTAAAGATATAAAATGGTTATTTTTTTTTGGACCCGCTCTCTGGTCCAGTAAAATGGTAAAATCAAAAGCATTCAAATGCATCCCATTACTGATATACATCTGCTGACAATCAGGGATTGATGATAAAACATTCTGAGCCCTCTCAAACTTATGTCTCTGACTAACAAATCTCATAACCGGAGACTGAAATCCTAGAATATTACAGATTTATTAGAATCAAACACAGGGAATCAAGATACGACAGCATGTGGAATCATTCAGATTTCATAAGCAGCTCTTTTGTACTGTTTTGATTCTCATGCTGGTTTTGTTTTTCTGCAGTAACATTAATTTTCCACTCATAGAGATGTGTTTCGTCACAGTTTGTGTGTTTGTGTGAGTGCAGGTTGGGAAAGCCAGCTTCTGGAAACTGGTTTCTTGGGGATCTTCCTGTGTCCACTGCCCTCCGTCGCTCGTCTCCATCTGGACCTTCCGCTGGCTCGTAGTTCGCATCATGCTGGGTGCGGTCAGTACGCTTACATGCACATTCATGCCTTTCCCTGCCCGCCTCCAGTCATATATGTCACAGAACGAAGGAAAAGTACATGTGCGCTGCTAATGCGCACATTAAACGCCGTCAGACGACTTCTGTCTGGATTTTTTATGGCTTGTGTGACTGGCCCATAACTATTGTCTGCCAGAGTACGGAGGTTGCCATGTAGATGAAAATGTTTTTCCAATTAGCGCCGTAAATGAGGAGGAATGGGGAAGGCAAGCTGCACGTTCGGTTAAAGCAGGCCAAGAATATAATTGCCTTTAAGTGCTTACAACTGTAAAAACCCTGCAGCCGTTTCCCCTTAGACACACGAGGAATAAAAACGCCTCGCGGACTGAGAAACGAACAAGCTGCTTTTAATAGCAGGGTAATGATTATCACTCATTCGAGGTGTCTCCTCAGATTTCTCTGCGTTTATTGAGCGTTGATGGATGGAAATAAAGGAGTATGATTTAGGTCCTATGAGATGTGTGGCTCTCTTTCGGTTTGGTTTGCAATGAGGTCATTAAAACTGATTGGGGTTGTCGATGTTGTTCGGCAATTAGCAAGACGTTTACTGATGAATGTGACGTGGATTTAAGCTAGTTTATTTACAATATGCAGGCTTTAACAGGAGGTTTTTATGGAAGCTTGTTTCCACCATGGGTTAAAAAAGATAACTGGTAATTACAACTTTTGATCTCACAATTCTGACTTTTGTCTTGCAATTTTATTTTTCACAATTCAGAATTTTTTGGTCAGAATTGCAACTTATAAATTCAGTTCTGAGAAGAAAAGGCATAATTCTGAGATAAAAGTTGTATATTTTTTATTCCATGGCAGAATCAAAAACTCGGAATTGTGAGCAAAAGCAATTCTGAGTTTATTTCTCACAATTTTGAATTTTGAATTTTCTTGCAATTGACTTTGTATTTTGCAGTTGTGACTTTTTAGCAGTTCTGAGTTTATCTCTTACAATTCTGCCCTTTTTTTTTTTAGCAATTCTGAGTTTTTTTTTTTACAAGACTAAGTTTATTTCTCACAATTCTGTTTCTCACAATTCTCACTTTTTATTTTATTTTTTTTTAGCAAGTCTGAGTTTATTTCTTGAAATTCTGAGTATTTTCTCAGGATTGTGAGTTTATATCTCAAAATTTTAAGTTTATATCTTGTATTTTGTAAGAAAAAAAAATTAACATTTAAAAAAAAAAATAAAAATGCTGGGGTGAATACAGGCTTTCATATGTTTTTGCTGTAGGCCTTGGTCCAGTGTTATTTTAGTATTATTGATGTAGTATTATAGTTTTTATTACTATTTTTAATTTTGATTTTATTTTTATATTTTCTGTTTTAATTTTATTTTCACTTAAAATTTTAATTAATTTTTTCATTTTAATTTTTCTTTGTTTTTTTATCTTTATCATTTAAAAAACCCATCTTTGTAGTTCTTATTCATTTCTGTTAATTAGTTTATTTAGTTTCAGTTTTTTGTACTTTGAGTTAAAGTGAAAATGAGAAATGTTGCCTTGGCAACTAGCTGAAATAAAATAAGTAATTAAAAAAAAAAATTTAGGTAATGTTTATTATATTTCAGGTAATACCAATGTTTTTCTAATGGTTTTAGTTACTTATAATAACCCTGTCTTGTAGTTGCTGGATCCTCTTTCTTAACTTCCACACATCTGTGGAGGTCTGTTACACAAGCGCAGGCCTTAATTCGCCAAGTGCTTGCTTCTTGTTGATTTAACAGTGCAATTAAATCAAAACTGTTGTGGCAAAACATTCATTAGCACCAGCGCTTTGCAGTAATTTGCTGTGCTCGCCAAATGACCAGAGCGCTGTTTAGCATTTCACAAGATGTTCTCTCTTCCGAGAAGCAGAGAAGGAAACGCCAGCTGTTTGTGAATGTAGTGGACTCAAGGTCTGAGCTGGAATCAGTGGCCAAGCTGTCGTTCACCATCGTTTCTTTTCTTCTTTTTTTCTGCTTCTCAGCAAGGGAGGTTTTTCAGCACACATCAAAACGCCTCTCCAAACCCCTCAGACTCCAGGCTTGGGTTTCCGACTGGATTCACGGTTCACATGATTCCCTGGGCTCCACACATTTATTATCTGTTGGAGGGTTATTTCTGATGTCAGGCGAGATTTGCTTGGCGTTTGTCGGGAATCTTTCACTTAGCGACTGAAGTTCACACATTCCATCAGGAGTCAGAGCGCTCGTGTTGGAAATGTTCTCAAGCGTCCCGTCCATCTGTTCATATTCATTAGTCGTCCGCCTTGAAGATTTGTTTGGAGTTTGCAGCCGTTGCTTAAAAAGTCACTAAATAAATAAGATTGTTAATACAGACTAGATCAAGAAAAATAGTCCAGATAATCTCGAGCAGATCAGGAGAACAGGATTAGATATCTGATGCCTGTCAGCTATCTCTAAGTACTCCAGAGTTGAGTTTAGATTTAATTAAATCTTCTTAAATCAATTTAATTAAATCTTATTTAATTTAATAATTTAATTAAATTTTTGGAATGCTGTATCAGGCTGTTTAATGTAAGACAGTGTGTGCATTATGCAGTTATTTTCAGTGGGTGAACTTTTATAGAAATTTCATTAAGAACATTTCTGGAGTTGCTTAGGTTTATCTCGCTCAACCTCATATTGTTATATCCATAATTAGACAAATTATTTTTGTTTTTACATGATTTTAAAGGTACAGTTCATCAAAAAATGAATGTTGTCATTTACTTGTCCTCATATGCCATTGCAAACCTGTTTAACTTTCTTAAACAACACAAAAGATGATTTTTTTTTTTTTTTTTGCATACAGTTGAGTACAAACAGTTTTGGGGACCATTGACTGTCATTGAATGGACCAAAAAACCTGTTATTTTATTTGTTGGTTTTTATTAATAATTTGAATCAGTTTTTACTTTAATGTTTTCTTTTTAGTTAAAGGTTTATTAATTTTGTGGTGTTTTTTTTTCACAGTTTTCTTTTTTTGTATATATATATATATATATATATATATATATATATATACATATGTGTGTGTGTGTGTGTGTGTGTATATATGTATATATATATATATGTGTGTATATATATATATATGTGTATATGTTTTATATATTTTGTATTAATTTTTATTTAGGTTTTAGTTCTTTTAGTAAATCAAGTTCAATGAAAATCAAAATGTTGGTTTTGCGAGCTGAAATGGATTTATTTTATAATATAACTTATTATATATAATTTATTTTATTTTTATTTTTAAATTTTTGTTTCAGTTTTAGTTAACAATAAATTATGACAGCACTTAAGTTTTGATGTTTTGTTTAGTTTTTATTATTGGCATTAATGAATAAAATTTCACATTACAGAATTAAAATAGGTTGTGAATATGGTTTCACATTTTAAGATTTTTACTGTTTAGTCTTTGTAGATCTCACTATTAAAACTGACTTTATCCAAGCCACTACATTTGTTAAAGTCCATTAAAGCAAGCATTCATAAACCAGTTTTCCCCACATTTATTCTTTAGTCACTTAATCAGATTGCATTATTGTCTGGGCAGCTCAGTTAACATTTTGAATTGCTCTTAATTGTTAAATTAACCTCAAAATCTTAGTGCAAATAGATATTTTGTTGTGTTATTTATGGGTTTTTTTTCTTTTTTTTTTAATGAGTTTGTCAATGAAAGACATATGTTGTCGTACATATGTTGCAACTTATAGTTATTTATTGTGACTTATGATACTACAGAATTAAAATACGCTTTGGGGTTTCAAATGTGTTGTTTATTTCCATATTTTTCTGGTCTGTAGAGGTCTTGACATTTCCACCCTTAATAGTCTAAGTCTGCAATTGTCCAGATCTAGATGTGAATAAGTTTTAAATGCAGTTGGTTATTATTTTTCATGCACAGATTACATAAAACAGTGCACTGCGTTCAGTTTGTGTGCAGATTCAGAAAGAGACATTCTGCTTAGCTTTAGTCTACCTGAGTGCCTCCTGTTTTCATACACATTTCTCCTGTTTCAGACGCTCTGTGAGTGTGTGTGTTTGACATTTCCTCTTTCGGATGGTTGGCAGGAGTTTTTGGCGTTCCTTACGGCTGTGTCAAGAATGGGCAGCAGAAACTCTCCTTGGCCTTTTTGTCTCCTGTCAGCTAAACTTTTATAGAAGTGAATTGCAGCGAACAGAAGTTAATGAGGTTTTAATTCAGCTGCAAGCAAGCGCCCATCTGATAGTGTGGATGTAACGTCTGGTCAAACGCCTGTCACATGCACCTGTGTGCTTTTACAGTAATACAGCGTACTTGCATGCTCTCGTGCATGACTGACACTAATTACCTGAAATTAAATTTAGATTATTTGGTCAAAATTGAAATGAGGAGAAATTGCCCTTGTGTTACCTGCTGTATGATCATTTCTTTACTGCTGTAGAGTTAGATGCTGTTGTTTCATATTAGGATTTGAAGAACTGACTGCTGTACACAACAGATTCTTGAATAGATATGCAAAATCTTTGCTACAGAAACATTTTGTCTGTTAATTAGTGGAGATAGCTTATTTTATTTAATTTAAATTGTTTTTGTTTTTTTTTTGCTTGAATATTTTTTTAGCAGTGATGCTTTGAAGAGGATGAATTTGGAGACAAAATGTCTTTTTAATGTTGACCTGAACCAATGATAAAACATTGAAATTCCAGAGATATTTAGAAATCAATTTTCTTATTCATCTTATGTTATTTTAAATGTAATTTTGCATAGTTACAGTTAATACATTTCAATATTTAGTTTTAATGTAATTTTTTGCACTCAAAAATATTTAGGGCTAAGTTTTTAGAATTATGTTTTTTAATGTATTTATATTATCTATTTATTTATGTATTTGAGAATATAACATTTTGAATGTCTATTTAATGTAATTTTTACACTCAAAAAATATTTAGGCCTAAATTTAAGATTTATGTATTTGAATTGAATAAAACATTTTCCATCCATTTGGATTAGACCGTTTTAACAAAAACTGATAAACTTAATGTGATGCATTTTTGTCAGTCATGCATAAATGAAACAAGTCAAACTTCTGCACATAAACAAATCATGGCATATTTTATTATTTGCAATAACATAACTGTTTGCAATATTATAACTATTTGCATCTGCTTTATTTAAATATTCATCATTTGAATTGCTTAGAATCAGCATAAACCTGTTCATTGTGGAATCAATAAAATGCATTAATTTAAAAATGTATGAACGGTTAAAATGTGGTGATTTAAGACTGAAACAAATGGGATTTGTTGACAAATATGCATTACATTTATCACAAGTTTATAAGTTTGTTAAAAATCAAAATGGAATATAGTATGCAGTTCAAATACATGCATATTAGTTGAGAAGCACTGAGCTAAAGTGAATGCGTGATGTTAAGTGTAAATGCCTGAAAATGTAGTTTTTATTCCTTTTAACAGTAAATGTGTTTTATGTTTATCCTCAGTAATAGAGTCATGTGAATTCTTTGAGTCAACCAGCAGAAGCAGCAGTTTAAAAGCCAAAGTGACTCTTATAGATGGGAATAAACACCTGATTCCCTTATGATTTGGATCTATTTACCGTGATTTTAATCGAGTTTATTTGTAATTTAGACAAATAAGTAAATGGCATGTAAGATGTGAATAGCGGTCATTAAAGCAGTGTGACAGTGGAGCTCCAGTTGGACGTCGGATGCTCTTAATGCTGGCTTTATTTATTGGCCAGCTGATAGGTGGGTTGAGGGTGGGAGTCAGTCATTTTCACATTAGTGCAATCGCATTTTAGGAAGCGAATACTCATTCCAAGGTTCCTTATTACATTATCCTTAATGTCATAAATGCAAGAATGCACTTGATAAGCAGCGAAAGTTACTGATGCAGTCGCTTATCCTACTGGGATGTGAGCGCTTGTTTCTGGAGAATGATCTGACTGTTTCTGTGTGGATCCTGTGCTAGATGTTATGCTGAACCTCAGTCTATTGTCACTTCACATGTAGCTGGCTTTCCTGGTTGATTTGGTGCAGAGAGATCCAGATCACCTCAGGTTCAGAAAAACAGCTGTCAGGAGTTAAAATGTTTAAAATCTGCCACCGGTAATGCATCTGATGGGGAGAGGAAGCTCTTCTCAGTTTGCCTCTGCATATATGATGTAGCTCTTAAAGGGACAGTTCAGCCAAAACCAAAAAAAAAAAAAAAAAAAGTCTGTTAAAGCTGCTGTACACAATCTATTCCATGCTTTCTGTCTCTGATTAATAGTTCAGAGTTTTTTTCTTATCCAGTAAAAGCTCTTTTAGTGTAATTGTACAAATGTCCAGCTTCAGCTGGAGCTTCATGTGTCTTTTCTCTGTCAAATCTTTACTGATTTTTATCGAGTAAATGTCAGAATAGCTGCAGTCATATTTCCAGATGAACACTTACTGGACTGAAGCAGCTCGGCTTTACTTGATTCTCCATCAATCTTTTTTTTTTTTAAAAATCAGTGCGTCTCAAATCTGATCATCAGGATGTTTTGAGGAGCGTTTGTTTCCAGAAGCTTTACTTTCACTGTTCCTCAGTGGAGGAATGATCTTCATCTCACATCTGAGTAGTGTTTATTTCTTCATCTCTCAATCATCATTGGATTGCATTGCATTGCATTACAGTGCACAGCATAAATGAGTACACCCCCTCTGAATAAATATAAAAATATAAAATATTTTCTTAATGATCACTAATATAATTCATGGAAAGATGGTAAAATTTAAATGTATTAAACATATACTTAATAAAAACAACAAAATATATGTCAATCTTTTCTGTAAGATAAGTAAATTAGCCAATTTTGTTTAAATGAAGGATTGCAGAAATGAGTACACCTTAGATTTAATTCAGCAAATGTATAATATTCTAGTACTTAGTAAGTCCTCCGGAACTTTAAGTATACTGCTCTGACCCTCTTAGCACTGAGTGTACAAGTTCATGACAAATTTTCTAAAATTATCTGTCCTGTTTAACTCCTGGAGGACGACCTCCTTAAATGCTCTGGTCTTTAATGGAGAGTTTTGCTCAGCTCATCTCTACAGAATCCCCCACATCTGCTCAAGAGCGTTAAGATTGAGTGAAATACATGTCCACTGAAGGATTTTCACCTTGGGAGAATGAATATCTTCATTGTCATGCTGAAAAAATGCCCAATAATGCAGGGAATGAGGGGAGGGTAGCATCTTCTGTTTCAAGTTTTTGTATTACATCACACAGTAGTGTGTGAATTCATGACAGTATTGATAAAGCACAACTCCCTCACACCTTCAGCACTCATTCATCACTATATAAGAGCTTTACTACCACTGAACGTCACTGTGGGTACCAAACACTTCTCACTGTACTCCTCCTCTAGCAACACCAGAACATTTGGATGCTTTTGGAACCGAAATGATTGACTTGGTCTCTTGAGACCAGAGTATGGATTCCCAGAAGTCTCTATTTTGTAAATATGGGCTTTGGAAGAGGTTAAATGAGTTTATTTTGCTTTGGCTACAGTAGGTAATTCTAGTGGTGACAACAACCATGCATGTCACTTCTGCAGCCTGCGTCATACTCTGTGAGATAAAGTGTCACTCTTTTCATAGCTTTTGCCGGCTCTGAGACACTTGCATGTTATTTCTCCTACTCTTTTTCTAGCAAAAATTCACTCATCACTAAATGAAAACTAAGTGGAGACCTGATTATTTCAGGAGCCTTGTCACAAGTCCATTGTTTTTGAATGTCGGTGCTACTTCTGCTATATTTTCACACTTAAAGCAATAATTTGGTATTCCTCTTGTAACATTGTCCTCTTTTATGCTAAGAAATAAGTCACCTGGCAGTTCTCTCCCAAGTGGTTCCACTGCTGCCAGCGTTAAGTCTGAGTATGATTCAGTGGGCTATATAACACTTTTAATTGTCAGGAAATTACTTGTCTTTAAAAGTTTTGGTTCAATATACTTACCTGTTGATCAAAAATAGCCTTAAACCTATACACATTTTTATTTATTTTTTTTTTAATTTAGTAACTTTCAGGAGTGTGTACTCATTTTTGCAACACAACATTTTATCACTTTGATAAGAAAATCTTATTTTGTTGAATAATTTTGACATTCTTCTTTGGTAATTGATCAAGCAGGCTTGTTGGAACATTATATCTCCAAAGAACCCTAACATTTCATCTAAGTAAAGCGTAATTGCTGAATTTGTTAAGTTTTAGAGGGGGTGTACTCATTTATGCTGTGCACTGTATATGTTTGGATCATTTAAATCTCATCTTACTAAGATATATTATTGGAGATATAGAGTGACAACTGATGTTTATATCATTTTATGTCAGTATCTGCTGTACTGTTATAAAGATCTCACTCATTTACATTACAAGCATCAGAATTTCATTACATAAATATCAGCATTTGCAGCAAATTGCATATTTTTGAATAAAATTGAACTGTTTTTCATCCATATTCTCACTATGTCAGACTATATGAGCCTGATGTATCAAATATAACACTCAACAAAAACACATAATAACTTTTTTTTTTAGATTAAAAAAAAAGAAGGTTTTGTTTAAACGGTTCCATTCCATTACAAAATATTTTTCTGCATATTATTTCATTTTATATCTAGGTCTAAAGCAAGTTGTTATTGTAGCTCCACAAGATATAATGTTCAAATGATTGTTTATTGTCTATCAGAGGAGTAAGTAACTCTCAATTTTCACTTTTCTTATGTAAAAGGGTTGTTTCAAATTCATTCTTTGTATGTACACAAAAATATAGCATAGTTCATTACAGTTAGATGCTTTTTAAAAACTGAAATGTTACACTGTATAAATGTCATTTGAGCAAAATGTCATTGATTGCTGTGTCTTTGAAATATTATCACTGATTGTATCGTCTTATTTCCATCTTTCTCTCCATCTGACCAGGGTTTGATCAAGATCAGAGGTGACCGCTGTTGGAGGGAGCTCACCTGCATGGACTACCATTACGAGGTGTGAGTCTGACCTTCCTTTCCTTTCTGCTTTGTGAAGGTTTAGTTGATTCATATGGTGGTCAAAGCATCTTCCTTAACAGACATTTAGTTTAAGCTCTTTATTAACCCCCAGTACATGAACTACATGTGTTGTGAGGTGTATTAATATCGAGCACATTTCTCAGAATGTAGCAATATAAAGTTTGGCTTATGTAACTCTTCCAGCCTTGTGGTCTTATTTTGGCCATTGAGCAACAGAAAAAGACTCTTTAATGTCAAAATGTACTGAAATGGTATCGCTGGTGCGGTCGTTTGGTTTTAGAGCTTACAAAAGAAGGTAAACGGAAATCTTGTGTGTGTAGTCAAGGGATTTCCAATGATTGTAGCGTAAACAAAACCCTGGAAGGTCCAACGCTTGGTGAGTCACGGAGAAAAGCACTATTAATAAGGTATCACATGATATCCGAGCTGAATGAAGCATGAGGGAAATTCAGGAGGAAAAGCTGATGGATTCTGCACCTGCAGCTCGGGAGAAGATTTGCTTTCCAGCAAGACGATGCTCCCAAACATGAAGCCAAAACGGCACTGGAATAACTTCAAAACAACAATGTCATTGTCCTGGAGCAGCAACATCACAGTCCAGACCTCAATCCAGCTGAGGATTCGTGGGCGGACATGGAGAAAAGCTTTTCACTCACAATCAGCATGTAACCTGACTGAAGTAATGAAGAATGAGGGGAAGAAATTGCAGTATTAGAACAATTTTATTATAGTTAACTATTAAACTATTAAAAAAAACATTTATGGTAACTGACATAAAATGAAAACGGTAATACTTTTCAATAGAGTTCCACTGGTGAATAATAGTTGACTACATAAACTAACAATGCAAAATATTTCTAAAGCATTTATTAATCTTAGTTCATTTTAATTTCAAAATTGACCAATACATTATTATTATTTTTTTAATAGACTGATGCTAATATGAGCTAACAGTGAACATTTATTAACATGAACTTTTATTATGTTTTTATTAACCGACGTTAACAAATATAAATACTGTAACAAATGCATTGCTGTTTGTTATTTCATGTTAGTTAATGCATTAACTGATGTTAACTAATTTGACCTTATTTTAAAGTATTAAAATAAAAAAATCTTATTTTTCAGCATTTCTCATTTTCATTTAGTTCAACTTGATGTACTAAAATAACTAAAAATGAAATAAAAAATTAATAAACATAAAAAAATACAAATGACAAAAAATACTAAAACTTTAACTAAACTTTAAATGAAATGGAAAATATAAAGATAAGAATTAATTAAAAAAAAAATGAATAAAAACTAACAAACTACTAAACCAAAAAAAAAAAAAAAAAAAAAACTTCCTTAGTATTTTAGTCTTGTTTTCCAGTACAAATATCTAAACAACCTTGAATCAAAATACATTTACTTGAGAAGTTAAATGATTTAAGATATTAGGTCTTGTTTTCTGAACAGTATATCAAAATTAAATGGATTATTTTTCTGACCCCATTGGCAGAGATTTTTTTCTTGTTTTTAAGCAAAAACCCACTTAATTTTGATATATTTTTTCAGAAAAAAAGACAATACCTTTTAAGTAATTTAATACCTAATTAATTTAAATAATTTTGCTTCTCAAGTAAACCTTGATTTAAGAATATTTAGATATTTGTACTGGAAAACAAAAACAAAAAAATCACTTTTTTTTTGTCAGTGATACTAAAATTTTATTGATATCAAAAACCAAAAGGTTAAAGCAAAAAACACAACATCTTCTGAATTAGCATTGATATCATAAATAACATTACCTAGTTTTGTTGCTTGGGTAAATTGTGTTAAGGACGTTCAGTGTAATTAGGATCTCGGCTGACCACAATTGCGCATGTTTCTTGGAGGATGTTGCATAAGACTGCGTTGGGTGTCTTAATTTTTGGACAGCGCTTGCACAAAGATAACAGCATGAGATGTGGCTGAGTCTGAATGAGTGTGACTGTAGTGGTGGTCTTATAAAAGCAGTGAATTGTTCCGAATGGACAATAAGAACGTGTCTAAACAGTACAATAAAACCTTTATTTCAGCATAATTAGGGAAATCCTGTACAGCAAGCACTATGCTCATATGTGAATTGGGTGTGTGTGACATTCCCGGTCAGCAGAGGTTAATGGCGGTCAGAGAGCGTGTGTCCACCTCACATGGTCTCAAGGATAATTAAGGGTTTATTCCTGAGGGTTTTTTTTCCCCCTACTGTTGTTTTTAATGCTCAGCTGAATTTTGCTTTTATCAATGGCTTGCCGTCCATAAGTGGATTAAACTAAGCACTTAATGGAGGAAGTTTTCCTGGTTTTACCTTCCAGTGCCATGCTGCAATCAGCAGACCGATTCTGCCAATGCCATCCTTTAAATGAGTAATGAAATAATGACCCTCATGTAAATCTAAACCTTTGACTTTTTACCAAACAGAAGAGAAGTCAGTGTGCCCAATATTATTGTTGAAACCCACTGAGTTTCAGATTAGACAAAAAATTCATTAAAACATGTTTTTTTTTGTGTTTTGATTACATTAACAGTTACAAAAACATTTAATATTATGAGCTTTTAATAAAATGTTTTGTTTACATATGAAAATGCACTAGAAAACAAGACAAATATACTCATTGTGTGCTCCCTAGACAATTACATTTAGAGAACATATTGATGCAAATGAGGCACTATCTAATTAAATATGCACAAATTTGCATAATTTTTCAAAACGTAAATCTGAACATTGGAAAAAGCCAAATTTCAAAGTTCAAAATTCTTGTAGTGTTTATTTTATTGCACTTCATCTATTTGCATCTGTAGATTTTAATAGCAATCCATATCTTGAAGGCCAAAATGAATTTGTTTCTCCACTACAGCATCACTTACATATACCAAATTTTACAGTTTTATTCCTGCCTATATTCTTAAGATTTTTATAGAAGGGATTTTGGATTTCTTTTTTTGTCACTTCATAAATGAGAAAATAGCCAGAAAAATGTTTTCACCATGTTTTTAGGAATGAAATGTTGTATAAAACCAGGTGAATGTTATATGAACAAACCCCTCAGTAAAAACCTTCAGAATATAGATAGGAATAAAACTGCTAAGTTTAATGCATGTAAGTGCTGCTGAAGTGGAGAAACAAACTCATTTTGAGAAAATGGCAATAAAGTAAAGTGCAATAAAATAAACACTTAAAAGGGTATTTTGGATGTTTTCCTTCCACTAGTCTGAAACAACACTTTATGAAAGCCAAAAAGCCCAAAATCACAAAATTAATGAATGCGTGAAAAAAAAAAAAAAAAAATGCTTTTGCCTGTAGTGTCTTGCCTTGGAAGGTCTTAATTCACTAATGCCCTAAATTGGAGAGGAAAGTCTTCAGTTCATAAAGTTGTGGCATTTAAAGTTGCATCCACGGAAAAAAACAAAACAAAAACAAAAAAATTTACACAGTTTCCAACACAAATATCTCAACATTCTTAAATCAAGGTTTACTTAAAGGGATAGTTCACCCAAAAATGAAAATTTTGTCATTAATTACTCACCCTCATGTCGTTCCAAACCCGTAAGACCTCCGTTCATCTTCGGAACACAAATTAAGATATTTTTCTTTGAATCTGAGATCTCTCTGGGTTATGTATGGGTATTTTTGGATGAACTATCCCTTTAAGATGCAAAATGACACAAGATATTAAGTCTTGTTTTCTGATAAATAAAACAAAGTGAAGTGAGTTTATGCTTGTGAAAGAAGAATATCTGTCAGTGTTATGTGAAAACATGTTGTCCCTTTGAATTAATTTTAGTTTTCTGACCCCGTTGGCAGAAATTGTTCTTATTTTAAATTTAAATTCATGTTGATTTGAACAATTTGTACAAAACCAAGTCTTCTGGTGTCATTTAACTTACATTTATGCTGATTTAAGAATCTTTTGACAAAAATACTCATTGTGTGCATTTTGGGGTGAACTGTCCCTTTAAGTGCCTTGCTCAAGGCGGGATTTGAACCTGCAACCTTTTTTTGGTTAGCAGCCCAGATCTGTAACCACTAGCTAAACCACCCACGTCACTATCTTTAGATGTGGCTTTAACTTTCACTTGAGCAGCTCTACAATAGACAGGATTAGGAAGAGCCGCACGTTTTCTTCGTCTGGTTTTGAAGAATTCGCTTTTTGTTTTCCCCTGTGAAGCTTCATTAGCGTCTTGAGTTTGATTACGCTGAGGGCAAAGGCAGAGGTTTTGGAAGAGCATTTGGTGCTCTATTTACTATCCCCTCACCATGGAAAAATGAAAACAGAATGTGTATCATTTCCAGATTGAAGTGGAGTCATTGCAACGGTTTGAAAATGACTTTCTCGCTTGGTCCCTTTTTCCCAAAACACACTGAAAAACACTGTAAGGCAGCAGAACACAACCGTGAATCAGTGGAAGCCAAACCATGTGTATGTGTGTGTGTGTGTAGATTTCTTCTTGTGTGCGTTTTGAAGGTCAGTAGAAACAATAAAACTCCTATCAGTCTGAATCATGTGACGTATATTATTCCATTACTGGACATCTATTATCAAGACTTGCCAATTCCCGGATTGACTGGAAAAAAAAATATGATTTGAATGTCACTTTATCACTAGCACTTATGCACTTACTGATAATATCTATCTATCTATCTATCTATCTATCTATCTATCTATCTATCTATCTATCTATCTATCTGTCTTTCTGTCTTTCTGTCTGTCTGTCTGTCTGTCTCTATCTATCTATTTCTGTCTGTCTGTCTATCTCTCTATTTCTGTTTGTCTGTCTGTACACACACATTTATATATATATATATATATATTTATATTAAGAGTGTAACGGTACACAAACATGACAGTTCGGTACGTACCTCGGTTTTAACGTCACGGTTCGGTATGGTTTCGGTACAACATGAGAAAAAACTAAACATATATAATTTTTAAATTAAACAATGGTTTACTGAACAAATTGCTTTTTCTTTAAATTAAATTACAATTAAAATTTTCGTAGGGATGAAAATCTAACTCAGCTTCTGCTCTAGCCCTTTTACATTACTATAAGGTTACAATTAACAACAGAGCCCAAACTTAAATTCAATTACTATTTATTTTTAACTATAATAATCAACATTCAACTTAAATTTGTATGCAAACATGTAAATTGCACATAATGAAGTTTTTAATTAACTTATAAATTGTACAAATTCTATTTGTTGTTGAAATACAGTCATTTACACAGTGGCTGTCATAACGTGTTTCATAAAAGATTTATTTAAACATACATTAAATTATTAAGACATCATTAACAGGTAAAGTAAAATATAATGAAGTATATAGTCTAATGTAACATTTCTCAAAATGCTCTTCTCTAGACTTAATTTCTCTAACAAATAACGAGTTGTGGACACTGATGACTTGCCTGAGGTAAATGAAATGCGATGTGACATTTTGTTTACAAGCTTTTTTTATTGGCATTTTTCCGCAGTTGAAACACTAATTGAGCAATTACGTGAGGAGTGAGATGTTCATTCATGTTTATTTCATGTTAAAACTAGAAGTAAAGAGGAAGGGATGATCGCACTCACTCGCGCTCTGCGCTGCTGTTAGAACTGAGGCGTTTATACAGCAATCTGTCGCACCATATTAAAAAGAGCATCATAGCGGCATTTATTGTCTGAATTTCCTGAAAATATGTAATGATTTGTTCAGTACACTGAACCGAAAGACATGTAGCGAAAATTTTCGGTACGAATATGTGTACCGTTACATATGTGTATGTATATGTATGTGTATGTGTATGTATTTGTATAAATAAGCAAAATAGTTAGTACATAGTACATAGAAATATGTACAAAAAGTAACATAAATGTATAATGGGACACTTTTGTGTTCATCATATTGTTTTTGTGTGGCCCACGGTGGTG